>RXPK01000234.1:3089208-3650669 GCA_004143645.1 Protaetia brevitarsis | reverse complement strand
TTAATGGATTCTCAAAGACGTTGTATATAATAATCAAAACACAAACAAATAAAAATTAAAATGTGAGTACTTTAGAAATTAGTGACAAGAAAAATAAGAAATATGTCAATTCAATTTTATCAAGTTAACGCAGGTTAAAAAATTTTCTCTAATTAATCTGGACATAGTTTCTTCAATAACAATCTTAAAATATTTTAGGCAACTAAGATAAGTAGATATTGGACAATAGGTATTTATAAATATTTGTAAGATGTGATCATGTATATATTGGCAAATAAAAAATTAATTAAAAACCGTTACAAAGGAGCATTTGGCTCATATTTAAATTTAGAAGGTTTGAAAATTAGTGTAGCCTACATATCTTGAAGAAAACATAAGGTTGACAATTAAAAATAGTTAGAAACGTAAACAACATATGTACAATTAAATTGTTATGAGGGTATGGAAATATATAAAAAAACATATTTAATGAATTCAGATTTAGGAACCTTAAATTCTTGTCTTTACGTTAATTAAGCATAAGTAGTAGATTAGACGGAGGTTAGGATTAGTGACTAGTTAAGCATGAGCGGCAGTCAGCATGACGTGATTAATGTACTTGATTTTTTAGGTATAAAATTAGGTAGTTTTAGTGTAGTTTTTTAGTTCAGTGTTCTGCTGATGATCGATAGCTTTGCTATTGGAAACGTACGTCCAGTTTAGTGCAGTTTGTGGTGAGGGGTTTAGGAGAAGTTGCAGCATTTCCAGTACAACAGTTTGGAGTATTTTTTGTCACATATTCTAACTTGAAAATTATCAAGGTTGGGTGTGCGTGGCATTTGCACAGGATCTGTTTAAGATTCATTTTTATCAGACCGAAAGTCACTGGTCAGTATCACGGGTGTCAGGGATGGTGTTGAGCGGGTCTTTTTATTCCGACTGCTGGAGTGTGACGCATTGGCGTGCCACAAGGGTAATTATTGGACCAATTCTATTTAACGTATATGTTAATGATCTTTCTGTGAGCCTTTAGCAATTGTGTGTTGTCGCAGTACGCTGATGATACAGCTGCATTATAGTAGGGTCGTTTGAACAAGTCATAAATACAGCTAACAGTACGATCAGGGAAATGATAGCGTGGTGCGGGAGCCAAGGGCTCACCTTGAATGCAGAAAAAACGGAAGTACTGTATTTTAAATCGGGGCATTCTCGTAATGCTCTTAGTCCATATATTAAATGCAACGGTAAGTCGATATCTCAGAATTCTTGTTGTAAGTTTCTGGGAGTTATTGTCGACTGTGATTTGAGGTGGGAACAACACTGCTCTAGTTTGAACAGTAAGCTAAGCTCCGCGGTTGTATGCGATTCGCTAATCTTCGGCGCTGCTGCGACATTAATGTTATTAAAATTATTTTTATGCTTACGTTGAGACCCGGTTACGTTATTGCGTCATTTTCTGGGGCTCTTCATCATATGCGCAGCGGTTGTTCATTAGCCAGAAACGTGTCCTAAGATGTATGGTTGGAATGGGTTCGGGAGAGTCGTGTCGGAATGTTTTCAAAGAACTTCGAATATTAACATTACCTTCGTTATATATATACGAATTATTAATATATTACAAAAAGAACGAACGCGATTTTATCAGAAACAGTGATAATTATGGTAAATATGTGCACTAGATTCGGCACGACTTGAGCGTGCCTTCCCACCATACAAACTGTTTGAAAATGCCCTTATTATAGGACTGTATCATGTTTCAACAAACTACCGAGGCAAATAAAGAGAGTATCTTCACTTAACCTGTTTAGAAGGGCGGTAGTTAATTATTTACGGACAACACGTTTTACAGTATATACGAGTATCTAACAATAAGTGCATAGTTTTTAATTTTCTGTTTGACTCCATATGTATGTCTGTTTTATTATAATATATGTATATATGTATCTATTTATATGCTTATTGACAATGTCGATGTTCTTACGAACGAATGACAATAAACATTATTATTATTATTATTATTATTATTAAAAATTCTTTAGTCCGGGCCTGATGCAAGGAAACGTCATGTTAAGCACCCGCTAAACGTGGTATTATGTATAAATACATTGCACTCATTTAATATTATTCTTAATGGTATGCCGTAAGTCATTTAACGTCATTCTGAATAATAAGGCCCTTGTAAAAATAGCAAAACTGAGGCATTTTAAATTTCTTCTTTTATAAAAATAAACATTCCTTCTTTGTTAAGAGCATTCTACGTAAGTCTACAAAGTATTATTTTTAATATTCTCATAAGACGTTCGAGTTTCACCGGATATGCGACTTCAATAGTTACAAAGAAGTAAATATTTTTCTTTCGCTTTGTCGAATCGAGAGTTAGTTGTTAATAAACGGTACCACATGAATCTGAGTTATTTCTTTCGGATTTATTTAATCATATAACGCAAAATGAATTGAATCGAATTACACAGAAATAAATGTAGATACAGAAAATTTACGAACACGCTTTTTTACTATGATATCGCGCGAAAATGAATCTATACATTCCCGCGCTTTTGCCGATGCATCAAGCTCCGATTTTCTTTATATGAAAAGGATTTAGGGATTTAGGGAATTTCAGGACCATATTATATGAATATGGTCCTGAAAAGGATGGTTTTTTCGAGACGGGAAGAATTTAAATAAAATGTTCGAAGTGGCTTGCTCTCCAAGCAGCGATCCGCACAAGACTAACAGCGGTAATGGCTGAATGATAGTGGTATGTGGGGGTATACTCGAGAAAGCATTTAGGTTGGGCACAGGTGCGGCTCTAGCCCACGGCATTCATAAAAAAATTTTTTTCTCGTTAATGCTTACAGATAGACCCCCTGTGCATTAAGACTTTTTAATTCGATATAATTACATCTGCTACATATTATTATATTTACCTTTATATCTGATACACCCTGTATTGTACCCGCTCTACATAAATATATTGACAAATACACTATTTTAGGAATACCAATAGAGTGTTTTATTTAAAAAAAAAAATGTTCGATAGAAGGATATATTTGTATTATGATTCTTCGAATAAAATGCTCATATGTACAACAAAATTTTGAATATTTTCCCCTCCCTAATTGTTATTGAGAACAGCACCTGTAGCCCCTTTTAAATTTTTCGTAATACCCCCCTAATAGACCAATACTGTCGGCAAACATTTAATCCTTCACAGGTAAACTCACAATAGTAAATCCTTGTAATCCGACTAGTACTACTAACTACAGTTTATAATATAATTACCATCTAATTATAATCTCAATTACAGGTAAATGCACTTCAGTATTAGAGTTATTTTAATTTATCGTGAAGGTCACTATATGTACGTGCAGTTTAAAAACTAAATATATGCAATCCTGAAGGAATTACGATAGTATTTATATTTAGGTAGATAAGTATTGTCGATAAGAACTTAAGGTATTTTTCATTTTAAAATAGCTTCTAAATTACTTTATTACAGTCGCCATTATTACAACCGCGGTTTAAACCGTACGTCAATAATCTTCAATTTAAACTTCACTTTAGACTTACAATAGATATAAATTAAAAAAAAAATAAACTCGATCTTGCCATATTTAATTCTTAAATGGTGATTGTAATAATTGCCCTTACCAATAAATGAGGTAATAAATTACTGCAGGTTGAGCTAAACTGATTTAAAACTTTGTAAAATTAATAAAATGGAGGGGGAAGAGAAGGGGATGGGGAGTTGGTGCGTAATTGGCCCCACCACTCAATATTATCATGGGGACGAGACTATCAATTTACACATCTTCCACAACTTTGGTACAGTTAATCCACAAAGTTCTGTGTGTAGTCAGTTACGGATTCACCAAACACATTATTAATTCTTTTTCGTATTACATGTTAATGAAATGTCTTGCAAATGTTATCATTTTATTTTTGATGTAAAGCTATCACATTGGCAAAAAATAATATTGAACGAATTATTTCATCTAAGCGTAACACTTCCATGTCACTGAGTTTATTATATTCTTTGTGAATGTTTTTATAATTCAATAATCGATAAATAAAGCGTAGCAAATGATAAAGGCACTAATTATTGTGACCTTACTGAAGTGTCACCTTTTCAAGGTAAAGAAATTATCACAAATAATTTGATTTAACATATGTATGATATTATTTGTATTTTTTCATCATCTTAACAAAATTTCTTCATTGGAATTCTTTTAAAAAAAAATGGAAATAAAGATTTCGAAAGTAAAATGAGATTGAAGGAAAAATATTACCAACAATTCTCACAACTTGTTACATATTGTTTATCTATGTACCTATTTCTTTTTTCTAATAATAGTTAACTGTTAATATCAAACTATACACTTTGAAAGGTGTCATTCGTTCCTATTTTATTATAGAATTATCCGACAATTAGGGTCACTTTCACATGAAATTGAATTTTTTATTATATTTTTATTATTAAAAATATATTTTTGATTAATTGATATAGATATTGACAAATATAAATTTCATAAATTTAAATAAAGATCCTGTGTCCTTTCACTCAAACTTTAATGACTAGAAATAAAGAAAAGTTAAATAGGTCAATCCTACTTAAGTACGAAGATTACAGCCAGATTAATGCGACAAAAATGTTCGTAGCAAAACAACATAAAAAAAAATAAGTCGTTGATACAACTAGGCGATTACCAGAATAATCAAAAATTTAAAAGATGGATAAAAATTAACTTTCCCACTTAAAACAAAAGAGTTATTGTTAACACACTGTATAACAAAAATTGAAAATTATAACGAGCCATTTTTGCAGACCATCTATAAAAAACTGTTATGTCGTTCAACTTTAACCCTGTGAGAATAATAATATAGTAATAAAGAAATATTTATTTCTTTGTGTATCGCATATGGTTAGCGTGAAATTAACAAAAAGGTTATTAGTTACTTTCGAATACTTATATTTTAAGGCATCTTTATTATTCAAAAATAATATATGCTAAACAAAAACAAGGAAATAATAATAGTAGATTATTATTACAGGAGACTTTGTCCTTATTATACAGCTTATCAAATATAGTTAAGTATAAGTGTTCAAGAGAAAAAACGTTAGTTGTGAAGTAACAGAGACAGTAGGCATAACGAGTTCGCGTGAATCACGCAATTTATTTATACATAAATAAGTGGCCTACATGGAAAACTTATAGCACAAACAAATATGGATATCTTCGTCGTGCTTCTGATATTTACATCTTTCATTTTAATATGGATTTTTTTGGGCATAAATGATAAGAGGAGGGCTGCAATCAATAAATTTCCTGGGCCTAAAAGCTACCCGCTTACAGGCACAACTTTACCGTTTCTATTTAAAGACAAACCAGGTAATTTTTTCATCAAAAATACAATAAATAAGTTACAAAGTCCATCGTTGAACTATAATAATATAATATCACTATTATTTCTTGTACAGAATCTTTTGCCTACATAAGAAGCCTAGCAAAAAAATTTGGACCGTTATATAGAACATGGCTAGGGGCTATTCCTGTAGTTAATATCACAGATCCACAATACGCTGAAGTAAGTAAACTTATACTACTTAAAAACACTTCTCTAATGAGCTTTATATATACAGGGTTAGGCAAACGCGTGGGAACACCTGATTTCTGACTAAATTATGTGTTTTATTTAATTAGTTGTTTTATTTAAAATAAAGCGTTGGCTATTAGAATCTTTTTGTATATTCGTATTTTTATGTTGCCTTGGAAACTTTTAGCAGAAATGAAATTATTTGCATTTTTCAGTGTTACTCTGTGTGATATCTTAACCCGCTTGGTATTGAAACTCCTAATAGTTCAAACAAGATTTATTTAAAACTTATAACTGATTTAATAACACTTGACTATTTCGACATATGCGTGTACAGTACATGATAGCTACCCTATTTCTTTATTGGCTATTGTTTGAGTGCGTGTGTGTTTGTGTGTGTGTCGGTCATACAGATTTCTTGTGTATTAAGAATGTAGTTTCTGACTATATTACATCTCTCCCCTCTTAAGTTTATAAATTTAATCTACAAGGTGGTTTTATAACTCTCCTAGGACGAGAAGTAATATTTAAGGCGGTACTACTCGGTTCTTGTGCAATGGCTTTTGATTTTTCGGGACTGTTATTTTGCTGTTGTTTTCTTTCGTCACCTCCTTGTCTCCTTGGTCCCTTATGCTGATTTCTCTCACAGCCTCCGCACTGAAGGTTCCTGCACTGTTTTCTTTATCTTGATACGGTGTCGGCTCATTAATATTCTCTTGGTTTTCTTGTTCTCTGTCATAATTTCCTATTTTGATTATTTGATCAAGATGTCTTTTCCATACAATGTTTTCACTATACTCTTCCACCAAGTATGTTCTATCACCTAGTACCTTGATGACTCTTGCTTTCTTCCACTCCTTCTTATTCGGATTCCTATAGTTCCTTGTGTATACCTCCTCTCCTTCTTCAAACTCGACTACTCTCTTCCCTGTAAAATATTTTCTTTGTCTGTCCCCCATACTTTCTACGGTACTATGTAAAAAATCTAGATGCGTTTTTAATCTTCTTCCCAACATTAGTTTTGATGGGCTTTCGTCAGTTTCGGTATGTGGAGCATTCCGATAGGTTAAAAGGTATCTGCATATAATGGTATTTAATGAAGTATTTTTATTTTTCGGATCCTTCATCGCTTTGTATATTCCTTGCTTGACTGACTTTACAGCATTCTCTGCGGCACCATTACTTGCTGGATGATAGGGAGGTGGTGTTATATGTGTAATTTTGTTTTTATTACAAAAGTACAAAAATTCGCTAGATGTAAACTGTCTACCATTGTCTGTGACTATTTTATTAGGTAATCCAAACCTTACAAATACTTCTCGTAACCTTTCAATTGTCTCTGTACCGTCTAATTTGTGCATCTGCATCACCTCTACCCATTTAGAAAAACTATCTACCAAAATCAAGAACATTTTTCCATTGATAGGGCCAAAGAAATCTAAATGAATTCGCTCGAACGGTTTATTTGTTCGTTCCCATTTAATTAACATCGCTCTCTCTGGTTCAGGTCTTACCGCTAAACAGGCTGGACAACTCCTCACCAGATTTTCTATGTCCTTATCCAAATTTGGGTACCAGAAGTAACCTCGAGCTAAAGACTTCATTTTGGATATACCCAAATGTGTAGAGTGCACATTTGTTAATAACATTGGTCGAATTTTTTCAGGAATTATAGTCCTATAGCCCCACATAATGACGCCCTTGTCCACGGTCAATTCGTTCTTTCTCGCTGCATATGGTTTGTACATATCAGCTACCACATTTGGCCAACCATTAGATATATACTGATAGACTTGTCCTAAGATTCGACCATTCCTTGTAGCTGATCGAATTTTTAATGAATCTATCGGCATACTATTTTCTAGAAAATTTAAATAATCATTTTCTGTTGTACAATTGTCCTCCTCTTTGACTTCTATTGGAAAACGTGAAAGACCATCGGCTCTTGAATTCGCCTTTCCCTTAACATATTGTAGTTTGTAGTCAAATTCGGCTATATACGCAGCCCAACGTTGCAAACGCCCTGCTGCCATTAACGGAACTCCTTTGTTTTCACCAAACAAGGCCAACAGGGGTTTGTGGTCTGTCTCGAGTATGAATTGTCGACCCGTTAAATATTGGTAAAAAAAAATTATTCCCCAATACAAAGCTAACCCTTCTCGGTGGATTACTGAATAATTTTTTTCCGGTTTTGACAAAACTCGTGAAGCGAACGCGATTGGTTTTTCCGTTTTATCAGGAAAAATATGGAGTAATACTGCCCCAATTCCCTTAGCTGAAGCATCGCAAGCTAACTTTACTGGCAGTGCCGGATTAAAATGAACCAATACTAAGTCAGACGTGATTAACTCTTTTGATATACTAAACGCGCTCTCGCAATCTTTGCTCCAACAAAATTTAGTATTTGGTCTTCAGCAAGTTATATAAAGGTTCCAAAGTACTCGATAAATTTGAGCAAAATTTACTATAGTAATTTACCATACCAACATAACTTCTTACTTGATTAGTATCAGTCGGCCTTGGTGATTCCATTATCGCCCTAATCTTCTCTGGTCTTTTCTCAATCCCTGTGAATCAATAATATGGCCCAGGTAACATATTTTCTTTTCAAAAAATTTGCACTTTTGCAAATTTAACCTGAATCCTGCATCTTGTAGCTTCTTAAATACAGCTTCTAAGTTTTCAATATTCAATAGATTTATTTAAAACTTATAACTGATTTAATAACACTTGACTATTTCGACATATGCGTGTACAGTATATGATAGCTACCCTATTTCTCTATTGGCTATTGTTTGAGTGCGTGTGTGTTTGTGTGTGTGTCGGTCATACAGATTTCTTGTGTATTAAGAATGTAGTTTCTGACTATATTACACTCTGCTATTACTGACAGTCATAGTCAATACCACACTGATAGATAGTTTCCGTATACTAAAATAGTTGTTCATTATGGGCGAATTAACCGAACGTAAAAGAATTAGTTGTTAATGATGATTGGTTTTGAAGACAGGCAGAGGGCTCTTCCAGATGCGTGCGATATTCCTTAATGAAAGTATTTCAAAATCAATAGTCTCAACCTAAGTAGCACATTTAGTCGCTATGACGTATTTGTTACCTTAAAGGTTTCCACAAAGTAAAAATTACTAGTAGCTGTTACGTTCTAATTACGTGATATATCCGTAACTACTACCAAAACGGGAAGCAAATATTAGGTTCTAATTACGTTATGCCGACGTCATCGGAACTTTTATGGGACGTAATAATTACGTAGTCATAGTAACGGATAGTAGCTACTGCGTAACTGGAACGTTTCGAAAAAGTATTTATATATTATTATATATTATATAACAATGAATTGCAAAACCATGGCTTTGCAATTCATAATGTCACATATTATAAGATTTATATTATAAGAAGTTTCATCATGTCATTGTCACTTATTTTCCGCCCTAGGAAGGAAAAGTACAACTTTCCTCCCTCAAATGATCAAACACGGCAAATATATATAATTGCCCAAGGCCTGCAATAGCACTTTCCTCACGTGGTTTGAATAGTATTTTTTTTCGCAGCAGGGAGGAAAGTGAACACACAATTACAATTACAATTACAGTATTCGCCTTTGGCTCGGTTTAAAATATTTGCCGGCTGCCTGCAATAGAGCATTTTCCTCCCTTGTTTTGAAGTATACTATTATTATTGTATGTAAATCAACTCATTTTTTGCCTTTTTATTTAATTTTGGATGATTTCTTTACTTTGTGGTATTAGAAAACTTATTTGATCTATATTATTTCCTCACAAATTGTTCCGCGTTTCGTTTAACACTTAGTTATTTTAAAATGTACATAATTTATTCCGAAAAAGTAAATATAGTACCTAACACCTTAGGCGTTTTGATGAACCGTAAATTAAAATTATTTCAAACTGATTATACAATGAGTTCACGAATCATGAAAGAACACGGTCAATGAATAAGAATATTTTCAACTTTGATAAAAATTATTTAAAAACAGACACAGCTTATTTATGTTACGAAAATAGCAGTATTGCGTGTATTAATTGTTTAGGATTTATATATGTGAATTATCGTTACTTGTTGCATTTTACGCAACTTTTGTTATGTTAATCATGATGTTTGGCGTTTGGAGCTCATGTAGGCCCCGCGAAGATAAAAATATTGTTCTAGAAAATATCCAAACTGTGAATAAATGAAATTGCTGGAATTCTGTACTAAAATGATTGTTACACATGCCAAAACATTTAAGTTTTGTATATACGCATTCAGAACACAGTAACAATGACTATATATTTTTTATGTTAGTTATCAAAATTATCGAAACTACGCATAAAAATGGACGAAGAAGTCCTTCCAAGGATGTTTTTCTTTTTGGAGGGGGAAACAGCATATGTTACATTAAAACCAAATTAGGACAGTTGGCAATAATATTTTAGCATTTCTGATAATTAAAGAATTAAAAATATGGCATGAATAAACGCGAATTGAAAGTACAGAATAAGAAAAAGTTTATAGTGAAATTAGAGGTTAGTATAATCTAACCTAACACGACAAGATGTAATGGCAATAAACGAGTGTATTTGGTGTAGCGTCCAGTGTTTTTTTTTATTATTCTTAGTGAAATAATTATACTAATAATGAATACTTGTATCACTTTTGAAAAAGAGGTGCCATATATTATGTAATAATGTTAATAGAAATTGATAATAAAATATAATTTTACCTCTAATAAATTAGTAAAAGCATGTTATTTTAATGATATGATAATTAATATAAGGAAATTTCATATTAATCTCCTTTCCCGCCTTTTGCAACAATTTCTTGACCGGTGCAGTGACGTTAGGTTAAAATTAAATACGTATATCATTGGCCGCGTTCAGAGTACGTAACTGCTACGTAGCTGCTCCCAAACGGTTTGGGAACTGTTAACAATTCGTTTCAAAAACGCAACGCTACATTTGCGCTACATCAATAACATACAATGGACCGGTCGCCACTTTGTGTAGCGGTACTACTGATATGTATCATGTTCGTACTCTGAATGCGACCATTGCCTATCACTCGCCTTCTCCGTCAAAATAAATCCGTGAAATTTTGCACGGCTTGTGATTGCCAAATGTATCAAAACTATGTATGCGTATAGACCAGGAATTTTTGCCCTCAGGAGTCTCAGGACAGAAGTGAAAAAAATTCCCCACTTGTCTGAATTGCATGCGCCGTATATATTGCTGTACATAGATAGCTACTATACCGATGATATATGTACATCCCTTTTTTGTTCATAAATTATATCGTTCCTTTAACAAAGACATATGAGTTGATCATTTGACTTCCTTTACTCTTAAAAGTGTATTACACCAATTGATGCGCTGGATTTTATTTACGCGTGGGCAGAGCAAAATGGGCGTCCAAATTTGATACGAAATATAATACATCGAATGGACTATCAATTCATCTCTGGTTTCATTATCCATAGTTTCTTTCCTATATAACGCTATACCTATGATTCCCCACCATGTCTGATACTTTTTATGTTTAGTGCATCCAACCAGATATTTTTTGAAATCAAATGCTCCAATTTCCAGAATTACAAACGTTCATTCAAATATTCATATTTGTTTGTACTTATGCACTATTAATTGCAAGTTTTATGTATATTAATACTAATCAAGTATAATTTGCATTGCTAATAGAAATCATGACTCCTTTTCAGGTGATCCTTAACAGTTCTAATCACATATCGAAAGGTTTAGCTTATATTTTCCTCTTGCCATGGTTAGGGGATGGCTTACTAACCAGTAAAGGTAAAACTAAATTTTACAAACAATTCATCAGCTATTCTGCACTCAAACTAATATCTATATAATTCCAGGGGCGAAGTGGCACCGTCATAGGAAACTATTAACTCCCGCGTTTCATTTTAAAATTTTGGAAACATTTATGAATGTCTTCATCAGTAAAAGTGAATTGTTAGTAGGAATTCTATCCGACAAAGCTGACGGAAAAACTGCATTTAATATTTTTCCATATATCACCCATTGTACTTTAGATATTATAGCAGGTAAATAGTAAGTAAAGCCGACGTGCTAAGCACAAAATACATTATTAAAATTTCCAGAAACCGCCATGGGTATTCAAGTAAATGCTATGGCTAAAGAAAAGAACACCTATGCAAAAGCTGTTTATGGAATATGCAAAGAGGCTTCAAATAGAATGCAGAAAAGCTGGTTAAAGAGTGATTTCGTTTTTTCTAACACCGGTGCCGGAAAAAGATTCTACGAATGCCTGTCAACTCTTCATAAAACCACCTACGGTGTTATAGCTGAAAGAAAAGCTTTGCGTGAAAAAGTATCTGCATCAAGTAACGAAGTTGAAGACGAGTTCGGTAGAAAGAAACGTCGAGCTTTCCTTGACCTACTAATAGATGCATCTAAAGATGGAACTGTATTAACCAATGACCAGATAAGAGAAGAAGTCGATACTTTCATGTTTGAAGTACGTAAAAGTATATGAAATACTTTAATTTTTGATAAGGGTTATATTTCTAATTTTAGGGTCATGATACCACTACAGCTTCCATAGCTTGGACTTTATTCCTATTAGGCTTACATCATGATATTCAGGTGAGGGATATGTTAATTTAATGCGATTTTTCACCACGTAAACATTCGTAAAATTCTAGGAAAAGGTGTTTGAAGAAGTGAATGGTATCTTACAAGATGACAAACCTTTAGATTTTACAGATGTAAACGAGATGAAATACTTGGAAAGGGTTCTTAAGGAATCATTGAGATTGTATCCAAGCGTTGCGGCTATAAGTAGGATTGCCTCTGAGGATATTGTAATAGGTAGTTTACGAAAACAAAAAAAATAAATTACTAATCACCAAACGAATTCTAAAATTCATGTTTAATAGATAATAGCTATACTATTCCTAAGGCAACATCTGTTACGGTGCACATTTTTGACATTCACCATAACAAAAAATATTTTGCGGAACCGGAGAAGTTCGATCCCGATAGATTTTTACCAGAACGCTCCAAAGATCGTCATCCTTATGCCTATATTCCATTTAGTGCTGGACCGCGAAATTGCATAGGTTAGAAATATATTTCTCAATTTGTAAGAGTCCGTATTGCATGCTGATCTCTTAATTCTAGGGCAAAAATTTGCTTTGATCGAGGAAAAAGTGGTGGTGTCGCACATTCTAAAAAATTATAAGGTCTATTCGATGCAGAACGTAGATAATGTGCTTCCCGTTAATGAATTAATACTCAGACCATACAAAGGATTGACCGTCATCTTAGAGAAAAGAAAATAAACGCATATACGTACACACTAATATATAATGTGAATGCATATCGATAGCATAACAAATTTAAAAATCCTGAAAATAGATTAAAAATTTTACTGAAAAAAAAAGAGATATAAGTGAAGAAACATGCAATTGCAGCTCAACCATAGTAGAAATACGGACGAAGATTTTAAAGAAAGCCTAGGGATGTCTAGATTATAGTTCTTCTTATTTGACGGCTTTAAATGTTTAGAAAATGCTATTATACCTTCAATTAATAAAAACTAAACTCTTTTGACTTTTATTTTAGTTTTGTTGTTATTGTAACATGTCCATTCAAATAATTCCTTAATCCCCTGCAAAAAGATTGAAATTGTGCAATTTATTTTACGTATGGGTAATGTGCGATTCTCTCAATGAACAAAATAGTTGGTGCATACCATTCAAATTGCACACAATATGTACTTACGCACGTTTAACGTAACAAATGAGACAAATGATGAACAACAGCCATTTTAACTCGGGATTGTACTTTCTTGCTTTCTTCTGACACGCCCTCTTTTATGATTGGTTGTGTAAATGAAAGACCACAGCTGAGGCATCTGGTGCTAAAATAATGCAACACGGCTACCAGTCATTTAAATTGCATAATTTATGTTTCAATTTCTGACGGAGAGTTTGACTGTACCGTCATTATAAAATAAATAAATTAGTAATATATTAAAAGTAAGACTATCATCTCACAGCTGGAGACCGTAGAGTCCGCAGCTTCCAAATTTACGACTGATTGATGTGATAGCATTTGCGCCATCTAGTTTTAATAAATATAATAATTGTTCTTTAAACGTTTGACAGCTTAGGTTCATGCCAGTAGGAGCTTACAACTGCTTGTAGGCTTCAAACTTCGAATTGTGAAAGCCTACGTAATTGTAAACTGCTGGTGGCGTGAAATCAAAATATTAGGCTTGTGAAAGAAATAATAATTAGAGCTCATAATGACAGACTAATTATGATTTCTTTGGCTAACATTTCAATTTTCTTTTCACAATATACAAAAATAGGACAGTTTAATAAACTATGCAATAAACTTGTATTTTGTAAACTTGTCACTAACTAAAATTATACTTATAATACTTGTATTACTATTTGCTATGTAATTTGCTACATAAGCATAGAATTGTTAAGATTATTACCAAAAATCCAATAATTACCATAGAACCTCTTCATCAATATTACAACATAGTTTTCTTTTAATTCTGCCTTGCTATGTAATTTAAAGTAAATAAAAGAACTGAAATATACGTAAAGTTTTATTGTGTAAAGTATTTATAATAATTTTAACACTTAAGCTCGTCTATTGAACGCATTGGTAGTTGGCTGTGTCAACTGCAAGCCCGTGATGTTATTAAATTCTAACATCTTTAACATCTCCTTGGTTTCTGGATCCACTTCAATAATATCGTGCTCAAGTGCAGACACCTCTGGTACATAGTTATCACGTCTTTCACGTTCTTCTTCTTGCAATTTAATGGAAATTCCTCTCACTTGTGAATGACGAAGACGCTTCATTAAATGTGTGACAAAACCAGCGATTTTATTTCTCAATGGTTTAGTAGGTATAACTGCAATTTCCTCGCATATTCTCTTATTCGTGTTGGAAATCAGTGTCAACCTGGTGTAATACTTTTCAATGATTACTTTGATGCCTTTTTAACGGTTTTCGTAACGTACGCGACCCATTTCTACAAACAATACATGTACGGTTAGTCCTAAAAGTTATTAGATGTATGATAAATGTGCAAGCAAACATTTTAAAACTTACTTGTTTTAAATATTTAGGTTCACAGCAGAAACGTGGTCACCACAGTTTATAAGCAAAAGAGGAAGCCACTTTTTGCTTTTGCACATGCGTAATAGCAAAACATATAAAATAAAATTCCCTATCTTTTAAATTTATTCATAAATTGATATTATTTTGAAATAAGAGTTTTATGTCACCAAGTAACAATACTAGCTACTTTTATAATTAATACCATATTTAACTAATTTAAGATGAGAAATTGTTTGTTTTTTTTTATTTTTGACCAATTCTAAGATATAATGTATATTTTGAAATACACCAATCCAAATTACAATTTTATTTTTCATGTATCACACATATAATATAATATATCAGAAATTTTATAAGTAAAAAAACAATGAGGCATAGGAATAACGTAAATATATTTATTATTTTTCATTCGTTAGTTGGGTTAGTTGTGGCACCGCGCAAGTATGGCGGTGATGTCAATTTGACATTAGCTTGTGATTTGTCATAATTTATTAAAATTAAAGTAAATCTTAATTAATTATTTTTAAATGACGTCTGGAAAGGACACTATGGGGTAAATAAATCGCTTGCTTTTAAAGATAGAGTTTTATTCAGTTATCGATATTAGGTAGATAGATAATAGGAGATAACAATAATTATGATTTCAAAATTGCTTGTTTAACGTTAAAATACGTTTTCTAGAAGCTTATCTGAGATAAAATCCTAGGAACCTGTTTGCACAAATAACCTTCTTATCTCCTACCACTCCCATTTTACATGATAGATGTTTGTTTATATACAATTGAAACACAAATATTTGTGTGGTATTATTCTAAATATAGCAAATTGAGAGTAAGCTTCTTTTTATAATGGAAGCCAACGTATTCTTTTGTAGTGAACAGCCTATTTTCACTTGTAAAGCACACGTATTTCACATTGATCCGAAAACAAAAAGGTCATGGATGCCGGCTTCCAGTACAGCTGTGAGTGTGTCTTTCTTCTACGATTCTACTCGAAGTCTATACCGAATTATAAGTGTAGAAGGTTCAAAGGCTGTTATAAATAGTACTGTGACTCCCAATATGACTTTCACAAAAACCTCGCAGAAATTCGGCCAGTGGTCTGATGTTCGAGCAAATACTGTTTATGGTTTAGGTTTTTCTTCAGAAGCAGAACTGCAATTGGTATATACATAAAACCTGAGACTTTATAATGATTTTAAACTGATATATTTCAATTCTTTATTAGTTTATTAACAAGTTTAATGAAGTTAAAGAAGCTACAAGAAACGCAATCACAAAAGTGACAACAAATGGTGGATCTGCAGTTACGCCTGTCACTAGTGCGAACGCAAGCCCTATTACAGCTAGAGCAGCTACAGCTTCAAATGAATCGACTGATAATCTCTTAGAACCTCCAGGTAAAGCTTTTATAAAGTACTTAAAACTATCTTTATTTCATAAACACATATCAAATGTTTTAACATTCATGAATAATTTAAATTATTTTTAATGTTTATGATTTAATATATTCTAGGCAGTGCTGCTATGCCGTTAACTCCTAACTCAATTAAATCAGAAGATGAGGGTCCACATCTGAGGAGCCACTCTGTATCAACACTGCAAACTAACGAAAGTCCTAGTCATCAAGCGAAAGGTGATAAAAGCCCATATTCACTCACAAGCTCAACAAATGCTAACCCTATAGATATGCAAGCTTAAGTATGAGAACGATCGACTGAAATTGGCTCTTGCACAAAGGTAAGTCATTTAAAGTACATATATAAAAATGTGGAAGCATACATTTATTCCCACAGATCTGGTTTCAAAGTGTATTTAAGCAAAGCACTAACTGTTTTCCTTTATCCAAAAACTGGATTATTATTATTTAATTTCAATATTTCCAGTTCTATTGAATAATTTCTTTTTCTGGCTTGTTTTATTAAGGAATGTTTTGTACCATATATTTCCTGCAAATTAATGTTTTTTAGTGAAGTAACCAAGTTTTAGGAGACTCTAATGGTGGCGTTAACGCCGTAAGAAAATGCGATATTTTTCTTGTTGTTTTCTCAAACAGATTTCACTCATCGTTATTTTTTCTAATTCATTGAAACTAGTTTTGTATTATTTGGCTTGTGAATTTTAGTAGAAGTAAATCATTATCAATTGTCAAAGTTAACGTTAAAATTCCTTTTCTCTTTATCGATTCCTTTTCCCCCTTCTTCGAATTTAATAGATATTTTTTAAAAATTACAGGCTATAAATGGTCTATTATTGCGCTACAATATAGAAAAGGACAAACGCTTATACTTTGATCACTAATAGTTTCTTCAAAAAAATAAAGTGTATTTTTTTTTTAAAGAGTTCCAGTTCCTATTTTTACGCTTATTTTTTTTTAACTAAATAAGAACAATGACTAGTATTGTTAATCTACAGATCTATAGCTCTTAAATTTACATTGTACTCATGCATACAATTTATGCATGTAACGCATAAATTGTAAAAATATGGCATATGAGATAGTATATCAAAATAATCGTAAAAGTAAAAGAAATTCTGAGAGTGTAATTTCGTTTGAGAAGAACAATTCCCCTATCAAAAAAAGGAGTAATATTTTTATGGAATTTTTTTTAGTGAAGTTATTTTTGACTTTGTTTTTTTACTCTTTGTAAATTTGTATTTCGTATTAACCGTCTATTAGAAACAGGAAAGATTAAATTATTCTTTGAATTGAAAAAAAGGCTTTTTCGCCGAGAAACGGTAGCACCCTTTAACACATTAGTATCTAGAGATACACAGTTATGTACCCAACGCCTTTAAATGATTATATTAAATATATATCTAATTAAATTAGGTGAAGACCTTCTTCACCTAATTTCTGGCTAAAATGCCGATATTTATTTTCCTCACAAAATAAACATAATTTCTGTTGATCTAAATATTCATAATATTCGACATATTCCTAGGCACATATTCTGAGGTATAACCAGGGTTAACATTAATAACGACGATGTTGCATAATTTAAAGAAAAATTTTACTTTACAAGTTTAATTAATTTAACATTTTTTTTTCTTTCTATAATTAAAATTTAAAATTCTACCAATTACGTAACAATTTATTTTTTGATTTACCTATAATATCATGTTTTCAGCCGCCACTGTATTTTATTTGAGAGTTTTTTTTTGGTCTTTTGGTGAAATTAACCCGTCAGTAACTCGATCGCGCTTTGAGTGCAATACAACTCTAAAAAAACATTGCATTTTAAGTTTTAAACAATATTGACCTCCAAGCAAACGAAATAAACATGAATTTAGATGATTTTATAATTTATTATCACATGATGGGCTATAATTACAAACTAAAAATAATTGCTACTAAAATTATACCAAAAAATATATTTACGTAAGCATTTTCATGCGGACACAAGTATCACATAAACATTTTTACTTTTTAATGTATTATTGCTAAATTTAAAAATGTCCGCCATATCCACCAGCGTCGCCGCTATATCCACCACCGTAACCGCCGGCACCTCCACCATGCGTGGGAGTGCCCACTTTATGGACTATCGCATTAAATCCGTTGTGACCGTCTGCATGATATTCTACAATACGCGTAGTTCCGTCGGCTTCTTTTAATGTGTAGCTGCCTTTCACTTGATCGCCGTCGCGCTCCTCGCTATGCTGCTTTTCATCTCCAGTGTGTGGGTCATTTACAGCATAATTAAAATTATACTTTGGATACGCCTATAATATAATTAAAGATTAGTGAAAAACCTTATTTACAATCGAAATAACGAGTTGTTCCTAGAACATTATTACCATTATGTATGTAATAACAATAGTGTATACAATAATGTGTGACAATAATTTGAGACTGCTGATTTACAGCCAACTGAATTTGTGTAAACGATCTTATTAGATTACTATTTCTGCCGACTAGCAATAGTTATTTATATCACCACGCCAGAAACTTCACCGTTGTGGGCCCCAAATCATGCCACATTCCCAAGAGTTTCTAGACGTGTATTACGCACTATTTTTTAGGCCGATAAATCTTAATTTTTTTTGAAAATAAAAAATAAAATGAACTCTAGGACGTTAAACAGAAATAAACAGAATAGGTTGGCAACACATGTTACTTATTATAGCGAAGAGATAGGGTAAAAAATCCAAGAAATGAACTTTCATTCAAGCAACCCTAATGGCCAAATTTAAATTTCCCGCAATTATTCACAGTAACTTCAACGTTAAAACATAAAATTACCCACCATTTTGTACTACATTAATAGTAATTTTAATGCCTTTACGTTGAATTTACTAAAAATAGTGGCGGGAAATTTAAATTTGGCTATTAAGGAAATATTCAATTCTAATAATGGAAATTGTTTCAACAGCACGAATTGCGCTGTTAATGTTAACATTGATTAGAATTAAAGATGGACTAATTGTTTAAAATGTGTAAAATGTGTAAAACGAAAATGTTGCTGGTTTATAACAATTTTGAATATATAGAATTTGCAATGCAAAATTACAAAGACAGCTGTCAATTTTGCTCGCTTAGTAGTCATGGGATTAATATTTGATGGAAAAAAAACAAAACTGCACTGTAAAGATAAAAAATAATGGTAATATTAGTAATACAAGGAACATCTCAACCTTTGATCTCCCGGAGGAGAAAATCGTGACCTTCAGTCCGCTAATTTACTTATATTGGCTAAAAAGCACTAAAAAAGATGGCGATTCCGCGCGCACAGAATTTGCTACTGTCAGGTTGACATCTTCTTCATCAGCTGTTAATTCCCGTGTATGTGCGTGATAACCTCATAGATAACCTCAAGCAAAACCGTCAAATGGCTGCCCTGTCAAGAACTGTTTTGACAGGAGCCAGTCTTGGGAGAGCTTGATTTCCTATTGATTACTACTCAACTACTCCAAAAAGTTCTGCGCTAATAAAATTTGCTGAGTGTCCGTTCTTAGTTATATGTTCCTTGGTAATACCATTATTGCTAGAATCAATCACAGAAACCCGATTATTCGTGTTGCCAACCTTCAGTAAATTTTTTGTCGGTCTAGACCGGATAATGGTATATGCCCGAACGATTTAAAGTAATGCAAAATCAGTATTTCTAAACGGAGGCCCAAAAAAATACAAAATATATTATCAGTTTAGAAAAGGTGATGTAGAAAAATACTTTGCATTTGCAAATAAAATAGAATTCAATTATGGACATAAAATCACCATTCAAATATATTATGATTACATAATCACCTAAAATTGCTTTTTCATTATTTCCGTTTGGAATCAAGGTATTTAACAAACTGAAAAACAAATCCGCTCAAGTATTTTTTTGTCTCTCTCTTAATCAAGTAAAATGCAATGCTATGCCCCTTTAAAAACAAAAGTGGAACGAATGACAATTAGTTTATTATTTTTTAATTAAACACCTTGTAGTATTAAATTATTTCGCTTTTATTTTTCAAGTAGGCTTTGTAGATGTGACTGGTGAATAAAAAATTATATCATAGTAGCAAAAACAGAAATTACACAAATAGGTTATGAGTTTGTTGCACAAAAAGAAAAGTAAAAAGAAACTATTTAAAATGTCCAGCATTTTTATTGATGCATGTCTGAAATCTGCGCAATAAATAATGTTATACCAGAAATGTTATGCATTTGCGTAACATTTCTGGTATAATTTTCTGCGCAGTTATTGTATTTTATACTTTAGTTCATCTAAGATATTTTTTGACACTGTGATGTATATGTATAAACCGTTATTCCCAATTTCCCATCCATCTTCATATTTTCAAATTTTGGATATAGGACATTTTATTCCTTAAATCTTGGTTATAATTAATCGCAAGTCAAGTAATAATAATATCGGAAGTGGGCTTCCTAGTACATAAACAAACACAAACTGACGAAGAATAATTTTCTAAAATTAAAACTTTGATTGAGTAACCATGAAGTGTATGTATTTTTATTATGAACAGCTGTACTATAAAAAAAGGTAAATTTTTAATGTGAATTAATATTTTACGTAATAATCTACATTATATTAAATGTATCACTATGAAAGGTTTACTACTTTCAAATGTTAATATTCTGATTATTACATATAAATTATATTACATTGCGGTATTATTATAGTGCTAATGTGTGTTAGTCTGCGACGTTTCCTTAAAATATAACTTTGTACTTCCTATATAATACATACAAATGCATTCCTATTGTGTGATGCAGTTATATAAATGCACATTCTTCTTGTTTTTTGTTTGATGTTACAATATGTGTGCTATAGCTGCCTGCTTAAAGGAAATTGGCATAATTGTTGTATAACAAAGCAATTATGTGAAATATATAGTTTGCAAACACTCTCATAGTATTTTTCCTGTGCGTCAATACTTTACGACAACTGTTAAACGAATTCGAAAGTTGAATTGCATTCAGTCGGCTAGTTTGTTTCTTTTGGCTTTAGTATTTTCCTTTCTTTCTCTTTTTAAATCAAGAGATAATTAATTGAAGAACAATATATATTGTGTAATTGCTAAAAAATAATTATAGTAGCTTGTTAAATTTTATTTTTTTCACAAGAATGACTATTTTAGCGTAAACTAATAATGCTTTAAATTATATTATTTTATTTTAATTTAAATTGTTTTATTATATTGCTTTTTGAAAATAGATTAAAACAAAAACAAATTGTTAGTATAAATACAATTATAATCTAAAATGATATACAAGTAAATATTTTAAGATTTTGATGTGATCACATACAACTACGTATCTGTAAGTATAACTAACACCCTAACCGAAAAAGAGCAAAAGTGGTTTAGTTCTACACATATGCAAAATATCTTGCTTGAGTAAAAGTTCATCAAATTTGGAATTACATTTTAGTCGAGATTTTTGAAGTATAATATTTTTTAAATGTACTTTTCAATATACCATTAATACCAAAACACAATTTAATTAACCAATACTAATAATATGTCTGTAGCTATACAGCATGTAACAGAAGAGAAAGTAAAGGAAAGAGTAAGTAATAGCTGTAATCACATACGATCGAAAAATCTTAAAGAGCAGGCGGTAATCATTCACGAGAAAAAAAAAATGTAAATGCATCAGTGGGCTGGTGCCGGGCCTGTAAGCGAGATAAACGCATGTATAACTTAACATTTAAAACTGCATCTCGTTTCAGTAAAAGTAAAAGAAAAACACAACGTTTAAGTTTTTTTAAACTGTTAGGTCGCTCATATGAAGAAATTCTAACGTCTTAAAAACAAATTATAAAATGTATCATATCAATTTCTTAGCAATCTTTATTCATATTATTGTCAAGTTTACTGGCCGATTAATTTAGATTAAAATTCGACAAATTGATTAATATCGGCAGTATGAGCACCAAGTTATAATAATGGTTTTACTAATAGAACACAGTAAATACTGTGCATTATGCATTCAAACATAGTATATGCCAGGCTCAGCAGGAAGTGAACGATACCATTCCTAGTAGCAAAATTTAAATTTTCCGCAATTATTTTTAGTAACTTCAACATTGAAACATGAAATTACCAATAATTTTGTATTAGTTACTTTAATATCTTTCTGTTGAAGTTACTAAGAATAATTGTAGGAAATTTAAATTTTGCTACTAGGGTGCAGAATAAACAGAAAGGACAACAGCTGATTTTTCTATTGTTATCCATGGATTGCGTTTTGAAAACAACATACATACTTATCATGTATGTAAAGTAGCGTTCTATTATGATGAAAAAAATCGTTGAACTTATGTTTATGAAAATGAACATTTGTAATATTTGGTTTTTAATTTTAAGCTATAGGCATCACACAAAAAAAGCGTGCGCAAAAATATGCCACGCAGATATTTATGTACAAATTTAGACGCGATTTCAATGACAATAGGATATAAACTAACCTGGGAGTCGACAAGGTTGCGCGCCACCAACTTCAGCACGCCGAACTAAAACTAATCCGGCGGTAAATTCAAATGGATCGTTTAATATACTTTTAATATTCAAGAGTTTTTATTTGAGTATATACCAAATATTTCATAACTATAATAGTGCAATTTGTAATAACTATACTATCACAATCATGAAATATTTGGTATATACATGTACATTCGATAAAATCTGGATATAAATACAACACTGAAATAAAATATAAAAATACTGTCTTTAGAAAAGTTATAGTATCTCACACAAAATTCGCAATTTTAGATCACTGACCATTGTTCACAATAAAACGTTAATCGCTTTAATACAATAAAAACAAAAGTCACTGAAGTGTTATAACAATCGTAATGAGAATAAAATAATAAAACTGAGGACATAAACTTCCAGAGATATATACTTAAAATTTTTTGAGGCTTAAAATATTTGCATGTTGGTCTACTTATATCGTTCCCACCATTTATGATAAAAAAAAATACATTGAAATGCCTTGACAACTTTATGTTGGTTTGTTTCAACGCAGTTTATGTGCAGGTGGACGAGGCGTTATGAGTTATTTACAAATCAACGCCACTTCGATATTGTAGCTTTCTAAATACAGCGCTATCGCTTTCAGCGCAATGAACTAACTTACCACGTGATTACAACAACCAATGAGAGATTGATCGAAATTTTTCTCATTAAGATTCTACCCCCAGAAACTAACGTAAAAATGTAAACAAACTTAGCGTTACAAAATGGCGCTTTGGAGTCTGCGCACTTATCTTCTGATGTCTGTTTGTCACTTGTCACTGTTTATTCTGCGGCGTTGCGTTTCTTTACATCAGGATCGGACTTATTAATAATTTTTATACGTATTTTTTTTTTTTTTCGTAATATTAGAACTCCTTTTTAGCAGATTCGTATTTTACCTCGGCTACTTAATATTTAACAACGGTGCTTTTTGTTTTTTTATTTATTTTCTGTTGCATGTAATATCGTCACTGTGTCAGTTAGAAAAGTCTTGATGCAAGATTCAAAATTACAGTGCTCAAAACCTGAACTGTTTGTATATCGGAACGTAAAATAATTATTAAATATTCACTTTCAAGCAAGCATTTTAACATCTAACTATAAAGAATTTAAAATAACCAAGTTATACAGTGAGATATCATTATGAATTTGAATAACAATTAATTGCTTCTAAAAGATTACATGCCAATCCTACGAAAAACTATGGTGCTTTACTTATCAGCAAATTTTCTTTTCCTTTCTCCTTATTTAAGAAATAATAGAATAATTTAAACAATGATAAATATACTATTGCCGTTATACTATCTCTCTAATTTTAATATGAACTACATGAAAATTCTAATTCTCACATTATATTTGCATGTACTTACATTATAATCTTTTCCACTCTCATCACCACCTCCATATCCGCCATAATCTCCGCCACCACCCCCACTGTATCCACCTTCCAGTCCACCATAGTTTCCTCCAAGATCGCTTCCCCCTAATAAACCTGCCTGCGCGCAAGCGGAAAATACTGCCAATGAGACTGCAATCTACAATAAAAATTTGCGAAGTTTGAAGAAAACATTTTGCACTTCATAATATTTTTTTTTTTTTTTCGTATTAACTTTACGCCAAACTATTTTTTATTAACACATAAACTCACTTGAAGGAAGCTGGTCATAATGTAGGTTTTTTTATGTTTTTTTTTTTCTAATGCAAGGAGAACGCTTAACGTGATGGAGGTGGAACTGATGGTTCCCGCAACCGTAGCATCTCTTTTATATATAAAATACCACCCACCTGTATTAGCAACCGTTACAATGATGCTCTGTACCCCCATAACTTCTAGTCAGGATCTTCATTAAAGCGAACTTTCTCTGTAAGCGATATGTGCGGATATGTAGCTTGTGAGGCGTGCTTGTTCCGAGAGTGCAAGTTAGATTCGTGCGTTAAAAAACGAAGGATCGATTTTTTTTTTATTTGATATTTCAAAAAACGACCTAACGCAAAAGATAATTACTTATTGCATTCTTTTTTCTTATCAGAATAAAATGCAATATGATACTTACAAAATTGAAGCAGTAAAAAAATTTGTTAATTTCCCATTCACTACGTACTCCTATTTCCTATTTTATGTCCCCTTGTTTTTGTTGCGTTAACCAGTCTTTCAACCCAGTTTTTATTTAATGAATAACTTACAGATGATAACACTAATTTTTAATGTAATGTAACTCTCGCCAAGTCGCCATAAACTATTTATATCGTATTAATCAGCTTTATGTATACAGGGTGTAACAGCAGTAACGCCGTGATCTCTGGTAGTCAAATGGTAACAATTTTTGAAATGTTGTATATTAGGATATACAGTCACGGACACAGTAATAGGGACAGTGAGGTGCAAATATAAAATATGCTTTTTATACAATAACTGAAATTACATTATTTATATCAAATATGAAATAACATAGTTGTGCACAGTAGTAATACAAAAACGTAACTAAAAAAAATGCGGTATGTGATTCACATCGTAAATAAATTTAAAAAAAACGTAAATTCTTGTGGATAGATAAATAAAGACGCTATAGTTCTTGCTGATTTTAAATAAAAAATAAAATAAATTGATTAACATTTTGGATATCCTTTGCTTTATTACTGCAGCACATCGTTTAAGCATAGACTGTATTAGTACTTGACAACGTTCTGGAGAAATGTTTTTCCACATGTTTTGCACCAGCATAAAAAGTTTGTTCAAATTAGACACCTTTATATCACGCAAACCAAGTTTCACGTCATTCCACAGATGTTCTATCGGGTTCAAGTCCGGGCTACACGATGGCCATTCAATAACATCGACCGCATTATCTGCAAACCACTTTTTTACCAACTTGAAGGTATGTTTCGGGTCATTGTCTTGAACATACTTCCAAATTACCGGTAAATGTTCTTCTGCATAAGGCAGCATGATGTTCTCCATAATTTTTTTTGTAAACATGCTAATCCATTATACCGTTAATGAGGTGAAGAGGAACCACCTTGCTACGACATACATCTCCAAACATTAACGTTGCAACCAGCTCCTTTCACGACGGTTGTACAATATTTGGGATTAAAGTGTTGAGTTTTCAGTCTCCGTACATATCGTCGACCATCCGTTCCAATTCTGTTAAATTTACTTTCATTACTGAAAAGTACAAATTTCCACTGCTGTTCCGTCCAATGTAAATGCTCCTGTGCAAACTTTATTCTATTCAATCGATTACGCTTGGAAACTAGCGGTTTCATCTCAATTCGGCCATACAAACCGGCCTCAGTTAGGGAGTTAGAAGTTAGGATCACACGGGTAGAAAAATAGTAAGATATTAATAAAGAGCTTGCAGCCAGTTCAATTAACATAAGCTCACGAACAGTTCAAAGACTTTTAACTGTCCACAAGAATTTACGTTTTTTTAAATTTATCTACGATGTGAATCACATACTGCATTTTTTTTTAATTATGTTTTTGTATTACTACTGTACACAACTATGTTATTTCATATTTGATATAAATAATGTAATATAAATTTCAGTTTTTTTATAAAAAGCATATTTTATATTTGTACCTCACTGTCCCTATTACTGTGTCCGCGACTGTATGTGGGCGGATCAGATCTACAATTTAAAAATAATATGCGCTTTACAGGTGTTCCAAAACTTCAGCATTTTTGAAATGTACAATAAAAACTAGACCAATTTTATTCTAGGTTTCCTATGCGAAATTTTTATAGTTTATGAGATACTTCAATTTATTCAAAAATGTATTGTTGCAACAAAAGTCCAGTACCTCGGAAACGAATTAATTTAGAGCAGTAAAATGAAAACCGTAAATAGTTGGTCCTTTGGCTGATTGACTGCGGCATTCAACATTGTTCAGTAAGTCTACGGTGTCGGTTCTCAACCTTTTCTTATTTGCGTACCCCTTACTAAATTGTACCCCTGGATCATTAGTGCAAATATCCTAATTAAAATTTATAAATTTGAACTTTAAACGTGGCCACATTTACAGTGTTTCATACTAAATTAAGTATAATGTAAAACCGGCCTAACTCATAAAAGATTGGTCAGATTAAAAAACCGTAAGGAAAACTCGTTTTAGTTTTAAATGTTTAACTTCATCACATACTTCATGTGCGCAAATTCCATAACACCTTGTATGTAGTCTAATCTAAAACTTCTTTTGATTCTAATCAAAGTTTTCGACTTTGACGAGTTTTGTCATCTTCTTCAGAGAAAGAAGAGTTATTTACACGTTATCGATTTTATAAAATTCATATAGGTAAAATTTTAATTTTTAAATGTTTAATTAAAAATAATGATTTGTGAAACATTAGGAAATTTAGGAACAAAAATTCAAAAAGGTTGAAGTGTGAGCCACGTTGTTTAATGAGATTTAAGGGCCGATTTCATAATAAATATTACTTTAGCACTTCAACAAAAGGCTGTGTATTATTTATGAGAACTGTAATTTTAAAAGTTTAATAATAAGTGCTACTTTTGCAATTTAACAAAAGTGTGTATTATATATGACAACTTTAATTTAAAGTACTTTTAAACCTCTAAAGTGATATGAAACTCACCCTTAAAGTGATGTTATGAAAATCATCACGAGTTTAATAATGATGAAGGAAATTCAGTTTTCAACATGATAAATAATAGAAAGGAGAATTCAAAGAGAATTTGATAGAACTGGATTAATTGATACTTAAATTAACCTTTTGGAAAGAAAAAAAATACCTGAACTAATTACTTTGCAAAACGCCTTGAGCGGGTTTCACTTTAACGAACCACCTGTATAAAATTCACGTAAAATGCAGTCCTTCGTAACTTGAGCGATTCATCATCCTGCTTATGGTAAAAAAAAATAATGTGATGCCGTTGTGTGACACAAAAATTATGCAACTGCATTTAAAATTCTCCGCATGAAGTAATTCAGTTAAATAAACGGCTTTTAGGTACTCTAATCTGCTAATTTTCTCATCACATATTAAACAACGCGCTAGCTGCGGTAATTGGCGTAAAAACGCATCAACTAATTACTAGCGTTCAAGAGAAGGAGAATATTGCAATCATATACCAAAGCTTTAAACATGGGACGATTTATTATTTTTTTTTTTCATCTTATGATGGAAAACAATACTAGAAGAACAATAGACAGAAGTTACTGACTTGTAAACGATAAAATTAAATTAGAGTGAAGTGTATTATTGTGAAACGATATAATGGAACATTACTAAATCTAACAATAAAAATCTTGACAGAATAGTTACGTAATTATGGCTGAATTTTTGTCTTCATATATATTTTGAATCGATTAAAATTAAGGGAAAATCTTAATTACCACCAATTCTGTTCTTTAAGATTCATTTTTATTATTACAAACTTTCTTCACTTTAGTCTTTTACTTGTTGAAATGTAAATATTGTAATAAAAACTCCAATCTTTACAGAAAAGCATTTAATTAACGCATAGAAAACCTGTAATGGATGAATAAGTCTATTAATTCTCAGATGAAACTTCACCCAATTAACTATTCGTTCGTGTAATCAATAATAAATAGCCATGGGTTTAGATGCTTACAATGTAGATGTGTTACGTAAGGTCACATCGTCTTAGGATTCGCCGAAGCGTTTCAAATCGTCTGCAGTTTACGTTTTTTCTTGTGTTTATCTTTTGTGGGCCGGAAAGAAATCTAGTTAGATACTTTTGTGTTGCAAGCCGATCGTGTAGCCTTTGCCAGTCGATTTTATCGTATGCACCTAGGTCCTTTCTCTTCGATGTTGCAAAAACATCACCGAAATGGTTTATTTGAAATTTATTTTATAAAAAAACCAAATGTATAATATATTCCACCATAAATATTAATTAGCATTCTTACGTCCTTAATTAGATTAGTTTATAATATATAGTAAAAATTGTAGTAATAATAAACCTTTATCAGATAATAAAAACTTTTGTAATAGTCAAATAAAAATATATGAAAAAAGTTGTACAACGTTGCAAGGAGAACGATGCAGGAGTAGTAAATATAGAATAAAAAATAAAATGCATTAGGAAGCCCATAATACATCTTTTTATTGCAAATTTCAAAAATATTATCAAGAACGCGTCTGATATTGACCGAAGATGTAAAATAAATTTAAAGAAAAAATTAAATGACATAAATTGTAATATAATATGTAATATATTCAATACTTGCCAGAAAAGACTCAGTTATTACTAGAGTTGGGCAAATTTTCCGGCGCGGCAGGTAGGTATTCAGAACGTGCGCTCCAACTCATGTACTCCAATAAAGCAGATGAATCGTAGAGTTGCAAGTTAGTAACAACAGTGTCTGTTTTACTTATAAAATGCAAATTTTTTTATTTTATCTAAATATGTAGTGCTATAAAATGCAAATGCATCGCAAAGTGGCCCGTTTGTTCGCCCGGAGTGTCCGATTTTGTCCCCAAGGAAAATTTGTTCAACTGTATTAATATAACATGTTTATAAATACGTACTAAATTACAATAATACGATCGATCTGCGTTGTTTATACTACATTATTTGAGACCCGCGTCGCAATACGTATCTGCCCCGCCGGACAAATGCCCAACTCTAGTTATTACGGACAGAATTATATTTAGAAATATACAGTAGAAATCGCTTTTTCTTTTAAAAAGAGATGCTCGCTCATTAAGGAGGCTATATTTTTGTGGTAGTTCTTTAGAAAGTCATATGTATCACCGCCAGAAACCGCAATTCAAGTTATTTTATTGCTCAGTTAATGGAATATATCTATTACAAAAAAAAAACACTTCTTTTAAGAGTTTTTTTTTAGCACCAGCTTTGGTTGTTCAGAGTTGAGAAATGTACGGGTGGTCCAAATTGCTTGTCAGAATAGGGCATCTCGTTAACCGTAAAAGATAGAAAAAAATGAGTTGGCAAGTCTCGATCTCTTTTTCCCGAGATATGGCGAACACTAAAATTAGTGATATTCTTTTGTTTTTGATTTATAGCCAAAAATTGATTTTTTCGATTTTTCCAGAACTTGACTTTAATGATACGAAGAAATTGTTTTAACATTATTATACTTTTACGAGTAGAATCGACTAGTTAAATCAGATTTTAACTTTATGCATTCATTTTTGCCTGCGGCATAAAGTTGAACTTTTTAAATGTAAGTCGCAGTAGGCAGTGGCATAGTTGGAGGGAGTGCTTTTTTTCTCTTTTAAAAATATATATGTTTTAGTAACATTCTACCAATATCAATAAAATTTAAAAGTAAAAATTATTAATACATTATTAATTTAGTAGCCCATGACAAACACAAGCGTGAAATAAACAAACATATGATCACTGTTTATTAGACAATTTCTTTTTATTCGAAGTAGAAATCTAAAATAACAAGAAATTTGTTAGATCAAATGTTCAAACTGCATTACATTATTGTCCAAACACAATAAACATCTTCTACTTACGCTTCTAACTGCATTATAAATATGAATATTAGAGACAGCATTTAAGCATTCTTCAAAATTCTGAATTAATTCCTGAACATTATTGTGCGGTATCTTATACAAACGATCCTTTGCATACCCCTACAGAAGGAAATTATGCGGTGTCAAATCGGGGGATCTCGACGGCAGCTGTTCAAGCTATACTTATTTGTGTTTTCACTCTGCGACTTCAAATTTTCATGTCTAATGTAAAACTTATAACTAGTAAAAGTCCTAAAGGATAATACGCGCCAAATTTTCAAGATACGTAAATTAATCGCACTGATTCTTTATTTGGATAATTATCCTTATTTTTGAAGGATTGCCCTCAAAAATCTTACTGTTTTTTTTTGCATATATGCTCCAAACTAACGATATAATCCTTTACTTACTAACTCACGCTAGGTTAATTCCCATTGTGTATATAATTTTGAAAGCATGATCATTTTAGTACATTTTTCAATATTACAGATGGCAATGAGTATTTCACAAAAGTGGAAAGTCAAGATTCTGTGTGTGAGAAAACGTATTCATGCTTCGTTTGTTAAATTACGCAAAATTATGCTTGCAAAATGTACTTTTATTAGGAGCAATATTCAAATTAGACCTTGCAAAACGTAATTCGATGATGGTTAACTGGATAGTTATTTCTAATTAAAAAGTGATTTAAAAATAATCGATAGAAACAAAATAGAGTACTTTTCGTACCATAACGGCCATGCCACCACCATAATTGCTGTATTTAATATTGTACAGCAAATATGAACTGAATAATAATAGAACTATAAAAACGGAAAAGTAATATCGTGATTCAACAATTGATTCATTACAATACATCTCTTAAAAAATATGTAACCGCTTTGAAACTATTTAAGAGGAATCGTTATTTACTAAGAGAATGCAACGCTTAGCGTGACGAATTTTATTGCTGCTGGAAGTAAGCTTTTAATCTGAAATCCACTAAAGGTTTAAAGCACGTGCTTGTGAAACGGCTCTTTCGAAACAAATGGTAATTGCAAAGCAATGAACTGTTTCTCATGTTATTTCGTGGAAACATTTAACGAATTACTTTCTTATTTTGCATTAGAAAATTTTAGTGGTAAAAATATCTACCTTTAAGGGAAGATGATAGCAGTTTTATCCTTCTGGGAAAATGCTGTGCACCTTCGTTCTTTTCTCTGGAAAAACTACTGGTTGAATGTTAAAGCAGATTGCTTAAATTTAGCAGTTTTTATTATACTTTACCTTTTCTTTCACTGCTGAAAATTATTGTATCTACTCGCAAGCAACAAATTGAAAATCCGCATGAGTCTCAAACTATGCGCAGTTAGAGGATTAAAGAATGACATTCTAACTGAATGCTTAATAAACATCGTACTGTTTACGGGTTAGTTCTATTGGACGGTATGGATCTTCAATTTTGAAATAGAGAAGTTAGAATACATTGGTCATATATGGAAAGGAATGGAAACTTGATTAGAAGTGAAGAAAATCAAAATTAGACACACAACTGACAGGATGGAGAAACAATTGGGAAGTGAAAATAGGTTGACAAATGTATTACCAAAGTATGAAATTATTATGGTGATTCTATTCCTCAACCTAAAAACAAAATTTATCTAAAATCTAAAGAATTGTGGATGAGATCAAGCCAATATCTCTGACAACTGACCTAACTAAAAAATGCTAAAAAACTCATTTTTTTTTTTTAACAAAATCCACATCCAACGTGTACAGTAACGAATGCATGCAAGGAACAAAATTAAACAAGATTATTTCTAAAAACTTATACAGGGTGGGGCAAAAGGCAGAGTAGAATTTAACATTTAAATAACTTTGTTAGTTGTAAACCAATATCATTGATACTCCATACAGTCAATGTTTAACATATGGAGATTATGTATGGAAAACAACATCCTTTAAATGACTTCAATTTGTGGCCTCACAAACTCGTGCTCTTTCGATTGCATTGTTCATAACAATGGTTAAGGTGTGATGAGTTAATGCTCGAATTTCTGCACGGATATTGTCCTTGAACTGCTCAAATGTACGCGGTTTGTTCACGTACACATGTTCCTTAAAATATCCTCACACGAAGTAATCGGGGGCCGTAAGGTCGGGAGAACGTGGCGGCCAATTAACATGGCACTTTCTTGAAATTATCCGCTCACCGAACAGTTGCCTCAGGAAATTCATTGTGGCATTGGCTGTATGGGGGTTGCCCCATCCTGATGAAACCACATTTCGGGACGATTTTCTACTGCAGGACGTAAAAAATTATCAATCATATCCCGATATCTCTCACCAGTAATTGTCTTGTCACACTGTTACCGTTATCAGTTTCAAAGAAATAAGGCCCGATAACTTCCTGGGAGGTCACCCCACACCAAACCTGCATTTCAGAGGGTGCAGTTGGAGCTGATGAATTCTCCTTGGATTTGTCGTACCCCAGAACCGACAGTTCTGTTTATTGACGAAACCATTCAGCTGAAAATGAGCTTCGTCACCCATGATAAGTTCATTAGAAAATTCATTGTTTTCTCTGGCTAATTCTTGGATGCGAATCGCATAAAATCGGCGCAGTTCGTGGTCACCAGGTCTCAGTTCGTGCACTAACTGTATTTTGTGTGGAAACATCTTTAATTCATTTTTTAAAATTCTTCTTAGGGATGTTCGGGACATTCCCAATTCCCTAGAACGTCTTCTTGTCGATGTTTCTGGTTCTTCTTCGGCACTGGCTCTAACTCTTTCAATGTTCTCTTCAGAGCGCGCCGAACGTGGTCTGCCAGAAGGTGGAAGGTTGATCACAGAACCCTTCTCCTGTAAGCGTGCCATTAGTTTCCGAATCATCGTCGCTAAGGGTCCTTGTCTGGCGTGGAAATGGTTGCGATAAGCTCTTTGCGTTAAAATGATAGACCTGTTATTTTGAAAATCAAATTCGTCTATCTTTAGTCGTTCTTCCTTGGTGTAATTCATCACGCCCAATCTCCAGAGAATCAGTTATGATATGCACCTGTAAGTAAAGCAAAAAAAAAAAACCGTTTGCAAACAAGTTATTTACATGCCAAATCCTACTCTGCCTTCTGGGCCACCTGTATATAAGCTGAGGATAAAAGAAAAGAACAAAAAAGAAAAATCAAAAAACTTTACAACAGGGACGACATTAGGGGAAGGAATTACAAGGAAATCTATGGAAAAAGGCAATAATTTTGAACATCTTTGTTAGTGATTTTTGATTACTTAAAGAAATATGAAAAAAATCAAGACAAAAATTGAAATTACTCTTACTTTCTTGAAACACAAATATCCATGAAACTATTAATTTTCTTAAACTAACATAAATAGTAAAAGTTGCTTTAATTTTAATACTCTTTCAAATAAAAAAGAAAGATTCCAGCGATCAAAAACAGATCTTTTGATCGTAGCGCCATTTTTATTTTCACATAATAAAACACAATTGTGATAGCAAACTGGAGTCAATCACATTGTCTAGCAATTGCGGTTTACAAAATTCACATAGCTTGATCCGTTTCCGAGATGTTTGAACTGGGAGTTTTAAGTGGCACACTCTGTATTTGCGTTTGAATATTGCGTGAATTAAGCAACTAAACAGACGTTAAAATACCTCAGTACCTTTCTTTCATATAACAATCTTTTCAGTTCCGCAAACGCGAAGAAATGGGAAATCGAACTGGCAACGTTGAAAAGTAATAACGCCCGGTTGACCAGCGCGCTCCAGGAAAGTACCGCAAACGTGGAAGAATGGAAGAGGCAGTTACATACCTATAAAGAAGAAAATTTACTGATGAAGACCAAATACCAGATGGATCTCGAGAATAGGAAAGGTAATTCGAATTAATCTAATTAATGGGAAGATAACAAACATATCGTATGTCACATTTTATGGCGGATATGCATTAAGGATGCAGCAGCTATTAAGAGAGTTGCGTAATTTACGTAACATGTGGTATACATGAACTTGCGAAGTGTTATATATGTGTATATGTATTTTTTATGCGCACGCTGTAGATACCCAATTGTGCGTACATACGAATAAATATTCATTAAGTCAGCTAGTGTATTATTGGAAAAGATTAATTCAAGATTTATTTACTTAAGTATGTATGTATGAATATCGGCGATGAAGGAAAAAAGAAAACGAAAGTAGATGTCTCTAATGAACATACGACATATATTTTATAATTATTGTATAACCGTTAATGTATTTACCGTTTAAATTATCATACGCCTAAATTGTTTCCTAGGAAAGGATCAATATAGAAGAAAGGTGTCTTTTATTTTTAAATAATATTATACTTGAACTTCTGACTTTACTAATTAACACCTAATGTATACTTTCGTTCTAATATACATATACCACTCTTTGTAAGAAACGTAAAGCTTTGAACAATTAAGTTTCACACTGACTCAATGGTAGAATGTATGACTTATGATCTCTGGATGAAAACCTGCCTTATTTACGATGTGTTAAATCGCAATTACTCTCTAAAATGCTATGAAGTTATTTCTTCATTGTCAGTGAATCGCAAATAAATAGGCATTTTTAAATATTTTAAGAATATTAATCGGAAAGAGTAGAGTAATTGCATATCTTCCCGTGAGGCGGCCATAATATATTGTACTACAACTTTTTCAGGCGGCGGAGACATGAGTGACGAATTCAGGAAGGAAATACAAACATTACGGCAAAAAGTAGACCAATTAGAATCGGAATTAGAAGCTAAAAACAACGAAATAAAACAGCTAAAGAGTTCTGACATCGTGCAGGTTAGTGTAGTTTGTAGTCCGTACTGTACTCCCATAGGTTTATCATCGCTTTTCCGATTTTTTTCTTATGGGTACCTAGAAATTACCTGAAAGATATTCTATACAACCTAATTTCTTAAATTAATGTTGTTATGAATTCAAAGTGGACAAGTATAGGGCACAAATACTGTCAAAGGTATTATATAGGTAGATATATAACTATTTGAATTTACTTGTCTTCAACATACTCAAGGAAAAGAAACATCCACTACTTGGTATTTACATATTGAATTTAATTTAAACACAGTCTCCAAAATCGCATCAGATCTTATTTAAAAAGAGAAAACAAGTAAAATCTTTTTTTGCAAATTGAATTCGTTAGCGTGTTTAGCAAAGTTTAACACCTAATAGTTTGAAACTTGACTAAAAGAGTACATTGGTGTAATTGGCGTGTTCACGTATTGCTGTGAACTGATGGTCCAAGCATATAAGTTTAAAGAAATTAAAAATGACAAAATTAATTTAGCTAGCTCAGCAAAAATGAATTTAAAAGGGCGCAAGAGATTCTTAAATCTCAGAGTAAATTTTTAAAAAATTAATAGTGGGCGTTTACAAAATTTACTTTCTTTAAAATCCCCAAAAATTGAAATGGCAGATTTAAAAATAAAAGAACTATTTAAGATGATATTTACAATCATTAGATTTTTTATAAAAAGAAAAAAAAAAACATTTAATACAAATTACAGGGAAAATGAAAACCATGAATATAAGATTCTGGCAAAAAAACAAACCTGCATAAGATTCTACAATTTAAAAAGGACAATGCAAATCCTTTAGCAAACAAAATGGTGAATTCGTTCTAGAAGGAATTTCTTATACCACAAAAAAAATCCACGTGGTTTCAAAAATTCAAAGCAAACTAAAATTTAATTCAAATAACGTAAAGAAACAACCAAAATCAAAAATGAAATTCACTTCACCTACCCCGAGGTGATAAAAATAAAATTAATTTGATAACTAACAAAAAAAAACGGAAAATTTAAACTCTAAACGCGATTACTTCTAAAACGAATATTATTAAAAAGCCTTACATGTATTGTGCACAAATATCTAACACTATTTAACAAAAGAATTACTAGATAGACGATTTTAAATTCACAAAGCAACGAACTACATCTTAAAATTAAAAAGGATTACCAGAAACGGTAACCAAGACAACTAAACAAGACAGACTCCCGCTCGTCCGTCTAGTAACTCCTGGGCCTCAAAGGTAACATTCTCATATATATGAAATTTACAATCTGCGTGCGATGACCGCAACGCATCGCAAAGAAAAAACTAGCAAATAAACTATACAATACTGGTACACGCAAAATGTACAAATAAATGAAATTAACTATACACAACTGACCAAAAAATGATACTAACAATTAATCAAAAATTCTTAGCAAAATACACAACTATAAGAATAGCGGAAACTCTATCATTGTTTTGACAAGGCTGATTTGGAATAAATAAAAATACACATTTAAATTTCCGAAACTCGGGGTGCCAGTCCACAGCAGTATGTACACTCATATTCATAAAAAAGACGTACAACCACTAATAAGCATCATAATATTGTACGGACATTGTAATAGTTATTTACAAGTCCGGTAGGTGACTTGTAGCAGTACGAGTTAGATATTATGGACGAGGCGACGAAGGAGACGAGTCTAGAATATCTAAACGAGTATTGTTATAAGCACTACCGGACGTGTATCGTATAAAATTTTATTTCATACTGTCAAACCATGGCTAAAAGTAAATTACTACAACATTTATATTAAAAGTTAAAAAATGACGTTAGCTTTTGAAAATCGCGTCACTTTTTTTTCTATAGTTAACAGCGTAGCTATTGTAAACATTTATATTGAAACAGTCCGGTAAGTGCTGCCTAGCGACACTTACCGACTCTGATACTGTAATAACTCACTTACTGGACTCGAATCGATTATAGGTCTGTTCGAACATGCAGTTCATCAACGGTTCGTAATCACGTGAACCAATCAGAGAACAGATTGGAGTTCTCGCGAACTGCATGTTCGAACAAACCTTATGTAAACAAAGTTATACTGAACGGTATGAAAGAAAAAAGTTTCAACATTCAATGCATGTGTTATAATCTTATTTGCTAACTTTTAAAAAGCAATTAAAAGTAGGTACGCTTTTTTATGAATGCAAGTGTACATTGACGTTTTTATTTTTCGAATAAAATTTGTAAAATAAGTTAAATTATGTTGTTTTTTTTTTCATTTATTTTTAATCCACTAGGAGGTAATAGTAGCGTTTTCTTCACAACGCGATTCATTTCATTTGAGATGTTTCCAGGGAAAACAACAGATGTCACTTTTGTACGAAATTGAATAGAAACACTGCAAAATTATCACGGGGCGACTCTTTATGTTTAACACTCATCATTTTCCTAGAAAAAAAAAAGATATTTTTTCTTGTAACAGCGAGTAAACATTCGAGGATACCATAAAACCGCACTGGTCAGATTTGTTTTGTAATGATCATATTTTTCAGTTTGTTCTGAAAAATATGATTATTTGGCATATGTAGTTTCGCCCGGAAACCCCTCATTTATCTCTTTAATGAGGTGAGATCTATCTGAGATAATTTCGGTTTAAAAGAACTCGTTATATCGTACCCTATATTTTATTTTTAATTCGCAAAATAGTCACTGTGTGGCGCAGGAAGCTGTTTATGTTTACGTCAAAAATATTCAAATAATGCTTATTCCATAATTATTGAGTGCAAGATATGCTGTAGAAATGGATATAGAACTAATTGTTGTTCATTTTGCAGTTGCTTGTAGTATCAAAATTAAGCTGTATTAGCCTATAATCAGCCAAACTATATGATGCTTCAGGCATGAAAAGCTCAAACAAACATCGTAATATTCAAAACCAAATTCAAACAAATTTTGTTAAAAAAAAAGTAATAGATTTCGAAGAAATAGTAATTTGTATCACTAGGCCAGAAGCTACAGTTTTGCGAGTATAAATACGATTTCTGGCCGTGTGATACACAATGGCCGCGTTCAGAGTACGAACACGATACATATCAGTAGCGGTTTCCGCTACACAAAATGGCGACCGGTCCATTGTATGTTATTGATGTAGCGCAAATGTAACGGTATGTTTTTGAGAAGAATTGTTAACAGTTCCCAAACCGTTTAGGAGCAACTACGTAGCAGTTATGTACTCTGAACGCGCCCAATGTTTCTTGGGCCGACAAATCTTAATTTTGAATTGAAAATAGAAAATTTTGACACTAGAAAATTGACAGTACAAGTTTACAATCTTTTTCTAATTTTCATTATAGTTTAATATCTATTTATCAATAATAAGTGCAATGAAGACACCAGTTCATCTTAGCATGGTTGAACAGTAGCTTAATGACAATTTATTACACATTTGTCATATGGAATCTAGTGTGGCCAACCTTTAGTGACATTTTTGCCTGCCTAGGCAGGAAAACGGTAGCTTTGAAGTACTGAAAATGAGTGTTTCTGGACGGAGCCACAAAAAAAAAGTAATCATTAACATCATTCTAAAAAAAAGGTAAACATCGATTATAAATAATCACTGATTTAATGATTATTATGATTACCATATTGAGGTTTCTTCCCTAGCCAAGCATTCTGAGAAAAAAATAATAGGGTATTAGAATTTTCAGAAAAATTACAAATCTATTGCAAAGTAGTCGACGGAATAACACTGATGTTAAATGCTTTTTTCCAATCACAATTGATAAACTGACACCAACAAGAGGTTCAGGAGATGTTATACTTCACACTCTCGCCAGGTTGTGCTAAGAAGTAAAACTCTCAGACAAATCTCAAAGTGAGTCGATTAAAAAGAACAGGGTTTTTAGCAAAATGTCTCCAGTAAGCTGAAATTATTTGAGATTTCTTGTAAAAAGAACTCCAATAATATTTACATAGCACCTTCCGTGGTTGTATACGAATAGGATTTATTGAAATAATAAACAAATGCATATTGGCAACGTTAGAATGAGTTAGCCTATGTAACACCTCTGAATTCTGCCTCCGCAATGGTACCCCTATTCTACAACATACAACTTTTATGTCTCCTTATTTCAGTACATTTCTTTTCAAGTCATTATAACTGATATTTCTTTTTTATTCCACTTTTAGGTAACTGTATAAAAGCTAATATATTGTTGTTGCTTAATTTATGTCCGACACTGTAGTTACTAAAATATATAATAATATTATTGTGTTCTTACACTTTTCGTAATTGCTACTTAGGCCACACACACAACATAAATTGAAAAAAAAGAAACCTAACTCAAAAAATATTCCGGTATTGCAATTTACAAATCTTTTTTTCTTTCTTTCCTCAATTGCATTTTGCTGAGCCCATAGTTTCTCTTACGTATCTGCTAACATTTGGTTTTATATCCTTAGAACCTACAAAAAGAAAATCAAAATCTCCAATCAACCGTAAAACTAGCACAGAGCGAATTGGATATAGCATCACAGGCGCACGAATCTCAAAAGCAAGTTTTGCTAACCTTGAACGAGCAACTAGCCCGTGGCATAGCGGAATTGGCGAATATTCACGACGAAATCCGAACTGCTTTACAGACGTGAAAGAAGACTGCTTGAACACTAACAGATAACATCTTATATGAACGTACTGCAATAATAACACAACTGTTGCATAGTATGATGTGCACGCGAAGCACAACGCCTCAAATATCCTGTATTATTGTTAACAGTAATTTTCCTTTGTTATCCAGAGAATGTATTTGGTTAGGCGACAGTTTTCCTTTGAAAAAAGAAAACGAAAGCGACATCGTTGGAAATTTATTGTTAACGATAACAAAGGTAATCGTTTTGCAACCATAATTATCGATTAAAAATACTGATATTACGAATGAATGTATTCTTAATATATAAGGGAAAATAACAACAATAATCAACATTACAAGAAAACAAATCGGAGATTTAGTTTGTATTGACAAAACGTATTTATTCCACTATTTATTTTACTTTAATTCTCTGTAAAAGATGGCAGGTTATAGGATGATTAATTTGGATAGTGTACATAATATTTTGATTGCTTGGATATAGTTTTATTTATAGGTTATTTTTCGTATATGGGCCTCTAGGAAGCAATTAAATAAGCCTATATTAGAATAATAAGTATATTTTTTATTTTTATTAAATTCATTTTAAATATAAAAAAGCCAGAATTTTCTACATAATTTTGAAAATCAAACACATTTATTTATTTTATTAGCAGCACTATCCAAATTTTAATATTTATTTATAGTCGGCTGTTACAATTTTCTATAACAAAAAGCAATGCGGGAGTTGTTTAAAAACTGAAATAATTTAATTGTAGTATACAGTATGGAACTGCTTTGTTTTTGTTAATCATTATAGAATTCTTTTTTTTTATTAACAAATTGACAAATACTTTATTATAGATCGTTTAATCATACGATAATTATTATACTTACTGTGTATGCAATACATATCCGTACTATAGCGTAAAAGCTGAGAGAAAAAAAAAAACAGATTTTAAATGACTCAACATTGATATTACAATGCTTATAATGTGTATTATAATAATATTTTAATATAAAAATTGAATGTACAAAAGGGCAGCATGTAAGTATTGACATTTAAGTTGATCCATTTGTAGAATAATGTACAGTAAATATAGCGTGTTAGGTTGCTCTTACTAGCTACAAGTCAAAAAGAAATCTAAAACCTACTACTATAGATGTGTAGACTACACTGCCTGTTGAAACGTACATAATTTTATCGAGACAAATTTGTATTATAATATTATATATAAATGTATCATAGAATACTTAAATTGTGTTTCATGCTTCTGAAAACCTGTTTTTTTTATAATATATATATATATATAACAACAATGTGAGTTAAAATAGTAAAAAAATATATTGGGCATACAAGATACTATTAAATATCAAATTAGATGTTTACTAAATGACAATTTACCAACAATGGCAAGGATTTGAGATAAACCAAGGGTAGCGAAACTCTATAAAAAATGCTAACAAAAATCTCGTGACAGTGGTGAGTCATTGTGCGCACATTGTACTGAAGTGGGCGGAGCGTATAAGATGGCCGGTTTATAGTATAGTACAAAAGTATGTGACAATCTTTTTATTTCTCGGTTTTACTATTATCATCAACTTTCATTCATACTTTATTCAGCCTTAGGACTGACAGAAAAATTCTGGCGTGTTTATTAGTTGGAAATTGTTTCCTGTCTCATATGTTATTGTCAAAAACTTATTTTTGGGGTTTTTTAATTTTTGCTTACAAATTTAAATTAAATTTAAACTTGGAATTACCTATAATTACTCATCACATTACAATTAAGGTATTTTTTTTATTGCATGGTACCGATGTATTCATTAATTGATACGATTTGAGCCGATTACCTCAAAATTAAAAGCTATGCATAACAATTATATGAATATCGTATAAACTACACAGTATTTAAGTAGGTACCGATAAATAAACAAGTTCACTGTAAGTGTTGCTGGAGAATGTAATATATAATAAATTAATAAAAATTAATAAGTACCTAAATATTGTTTACCTATTGGCAATCAGAAGAAAATTCATTTAACATTCGGAAAGTATTTAAGTAGGTACCTTGGGTAAAATACATTTCAGTGAAGACACACTCCTCCCCGGTTTATGGAAATTTAACGTTTCAAGATCACCTTATCGGTGTCGTCAATTCCAGTTATTCCCTTAGGAATATTTATATATTTTCTTGGGGAACTACATTTGACGCATTCACTGATGCCTATTTTCTTGTTTCACTTACAATTCTATAAATTGTCGACAATGACGCCTTCGCAGCTTCCGATTTTATAGTCAATAAATTTTCTTCTGGAAAACGATCTCTTAAATAGTTAATAACATTAGCCACAATTTCGCGACTTTGTACACTAATGACACGTCCGCCTAAATGAATTTATGTACGTTGTATTTTGGCCGGCACTATAACTATACTATAATAACCTGTGTACTTATATAGCATAGCTGCAACTGGCCTTCTGTTCGCTCCTCTCACCAGCGAGCCAATGACACGCCCTTTTTGTCACTGCGCAACTCTCACGAGCGATTTGTCAACTTGTACGTTTTTAACAGTGACTAGACAGGTTCATATTTTATCCACTCAGAGTAAGTCATTAGATCCCAGGACGAATAAGCAGGAAACTGTCTAGTCGCTGTATAAACGGGTCAATTTCCCCTATGTTATGTTACAACCTCTTTTGTGTATACTAATGAGCGCTGAAACGAAATAATTGTAACTGCATGTAAAACGGTAATCTCAACGCACACAAAAGTGTACATAACAACTAGTTTTAACAACAATTATTTATTGGTTCTTTATCTGCACAAACAAACGCTAGATAATAAAAAAAAAAAGTTCAATTCTGCTTGTAGTGCTGTGATAATACAATCAATATGTCTTCATTACCCCTACAGCAATGTAGACATCCTTAATCGTTGAACAGGTACTGCCACCTTTAACAACCATATGACTGCCAGAACTGCTATATGAAAACTTTTCAATAGTAGCATCTTGAAAAGTAAATTTTCGTCCAGTTGCTTATTAAACATCCAATGACCCATTTCGTAATAGACTCCTTAAAGTAGCTTTTGCTAAAATAGCATTTAGATTAAAGTCGGCTTTAATTACCTGTATTAATCGAATGCCTTAGGGCACTGGCGGCTTTTCTTGAAGAGCCACAGGGCCATTGCAAATCACAAATTAATCATTAACAATTATTTCTGTAAAAATACCGATAAAACACGTACACACACACACACACACACACACACACTTCGACATTTCAAAAACTCAAAATGTTTCTGCGTCTGCTTCTAAAATATGGCAAGAAAATTTAATAGAAACATTTACTTAAAAAACGATAGGATTTGCGGTTGTGATGAAAACCAAGCTGTTTTTTGTTTTTCTTGCGTTTTATTCGGAGGAGAATTAACATGGACCAAGAACGGTATTACGGATTTAGTGCACATCTGGGAAAGAATTAAAGTGCATGAGAAATCCAAGGTACACATGAACAATAATTTTTTTAGTTTTTCTATCCTTGGTAAGTCAAATATTTTAACTCAGTTAAACAAATAACCTTTAGAAACGCAATATTAGAACACAACGAAAGTGTTGACAAGAATCGATATGTTTTAAACATAATCATAAATTGTATTCGATTTTGCGGGTAATCTTTTATGGTTAATATGTAGGTGGTATGTGGTATTAATTTCTTATGTTTTTCTATTGACAAAAGTACTAGGCTTCAGTTACTACGTCATGATTGTGGGTAGTAGGCAGGGGTGTTAATGTAACGAAAAAATTTAATTTGTTACATTTGCTACATTTATGGTCTTTACTACGTAGCAAATGTAGCAATTGTATTATCTACGTAGTAAATGAAGTAAATTCTGTTATTGGTTCAATTTTGTCATGTGGTCTACTTCAATCGTGTCAGATCGTGTCATTCATATCTTATTTTTTGTTTCATGCATTATAATGCATGCTTATTTTATATTTAGTAAGTTTATACTGATAATTAGCATATACTGTGAGATTCAAAATGATTGTCGTAATAAAAAAAACTGTTTTCGGAAAAAAATATCTATACTTATTACCAATTTAATGAGTGAAGTTAGCTACATACAAATTTCATACATTAAATAATAATAAAAAAGGTATTCTATATACGAATCTGTGTATTTCTTATAGTCATAGTTATGAAAATATTGACGATATTAGATATTACACATAATGTATGTATCATCAAACTGTTTGCATTAAATTGCAAATGTTATCCTTGCTGCCACCCACTAACCTGTTTTTTTCATTTTGTAGAGATTATAAAATTATAACGTAGTCTCGGTCTGGCATCTTTACCTAGTAGTAAATGTTTGTAAATTAGAAGTGTAGCAAATTACATTTACTACCGTAAAAAAATAGCGTAGTAAATCGTTGCATTTACTACTTAACACCCCTGGTAGTAGGTAAACATAGGCTATGTACCGCGAATGATTTGAAGTAACCGCTACCGTGGTTTCGGTTAATATCTGGTAGTTACAGGTTCCCTGAAAATACGGTTATTCACGGAACAGAATAAACAACACAACATAACCATAACAGATTAGGTACCTGTAGATACCTGTAATAACGATACTTACCACAACAAACCAACTTCTAATTCTGGTAACTGCGGTTGCAACCGTAACTCACCATTTTCAGTAACCGCGTTCCGTGAATTACAAATTTTCAGGAACAGGTGATTTACGGTACGCAAAAACGGAGGTCACCGTAACCACGGTTGCTGCGGTTCGATTCACGGTACATACTAATAGTCTCCATTTACAATAAATGTTTTAGCATTACCTATTCTTTTTGCATACCCCCAACATTCATCTGTTTTTTTATTTGAGAAAACTTGTAATATTTCAAATATTCGGAGTTTACTTCAAGAAATAAAATAAATCTGTTACATGAATTAAATTTTGTTGTGCAGTTCCTGTAAGTTCTTTCAAAGGTTGTGCAATTTGTATGAATGACATAAAGTTAATGGAAAGGGAATAAAGAAATACATACTTTCATTTGTACAGGCGAATTATATATTTGTATTAAAATATATAAAGTACCATCCATAAAATATTCACTACACATACCATTATATTTATTTAAAAGGGTTTTTCCACGCCTTGTGTATTTTCATTTTATTAAAGCATTTCATTATGAATTAATTTAATAGTTAAATCCTTGGTCTCCCATTTTGCCTGCGAACAAAGTCGGTTAACACTTTGCCCTTACCGGTTTCTGCTGACCTAGATTCAACACTAGTATCCTTGGCCTCTTTGGAAGGTCCTTGGAGTCAACAGTAGTTAAATCCGTGCTCTTTCAAAGATTCCTTGTGTCTTGGCTGTGGTAGGTCATTTATCGTACTCTTCCAGTGAAGATTTTCTACGTGAATTGCATACAATTAATGCTCCTACTCGGACTAATTGTATATCGCAATCACTAGTCGTTTTTGAATTAGGTCCATCTTGATTCATTGTTTCTTTCAGATGATGCTGGTCTGTTACGGCCTTCTGTGATCTTGACGCTGCATGCCTCGCTGAAACTTTCATTGGGTTTCTTATATGTTTGTGGTGGTATCTTAGAGCCTTCCTCAGGTGTTTTAAACCGTCGATAGTCCTCTTTATTACCCTTAGTGGTTTGGCGTGCATCTCCCACCCTTGCGGTCTGTTTCTGCCTTTCGCTTAATTGGGATATCTGTAACACTAAGCAGAGGTTGGTTACAGGTTGTTTTTCATCTGGGCCAGGTCAAAACTGTTTTTTAACGAGGTTAACCTCCCCCTACCCATTTCTCATCCTGGCTAAAGAAATGAGTAGTCTCACACTTTGTAAAAATATAAATGAAATCACAACGTATAAATGCGAATCAAAAGTGTTGGATACGGAAATAATGAAAATTCAGAACTTTAAAAGTCACTCTCTTAAAATAAAATAAGCGCTAAACATTAAAAGAGCTTTAAGGTATATTTTCAAATTAATGTGAGAGTATAAAAACTTATTTTAAAGTTAAAGTTGACTATAAATTTAAACAGCACTTTAAATTCTTGATGAAACTGGCCCTAATAGAAAGAGAATTGGAAAATGTTCTTCTATTATAACATAATAATATAACAAAACTTTTGTCATTGTTGTGTACAAATTCTACGGTACAAAACTTTTGACTGTATTATATATATTATAAAGTTAATTTATTATTAAATATTTACTATTTTAACTCACTATTTGCATTTATAATGATTACTGTACCTTACATTGATTCTTGATGACATCACCACTAATTATTGTTAATATGTGTTCTTTAATTTAATTTATAAAATTGTTATTACAAAGATTGTAAAACTATAGAAATAGCACATTATTACTAAATTACTACCTAATAATCCTTAGTTTTGTTAAATAAATATCAGCGCTTAGAAGCAAGAAAAAATAAGATCAAATAAACCATGCAGTTATAATAGCTACGAAAAAAATATGTTAGAAAGGAAATCTATATATTACATATTGAATTGTAAATAACATGTTTTCTGAATAGTACTAAAACATACATCCGGTATTATTAATAATGTATTATTAATCTAACCTAATTATGTTAAAGTTATATATTTGTTTTAAGGTATAAAAACTTTGAATATTTTCTTTTACTTTATATTAACTGTTTTATATCTTGTAGTAAACAGGGTCCGTTTTAAGGAAAAAAAAAATCTTGATTAATATCGATAGTTTTATGTTTATTTATTTTGTCGTCGTTTTTTTTTCGTATTTAGCTTTTTGAGACTTGTGTAAAATTATATATGTGAAAAATCAAAGGCTAATGTTAGTTTTCGTTAAATTATTATAAAAACGCAATTGCTTACTGAATAGTCGGTACTTACATTGATAACTACCAAAAAAACTACTGAACACATATCACACTACATATATTAATTTATATAACAATAAGAATTCGATAATAATAATACCGTGTAACATAATATGTTAACAGAAGATCTCTCTATTATCATTATATATATATTATATTCTTCTAATGTTACGTTCACGTAATATGACTGCAATACTCTTTTTTTTATTACGTATTCAACTAACGTTAACCTTCGATTTTTATGTACTAGTTTATAAGTTTGTATTATATAATTATAACTATATCCCTATTATTGTTACTTTTGTATGGAGTAATCAATTTCAACTATGCGAGATTGTCAGTAAAAAAAAAAAAAACTTCAAACTCTCATAAACTATTATAGTTCTCAAAAGTATTTATTTTTGTGAATTTATGACTGACAATTGTGTATAATTGATATTAATCACTTCATACTATTTTTTATTGTGCAAATTATATTAAGTAAGTAACCATTTGAACTGCATCAAGTATTATAACTTAGAGTGTAGTACCTACTTATAAAATTATATACATACATATATTGCGCTAATATAATAGTTATAAAGATTATAACAAGAAAAATCATCCGTGTTGCATCGATTAATGAAGTAGGAATTTTAATTTTTCATCGAGCGAAACTATGACCAAAACGCAACAAAAAATTCTGCAGACTGTTTTAATTTGTTTTACATAAAGAAAAAAACTGATGAATTATCGTGAAATAAAAACTCATTGAACTATTAAGTCTTGTTTTTTTATATATATTTGTATATTATTATGTTATATATAGCCTGAATTAATGCGACTGAAATTTTCCAAACCATTTCCAAAATGTCACCTTAATAAAAACACTCGTCAAAATGTAGCAACGGCTTCCAAAAACACTCTATTGGACATCGACTTCAAAATGGCTGCTACCAGTCCATTCCTCTATAACAGGTGAGTAATTATTTAAGCGCGTTCTCACGACATTTTTTCTATGATCGCAACTAGGCAACCAAAAATACTCACAAAGAGCATTCTCATAAAGATCACTATCGCCCTAAAATTTGACACAAATCTACAAACACATGAATATCAAATAAAATAAACAGAAACAAAAAATACGGTACGTTTGCTCTTTGCAAGGTTTGAACGCCGTAACATACATCAGACACCAATGCGGTAGTTCGATCAGTTGACAATTCAAAACCGACCAGCGTTGTTTGGGTTGCCTATCTTTGTAATCATAAATCGAGGACTATAAAATGAAGCTACTATTTTTGTCTTTAGCAAAAGTTTTTTACGCTGCTAACCAATTTATCTGCACATGCGTTGATATGTGAACTCACTTTTTTCCAGCTGGATTAACTATTCTCTTGGAAAAGTTTGGCTTAGCCGCGAATTTTAAGTTCTTCTCATCCAATTTTATAACAGGCGGGGCAGGCGTTTCAACACTTATCCGTGAAAAAATATTAGGCACCCTTCGGATTTATTATAAGTGCATTTAGTTTTTATAGAAAGCATGCTCACTTTTATGGTGGATTGAATTTTTATTTTGTTTTCTTATTATTATATCTTTATTTTATTCTGCATTCGAATGTCATAAAGGCAAACCCCAAGTTTACATTAAGTTGGTAATTTTTAGAAGATTGTCAGTTTTGCGAGCGTAAAAACGATGCTGAAGTTGAAATTATTTCTTAGAAAAAGGCGATAGTCACTGCATCACTAAAGGTGATATGATAAGCTAAACATCTCACACGAGATCATAAAATACATTACAATAAGAAACCTATATAGGGGAAGACCTTCAACAGAAATGTTAAAACTTTTTATGTAGTTTGATAACAAACCAATTTTTAGTTACTCATTAAAATGTACAATATGCTTCGTAAGAAATGCATTAATTTTTTAATGATTAATTTGCGAAGTTTATAAAAGCTTTACACAAAACATTTGAATAGCCCCAACAAGCAAATAGAACAAGTGGTAAGTCCATCTGCTTTATTGGGAACAAGTTGCTAATGGAAAATACTTATGAAGAACAGTACGTACTGGCCGATTGAAAACATACGCACAGAAAAAGTTAACAAAAAGAAAAGTTAGAAAAAAGTTTGTCGACCATTTTGTAATGCACTATAGTTTATTTCAATTATAACACTTATTGATTGCTATTACTTCAAATAGCAAAATTCATAAAAATCAAGAGTCCGATCAATATAATATTATAAATCCCTACACAATTAAATGTTAGATAAAATATTTTTTTATGCGTTTTTCAATTATCGGTTTTTACATATAGGTGGTACACTATTGTTATTTATTAATATTTTATTTGTTATTCTGCATTTACATCAAGTTTCTACAAAATGTATTATATAATAAAAGTATAAGTGTGGGTCTCCTTTATTAAACTAAAGGATGTGTAATTGAATTGAAGAAAATACTTACTGCTCTCAGTGTCAATGGAATAGTATCATTTTTTACATTATAGATATGTAAAAAAACTGGAAAATATTGACTTTGAGAAAGTTATGAAAATGGATTGCAGAAGACCATCGGCTAAACATTGAAAAATTAGCTAACGGTTGTTCATGTTTGAAGAGTCGTCACTCAAAAGTCTTTAAAGAAGTTTTTGTTACAATGCTTTTCCTTTAAGCACTAACGTTATACAGCGAAACGCACGCACAGGCGCAGCATCATTTTTCACTTTATTGTTGACTAAATTGACTAGATGAAATGCATTTTGGGTTATAACGTACAGGGAACAAAACTAATAGTTGTAACTATTTATTGCATATGGTCAGAGACATCACTCTAATTTAGAACACTCAATGAAATCTACATGTAGGTTGGATTTAATTAATTATGATTATAATTCCGGTTAGAATAAATTATGATTGATGTAAAACAGAAAATATTTTAAGGGATCGGTTTGTGAGCATTGGAACATGTTTTGTGCGTAAAATTCTTATTGTTAGACCAGCTTATATTAGACTTTGGCATACTTATCATAATTATTGATGTAAAAAGGCTTTATTATCAAAATTAAACAAAATACAATATTTTGACGCAATCTTATCAGTTATTAAAAAAAAAAACAATAGCTGCATTTGTTCGTGCAATGAGTTAAAATCACGATAACTTGCATTGTATAGCAAGAATTTACGTATTTTTTAAATTCTCTTCGCTTATTGGTAGTTAGCGAATTCTGATTACAACCACTGGCACCAACAATATCCTACTAGAACTACATACATAGTAACAAATTGGCTGTGTTGAAGTCCCTGTAGAACTTCTCTTTCAAATTATTGCTTCCTCTCTTAATGATATTTGTAAATTTGCGACATATTTTATTCTTATGCAACTTCTGTAAATGTTATAACAATATATTAGTACATATACCGATAGAATCTGTGCAGAGTCAACAACGGGAAAGTACCCAGTATTCTTCTACGTTCTTCCGTATTGTATGCATATTGTACGAATTTAATAGTGCTTTAGTTTACGAATGCGTGCAAAGTCTGATCAAGTAATAGGGAGCGGACTAAAAAAAATAATGAACGAGAGACGCACCTTCGTATTGTAATTGGTTTTGCAGTTATTATACCGATGTAGTTTGCTTTGTGTGCCCTTTACGTAACCACACTTTCTTTATCGCCTGATTGATTAAATTGATTATATATTACATAACTCATTCTGTCCATGTCCCGATTGAAAGTAAAAATCATTAACATCATTTTAAATTTATTACAACTTTTTAAAAAATAAACATTCAAGGTTTGTTCGTTGGTGCTACACCAATAACACTGGTGCATATTTTATCTTTCTTAGGTACTTACAGAGTAAATCTTCTATCTTATTTTAATCACAAGCCAGTGTAGAAAGTGTAACACCAGCGAACAAACCTTCAATATAATTTTCTTATTGAATAAATACATGGAATAAAATTGAAAATTCCTATACTACATAAACTACATACTTATTTTGTATCTATATTTTATTATCATTTATGATCGGATGCACTCGATTTACTGCTAGTGTGTCAATATATTTACTCATAACTAGCACGTGCGGGATTAGTGCAACTTAAATCGAAAATTTTCAAATCTGGTTTCCGAAAGTCCCGCTTCGCAAAGCGCAAATTTATCAAAACACTTTAAAGTGGCGTATGCCGTGGGGGGAAAATTTTACGTCAATAAACAGTATCTGGAACAGCTGAAAAGTTATTTTTGCGCGAAGTGTGGTCGCGGAAGGTTGCGCACTTTACATAAGTTACACGCGCTGTAAGTAAATTTAATAAGTGCTTTAAGATGCCGAACATTATCAACGAAATTAAATTAGATTTCAAAGATGTTCTCTTGAGACCGAAACGGTCTACGCTTAGGAGTCGCAGTGACGTAAGTTATTGATTTTTTCCTGTATAATATAGCAGAGATTGTGTTTAATATGCAGCAAATGATATTTTATCGGTTTTGCGGTGAAACATATTACATACAAACGTGAGTCAGAGTTATTTAATCAATCAGGTGACAAAATCCACGTGAACTGATAAATGCCCTTTTTTGCTATAATTTTCTTTAAATAATATTTATTTATTTTAATATCTATTGGTCAAATAGACATTTTTAAACTTCTATTACAAATCACGTCTGCTTATTGTTCTTGAAACGTTTCGTCAATTTTGACTTGACCTTAGCCTTGGTTTCTTGGCACAATTAGCGCTCCGAAAAAAAATATTTTGTTAGAGACACAGCGAGATTTGTAGGAAAATAAAAAGAAGATACTGCTATCCTCTGTATTATATATATAAAAAAAAAATCTCAGTTTCATTATTTACATAGAGGCTCAGATAAGAATTTATGATGGTTTTGTGGATATTCACTTATTATTATTATTTGTTGTTAAACTAATGCAGAGATATTTGTTTTTTTTTTTGAATTGGCCCTTAAGGATATTTGATAATTTATATTTTATGTTAGATATTTGAATACATAATACATAAATTCATTTCAAGCACATTTGATAACATCGTATTTTACAATCCGTTAGAGATAATGCTGCTCTAACATTTTATTCTAAAGTGCATGCATAAATACCTCACAATATTAGCTAACACAGCAGAATACTTTCGATATTACTAATTCACTTAATGAATATAAAAATGAAATTCATGGGTCTGAATAGCAAATTATAAATAGTTATGCTTTTATATGTATATGTTTGTGAAATATACAATATCAAATCTGCTGGTTCAATACTTAATTTCTACTTTCAGTTTAATAAACACCAACCTAACAACTGAAACAAAAAAAAATACATTTTTTTTTTATTAAATGTTTAATCAATTTCTAGCAGTTATCGACAAATCAATCAACATATGCAGAGCAACCTTTGTATAGATTAGACTAAGTGAGAACTTTATTCCTAATAAAAAAAAGTACAGCAAAGGAAAAGAATATCCGCAGCGCTTGCTAGGAATATGGATGAATTTCTTGATTAAGAAGTAGCGTAGTAATTCATTTTTATAGTTTTTTTATTAATACTGCTTAGAACTTCGTAGTCGGTGGAATCTGGAATCCTGAAAATGACTTTCATCTACATAGGGACTTTCCCGAGTAAAAACTCAGCCTCCAGCGCTTAAAATAAACATCTCACGGGCACTGAATCACGCCAATGTTGGTATATGCAAGGGAAATTCCCTTTCTTAAACATTTTTTTTTTCTAGAAAATCAGTTATTGCGTGGCCTAACTGCACATTTAAACATTTGGCTCTACATAGGCATTTGCCATCAAACACAGCGGAATTCTTTTTTCCTTGCTGTACAGCAGAGTATATAGAAATTCTATAGATTACATTGTAGAAACCTTATTATATGAATCCTTATATAAGGTTTATTTAACACAAGTTAATTGAAATCAATCTTATTTTGAGACATGTTGATTACAGTAGTGGAAACGACTATACAACAGTGATGGATGCGGTGAAGGTAGACCCTTCCTTTTTTATCGATTTTGGCGTTTTCCAATTCATATAACAAAATATTTTTAGATATTATAAGGTAGTAACAACATCCATCCCATTTCTTATAGGTATTTATTATTAGAGCAGATAATTATAGTCAACTTAGAAACATATTAACGCCAGTTAGCATTATTCTATAATTAATATGTATTGGTTTTGAGCTCAAATGCGAATAAACGTTATATTTCACACCTTTTATGCGAATTATATCAGAAGTTTGTACATTAAAACAATAAAATGTCACTTATTAATTAACATTCACTGTATAATCGTATCGAATTAAATAAGTGTCTATTCGCTAAAATAGTGTTAAACGTACAAAACGAATTAATGTTTATAAAAAACACAATTGCAGTAACCACATAACTAAAAGGATGTGTTTTACGTCAGTTGCGGGTTTAATAATTGAATGTAGGTGTAACAATTCAGTAAAATGTTAATTAAGCGAATTAATGTCTATCCCGGAATTTTCCTTGATAGATTTGACGAGAAATTAAATTTAATCATTTTAACAATGGGCAAATGACTTGATGTTTAGTCGACTGTTCCCATTGTTTGTAAAATTGGAGACAAATAAAATATAGTAGTCAACGGATGAATTTGTATGCAGCAGTTCCGTTCAAGAAAACCCTGAAGGAGACAGCAGAGAATACCATGGTAGAAACGTTGGATGTTTCTGTTTCTTTTACAAACCATGGAAATCCATGACTTAAATTACTGTACACTATCGGCCATTGAAGTTGGGACAACTAGTAAATTACTGCTAACTACACAAAAAAAAAGGAATTCGAATGAAAATAAAAATGTATTCGTAGAAACAAAAATATAAACAAATAACAGGAAGAAATAAAAAATAAAACATAAAACAAAACGTTCTCATTAAAATATTATATTTTCTTCTCGTGGCATTTACAACCCTGTTGACCCACTCCTTTATTGTAAACATGCTTGTCGGGGTTATTTTAAGTATCGTTTGTAATGGTTTTGTTACCTGCTATTGGGTTAAATTAATGTTTCTCTTTACTCTTTAATAGCCTTATTCTACTGATGATGATGATGATTAGATTAAATACTTTGTTGTTATGCTTACATTATTGTAGAAATTTTTACAAAAATGTTAAAAATATTAGATATTGAAAAAAAAAATTTTTTTAATTATACTAGTTGTCCTAAATACAATGGCCAGTAGTGTATATATTAAAGAAGAAACTAAGAATAAAATAGGCACACCTTATCACCTAATACTTAAATACCTACCTTTATAACACGCATTCTTTTGTTTACAAACCAAATATTTGGAAAATATCATCGCAAATAAAATAAAACACCTAAATTGCGCAATTGAATGGGAATTGCTTATAATGTGTTTTAATGCTTAGATTAGGGACTTGTGCCAGTATTTGTATAAAATGCCGGTATTTTGCAATAGAATGTAATAAATTCTATTGTAAAATATTGGTATTTTGTATTACCATTGTGTGAAACTATCATTACCGGTGTAATGTGTCTTGATTAAATTCATTTTTTATCAGTCATACATGCAGTATGAGGAAAAATAAAGTTCGATAAACAGGTTGTAACTGTGAGAAATTAACGAATTAATGTATTTCTGCTATTAACTGTAATAGCAGAAATATATTAATTTGTTAGTGTCCATACTGTTTCCTTTCTTGGACTTCTTGCCAGCAATATCGTAATTCTCTGTGTATTTGGTTAGGATACTCGGGTAGACGCAAAACGATTAGTGTGTTAATGTGACAGCATATGTCAAAATTATATTAACTTGTGCACAAATGGTATTTTTTTGCAGTTTGCGTACGGTCCTTAATCATGTGAACCTGTGAACCAATCAGACAAAAGATTCGAGTTCACGAAAATTGGAATATGTCGTCCAATTGGTAAAGACCATACGGAGATTGCGTGTTGGAACAGAGCAATTTTTGAGCGTGATAATCGAATTTGCTGAAATAAAAAAAAAACAATATTTACGTTTTCATTGAATGTATTCCTTACTTTTTGTTCATATTATTGTTACATTGTATGTTTGCACAATTGCTTCATGCTAACTGTACGTCTTCGTAGGTAAATTTATTTAGAAATATTACATTCCGGAACTCGAAGCGAACTTATCAAGGTGTACCAGTGATGGCTTCCAACATGGATACAGTCGGCACTTTTCAAATGGCAAAAGCTCTTTCCAAAGTAAGTTATTGGATTCGATGGGAGTTTCATCAATTTATAGTCATTCTTTTCATTCTTTCTTTAGCACGGTCTCTTCACCACAATACACAAATATTATTCCATAGACGACTGGAAAACTTTCGCGAGTGAAAATCCAGATTGTTTGCAAAACGTCGCCGCCAGCTCTGGCGTAGCGGAGCACGACTTCCAAAGATTATCTGAAATTTTAAAAGCCGTCCCGGAACTTACTTTCATCTGTTTAGATGTCGCAAACGGCTACTCGCAGCACTTCGTCGAGTACGTCAGGAAAGTAAGGGCCGCTTTTCCCACGCACACCATCATTGTAAGTATATAACTGTTATTTTGAAAAGATTCATGGGGAGAACGGAGAAATATTATTGCGTTTCGAACATGGCTAACCTTTGTAATTGTTCGTTCCATATCACAGACTACTTTAATTAATTTGAAAGGCAGGGAATGTGGTGACGGGTGAGATGGTTGAAGAATTGATATTGTCTGGTGCAGACATCATTAAAGTTGGCATAGGACCTGGTTCGGTATGCACGACTCGCATGAAGACCGGCGTTGGTTATCCACAACTGTCAGCGGTCATAGAATGCGCTGACGCCGCTCACGGTTTGCAAGGACACATAATTTCGGTAAGGATATTCTAGCGATCTTATCTGAATCTGCGAACTGCGGGAAATTTGGCTTAAAACATTCATTTTTTCGACACTAGGATGGCGGTTGCACATGTCCTGGTGACGTGGCAAAAGCATTTGGAGCTGGGGCGGACTTTGTAATGGCCGGAGGAATGTTTGCTGGTCACGATCAATGCGAAGGTGAAACTATCGAAAAGAACGGCAAAAAATATAAGCTATTCTATGGCATGTCTTCTGACACGGCGATGCAAAAACACGCAGGTAAGATATTGTAGCATGATAAATATTATTTTTATGGCTACCCTAGTAGCAAAATTTAAATTTCCCGCAATTATTTTTAGTAACTTCACCATTGAAACACGAAATTACCAATGATTTTGTATTAGATTACTAGTTACTTTGACGTCTTTCTGTTGAAGTTACTAAGAATAATTGTGGGAAATTTAAATTTTGCTACTAGGGTACAGTTAAGGAATGAGGTGTGCGGAAAGTCTTCGTATGCGTAGGCAAAACAAACTATACATTATTTTTAACCGTATTCTCATCGCAATACAAAGTGAAATAAAAATTTAACTTAAATGCATTTTCAATTTCTATGAGCTATGATATATGTTAAATGATAAAAGTAAATATGTAGCAATAGAATACATAATTATATTTCAATTAAATCGAATCAATAAACTTCAACTGGAATTACTCCACGAAAGTAATTAATTTAATTTGGACGAAAGGGTAGCTCATAAATGTATGCCTAAATGCTTGTATATAAAACTATATAAAGAATAAAATTTTGCTAATATAAGAAAACAGTAACTATATAGTGAAAATAGCGTTAATTTTTTATATGTGCGATTTAAACAAATTGTTAAAGTAATACCCTAGATTCTAATACACAAATAAAGTGCTTTGGGATAATAAATACTGTAACGTTTTTCTGTTAAAAAAAAAAAACGTTCTCGGGGTTTACAAGAAATAAACCGGCGATATATTTAAATTAACTTGATTTATGTACACACTTAATAACTAGTTAAAATCTATTACTTAAAATCAAACAATACTACGAATTAAATCACTCACTAATTACAATTAAAAACGCTTATTAATTAAATCACTTAATTACTAATGTCTTAATTTATGTAAACGATTTATTTACACCGATATTTATCTCTCACGTACTAATTCGCTGGTATTTATCTCCACTCGCTATCCGCACTATTCTCACTCGTATCGACTGACTGACTGCCTCCGGCCAATAACGATGCGTTATTTATATTTGGCGCCGAAACTACGAGATTCTTCCGGAAACATCTAGGGTGTGCTTCTAGATTGAGAAGAATAATCACGAATCTTCGACCCGGTGCTGCCCTCTGTCATTCTTCTTTCGACCCTCGTACGTAGTTCCTTATTCCGCTACGCGAGCGCCATCCAGAAGCGCCTAAAGAAACCACCAGTTTAAAAGTTGGCACCCGTTACAATACATATTCAAATGCATTTTTTGTTTTACCGGAGATACCATAAACTTCGAGAGTTGAAGCACAGATAGTTGAGATCAACATTTTGTGTATTTATATAATGAGAAGATTGATTGCTATACGAAAACGTTAAATGAATACTTAGCATATTTTAGGTTCCGAAATCTGTTTCCTAAATTGAGTTCTTCCGTTCGAAACAGGCCTATATAATTACTTGTATGTATATGCTAGGATTGAGTGTATTCGTTGGACTATTGTAATTAAAAATTTATTTAGTAAATAAACGCATCAGGTTTGGATTTGAAGTATACAGTCGCTTTTTAATTATGCGTTTGTCTATTTAAATTAGATACAAAAGTTTTATTTATTCTAGAATTTATGTAAATTCTTAATGTTCTTTTATTCCAGTACAACTCAATTGTATCTAACGTTACGTGATCAACAGAACTCGTCGCTCTCACTCTAGGGAGTGCAAATTCGAACGTAGCATATGAATGATAGTAATAATCGATTGTGAATGATTTATATGAATGATAATCGATTTTATTGGAATGATCGCATTGCATTGTAATAAACACATATATAAGAATTGGGTGGAATAATGCACAGAAAAGGAAATGAGTTATTACAATCATTCGATTATGCCCTTCACTAGCACCAAAGCTAGCATTTAATATTATCTATCGAATACAAGCTTACCTAAAAATATAAAATGTTAATTTCCTTAATTTTAACCTGATAGAGGCTCTTAGCGATTACCATGCGATTATTAATTATCAGACTACCGACCTCTCTTACAATAGACATCAAAATGGTGTATTATAATAGACTAATATGCCCTATTGCATATTGGTCTATTGACTCTGATAGTATAGAATTCATGTGCGTTGTTTTATGATTTTCTGCTTGAATGGATTTGTTTAGATCATTACGTTAATTGTTGCAAACCTTCAACATTTATTTCCTGATATATCTTAAAATAGTAGTAATTCTATTGCCTACAATTTTTAGGATCATAAAATGTTTGCGCTTTACTGCGATTGTGTGGTATTTCCCCTACGTTTGCTATAATTTGTGTTGCCTACGCCTTAGAGAACTGTCCACACATTTTTCTTTAACTGTCCAAGCTTGCAACTTCTTTTAACTTAAATCTTCCTATCTAAATAGGATTTGAAAACCTTGAATTCCTCTCCTTAATTGTCTTACAGGAGGTGTAGCCGAATACCGATCGTCTGAAGGAAAAACAGTGGAAGTACCGTACAAAGGCGACGTAGAATCCACAGTTCTAGACATTCTTGGTGGCCTCAGAAGTGCCTGCACATACACTGGCGCTGCGAAACTAAAAGAACTGCCACGTAGGGCGACATTTATACGTTGTACGCAACAATTAAACACAATTTACAGTTAGAAAATATATTTGCAGCGACTACTCTCCCTATCTGAGATAATCAGCTATGCATCGTTATAATTAGGTCGAAACTATTGTAATTTTAACGTAATTTAATCATAATGTTAATTGTACTTATTGCAGCAGCCGTGAGATTAGCAGTATTCCATTAACAATTGCATTGCTGCAAGTTTTATTGTGTTCTACGTAAGGTAATAATTTCTACCTCCTAATACGTAGCCAATCGAAGTAATTGATAAAAACACCAAAACTAGAAATAAATGTAATAGCACATTATGCTCCATTAAGTTATAAAAAAACGTGTAAAGGATGTTCGAAAATGATCAGTCAAATTCAAATTAAGAGCGCTAAATTTGAAATGATAGATTGATCTGTTAAATAATGGCAACAATATAATTTAAATTAATAAATTATCAATGCCAACAATGTAACGTCCCATCCAAAATTGTACTTTAAAAACTGGATTTCATCAGAGACGTTTTAAGCACGAATTAGTTTTTTTTTCTGAATGAATGCTTGACCAAGTCTTATGAAATATATTTTTCATCCTATGTACTTACCCTAATAGCCAAATTTAAATTTCCCGCCACTATTTTTACTAAATTCAACGTAAAGACATTAAAATTACTATTAATGTAGTACAAAATGGTGGGTAAGTTTTTGTTTTAACGTTGAAGTTACTGTGAATAATTGCGGGAAATTTAAATTTGGCCATTAGGGTATCGGCTTTAAGTTAATGTCATGTATCTACAGGTACCTAATCTGTGTAGGTAATGGTGGTCAGTTATGGTTATGTTGTGTTGTTTATTGTGTTCCCTGAATAACCGTATTTTTCAGAGAACCTGTAACTACCAGATATTAAACGAAACCACGGTAGCGGCTACTTCAAATCATTCGCGGTACATACTATTGGTTTAATATTAAGTGACACTTTGAACATGATATTTAATACGCACAGGGAATATCTTATTCTTAATATCCCTTAAAATTGAATTAAGCTTAACGTGTCGGTGCAAATGAACACAAGTTTATTAAAAACACTAGATGCAAACAACATTTCATCAAACCTTGCTAATGACAAGAAAGATGAGATAGGTTTGTTACATACAAATATAATTTGGTTTTTTGACACAATCAAGATTTTGTATTCCTTTTCGAACATCCTCTATTAGGTGTAAAACATAGAAATACCTATTATGTTTGGATTCGACTGTTAAAAAAACCATACAGAAAACGATGAAATAAATCAAACGTTTATTGTAACTTTGTATGTAAGTGCCTCGAGAAAAACTTGATTCTGTCGTACGTATCTCTGATTTTAAATATGTAAAATATACGCATAAAATATGCTCAAAATTGTATTTTTTTGTGCAGCTAAATTATTGGAAATAAAAAGTATAAGCTTCATAAAACTGTGTATGATTTATGTTTTTAATCCAAGCAATTACATTTGTTTTATCTCTGGGATTATAAGATTAATTAAATTGGCAATTTTGTACATAATTTTTCTGATAATAATGTTAATCTATCGCTATCATTATTATCGATAGCAAATACCGATTGCGACCAACGCTACTTCCACCTAAATCGAGTAAAAATTTTTCGTATCAATTTTTGTACAATTTGCCTTTTTTTCTATATTATGAGTAAATAAATACTGATTTGATAAAAAATTTCTCTTCCATAAATCAATAACATAATCTGATATTTTGTATAGATAACTATATAAATCATGATCTGCACTGTCACAATAAAATGTATAGTCAACAACCATTTCTCCCCAAGAACCTTTTGCTCTGACTATTTTTACATCTACCTCAGGTTCTATCAATTGTGGTAATTCATCTAGATCTTTTCTTTTATTATGTATTCCTTGTTTTCTTTGTCTTGGTTTCTGAACTACATCATCATCAAAATTAAATTCAGTAATAAACGTTTGTCTGAATAAATGGTCTTTATAATGATTTCTTCTAACTCATACTTTCGTAAACCTCTATATGGTAGTTTGTTTTGAATACAGTATTTTCGTAATTCAAAAAATCCTTCAAAATTTTTATGGTCTAGTCATTTTATTTTCGTTTATTAAATTTTCAAATTTATTGTAATTAGAAACGTTGTTGTTTATCATGATATGGAATAAAATTATAATTTTTATCAACAATGACTTTTATTGGAAAGAACTTTTCTTTTTTCATCATTTGATAGCTAATGATATAATTAAACAACATATTCATTTTATCTATATAGTTTTATTTATTCTATATTTCTTATTCTTTACAAATACTATATAATCAAATGAATTTGTTATAATGTTCTCAAACTTTGAAAGGTTTGTAATGAATAATATTTTATTTATTGGTAGCTTAGGTAATGAGTTATATGAATTTATGTACTTCGTGGGATCATTATTAAGTGATTTAATTTCCTTCGTGTAACTTTTGTCAGTGTCTCGCGAGATTGCAGATAGATCAGAATCCATTCCAATTTATTTATATTTAAAATAATTATGTAACTAATTTATTTTTTTACTGTTGAATATTTTTATCAAAAAAATGTTTATTAATATATACTTATTGTTTTGACGTTAAACATATTACTTGAATGATTACGTTACGTTACGTTCAATGTTCACGTTTTACGTTACGCTCTATGTTTCATGTACGTTCACTTTAGAATTATTTGATTGATATAAAATTGCAGTAAATCTGTAAATGTAACAATTTATATTCGTTAACAAATTGGTGGTGATTAAATGTGATATGCTAATAATTTTTTATAAGATAATTGTGCGAAATTAACAGAGAATATGGAATGCTTATATTCGTGCACAATTTGGTGGCGATTAAATAATGTCAATTTTTTATACAATTTTAGCTTGTGAACGAGCAAAATTGTGACTGTAAATTTATGGATAAAATCTGGTATAAATATTTACAAAAATAATTGTTTTTATGCATTTTCAAGGGAATTACTGATGATTTAGCACAAATTTTTGTTCCGTTTATGGACTTATTAAATTGTTAAGCACTATAAGTAGTTTTGATCTCAAAAAGAGGAGAATAAAGCTAAATATGGTGGTTCACAAATTGGTGGTCCAGAACCGGCATATATTAGACTACTTATATAAATTTGAATTTTTGAATTACTTATTCAAATGACAAATTAACATTTTTCTTTCTTAAATCTTGTTGTCTTTCGTGGGTTTTATAATAAAAGTACACATTCAAAAAGGTATTCACACGTTTATTTTCTATTCGCTTGACAACTACTTATCGTATCACATTATCGACATATCATATACTCCACCTAAAATAACCCACTTAAACCCACTAAACGTTTTCTGCAGTTATAGCTTTGCACTGTAGTGCCTTAATAAGTCTGTTTAAAATGCTCGTGAGAAAAAACAAGATTTTCGTACTTGCCCATTAATAGTAACTTGTGAAACGCACTGTATAATCTACCGACATTTAGCACGATAAACTATTTCTAAACTTCTTTAAACTATATTTTAAAAAAATATGCAGCATGTTGGGGGGTTTAGGTAGGAGTAGCAACACTCTATAAGATAACATTTTAGCAATGTAGTTCACATCAAATAACTTATACATGGAAAATTTGAATTATTTCCGATGGTTGATTCTCCATACACTCGGAATACTCGGTATAAATAAAACCACATACAACGAATCAAAATAGAACAAATCGATAAACTCTGAAATAATCTCAGAGTATAAGATATTAATATCCCAAGAGAAAATTCAATATGAAACACGTGTTTTAGTGGAAAATGAAACAAATATGATGAAAGGTAAAAAAACAATCCAATAAAATATTGATTGAAATGTTTGTTTTGCTATTTATGGATATAAAAATCTGGAAGAAAGACATGGGCACATAAAAATTATTATTTATTTATCATAAGAAAAGAATCGTTACCATTATGTACTCTTCTCCCAAAAAATCTCTCTTTCTGAATGAGTCTGCCATTTAATATGACTAATTTTCAGCTTTTAACATACCTGAAGAATTGGAAGCAACTGAAAAATCAGTAAAAACCATTTTATATGTAGAAATGTAAGAAAATACGTGATTACAAAATAGTATCTAAATGCGAGGAATATTTTTTGGTATATTGCGCCAAACTTAATAATTACAGCGAGAATGCCTGTGGTGTATTAAATTTTGTCTGTAAAAACATGCACAGATCCCACAGAGCACAAAATGTTGAGGGTGATGTTACACTGTTACGTAAAAGATCTATTGTGTCCCTTATTCTTGTTGTTTTACAGTTGGCATTCCAATCATATGCTCCCCGGTGCAACGCCCTTGAGTTGCACAGTGCTACGCAATTTAAGAGATGGATGGGTGATCCTGTTCCCCGCAAAATCTACATTCAGATTCATTTGCGAATCCAAGCTTACTCAGGTGTCCTTTCAGTTTATAAATGGCCTGAAAATATTCCTGTTAATATGCGAACATTGTTCTTACTCAGGTTGACGTATTCTGTAAACTTCTTCTGGTTATAAGTTCCCAGAAGAATTTTACTTTGCCCCATTCCCTGGAGATTCTTCCAGATTTTATGGATATACATGGATGTCTCTTATATCTCAAAATATCCGCCTATTAGATTAGTACATTAGATAGGCTATCTACGATGCTGGTCTCCTTGAATTCCTGACAAACATGCTCACCAGTAGCGACAGTATTGGAAATACTATCTGCTACTTCCAGTACTGTGCCCACTGCTCAGCAGACCACTAGCGAGTTCAAAGGGGCCGGTATCGTAGATAACACTTCCATCCGATGTAATACATAGCATATCCATTACATTCCATCCATAGTGTTCACTGAGAAGCTATGTTTCCCAAGAGCTCCGCTTTTTAAAGAAAAGAAAACAGATATAATAGTTCATAAGTGGAGGTATATATTTTAACAAGTTTACAAACAACAAATTATTACAAATTATTCTTGCTAATCTACTTAATTCCTATACCTTCTCTTGACTTCCTATAAAGAAAAAGAATCCATTGACAGTGTTTAGTAGCTTAGATATTTAGAGGTCGGCAGCAGTGCATGAAGGGAATGCTTGGGATGTCATGTTAGGGATAAAGGGGACGGGAGGAGCATTGTAATAAGAGTAGTAATAAAGTGTATGATAAACAGTCTACGTATTTGAATTAAACATGGTGTCAGGTGTAAATTGAAGTATAGAGAAATTACTCAGAGGAGTCGATAGATACGTACGTACAGTGGTACAGATACGAAAACAAAAATGGCGGGAAACTTCAACAAACCTAACAAAATGGACTTTAGAGAAGCATCCGAATGGAAAAGATTTAAGCAACAATTTGAGTTGTTCATGAAAGCAACAGGATTACAAACGAAAGATGAAGAAACAAAAATTGACATATTCTTGAATATAGCGGGAGATGAAGCTGTAGATATATTTAATACATTGCCCCTCAAAGACGAAGATAGAAAATAGTATGAGAAAGTATTAGAAAGTTTTGAAAGTCATTGTATTCCTAGAAAAAATATTGTATTTGAAAGTTATAAGTTCTTTTCGAGAGCACAAAAGAAAGAGGAAGGATTTGAGGCGTTTTTGACAGATTTGAAATTGTCAGCAAAGTTATGTGAATTTGGTGATCAAGAAGATAGGTTGATCAGGGACAGAATAGTAGCTGGTGTCAACGATACAGCATTACAGGAGAGATTGTTAAGAATCAGTGACCTATCATTGACATCATGCATCAATCACTGCAGAGCGGCTGAGGCTGGAAAATTACAACTAAAATCCTTACAAAAGAAACCAATAGAAGTAAATCAAGTAAGAAACACTAATAGGGTAACTACAAACTGTAAAATGTGTGGAAGAACACACAAGCCAAAAGAATGCCATTTGGAATTAATTCAGCCCCAGAAGTGTTTCAAAAATTAAACACTAAAGTATTTGGAAACATTCCGGGAGTAGAAATATATTTTGATGACATACTAGTAGCAGGGAATGATAGTGATGATCATGATAAAATAATAAATAGTGTTTTAGATAGAGCAAAGAAATATAATATCAAATTTAATGGTAATAAAATACAATACAAAATAAAACAAATCAAGTATGTAGGTATGATAATTTCCAAAAGTGGGATCAAAGCAGATCCTGCTCAAATTCAAGCCATTACAAATATTAAACCGCCTAATAATGTAAAAGAAATTCAAAAATTTTTAGGAATGACGAATTATCTTGCAAAGTTTATTCCACAATATTCGACGATCGCTGCTCCTCTACGTGACTTACTGAAGAAAAATGTTGAATGGTTTTGGGGGAAAGAGCAGGAAGATGCTTTCAATAATTTAAAGTTAAGGTTAAGTGTGCTCCTACCTTAAAAATGATTGACAGCAAAGGTAATGCAACATTGCAAGCTGATAGTTCAAAATTAGGCATAGGTTTTGCAAAAAGGACGACCAATTTCATTTTATTCAAGATCGTTAACTGAGAGCCACGTAAAATGGGCGCCTATTGAGAAAGAATTATTTGCAATATGTGCCGCAGTAGAAAAATATCATCAATTCATATATGGCAGGAAGAATTGAAATTGAAACAGATTCACAAACCGCTTATCACAATTATAAAAAGGATGTAAATAAAATTAGTTGGAGATTACAAAGAATGGTATTAAATTGCTAAAAATATAATATAGATGTAAAATATGTGCCAGGTTCAAAATTGTATATCGCAGATTACTTACCTAGACACTTTATAACTAAAAATTCGGCGGCTGATCCGTCATTACAAGAAATTGTACATTGTGTAGAAACACATTTACCAATTACGACAACTAAATTACAGCAAATACAAATTGCAACAAAGAATAATGCAGTAGGTTCCACAATAATAGATTGGTTATTATGATTGCTGGCCTAAATCTAATAAAAATATTATTGACACTGAATTACAGTTATGCACAAATTAAAGAATGAATTCATGTACAGAACAATGTTATTTATAAGAATGACAAATTGTAATACCGAAACCATTAAGATTGGAACATATTGAACAGTATACATACGGGACATTTGGGTATTAACAAATGTAAAAAGAGGGCTAGATCAGTGGTATACTGGCCTGGAATGTCCAAGGACATAGACTCGATAATAGGAAACTGTAAAATATGTCAAAAACATCAACCAGCAAATGTTAAGAACCAATGAAATCTCACGAAATTCAAATTTACCATTTCTGAAAATAGCAGCAGATATTTTACATTATAATAACAAGATTATTTAGTTATTGAAGATTATTTGTCAAAATGGATAGAAATCAACATCTAAAAAAATAAAACAGCTACAGACGTCATCTTGAATTGAAAGAAATTTTTCTCAATACACGGCATACCTAAAATCATAGTCTGCAGATAATATGCCTTTTAGTAGCGCAGAATTTCAGAAATTTGCTCATTTGTGGACGAATCAGATATTTATCTAGGACTATTAAATTATAGAAATTCACCAATCTGTGGAATTAATTACACGCCTGCCCAAATTTTAATGAGTCGCAATCTCTGAAGTGTCGTACCAAGTACAGCAGAATTTCTGAAACCTAAACTAATAACAGACGGCAGACAGCTACTTTTAGAAAAACAAACCAAAATACGAACAAATTATAATAAAACGGTGAAACAGCGAAAAGAATTTAAAGAGGGGGAGAAGGTGTTAATATAGACTTTTGATAGCAAGAAATGGACTCCAAGAAAAGTCATAGAAAAATTAAATGCACCGAGATTCATTACTTAGTATTAAACGATAACAGCAATGTTGTGAGATTTAGAATAGTTATCACTTGAGACCAGTAACGAGATGAAATTGGAAATGACGACAAGAATGACTATCTAGAGAATGAGAATCACCCAACAGAAGACGACCACCGGATAGACGACAATCACCCAAAAGAAAACAACCATCAAGAACAAACACAAGTTCAGAAGAAAAGGATAATAAGAAAACCACAAAGATTTAATGATTATGTATTAAACTAGGAAATATATAATGTATAAAAAAGGGGGGATGTTTAGTAGCTTACATATTTAGAGGTTGGCAGTAGTGCATGAAGGGAATGCTTGGGATGTCATGTTAGGGATAAAGGGGACGGCATTGTAATAAGAGTAGTAATAAAGTGTATGATAAGCAGCTCTACGTATTTGAGATTTATAACAGACAAGCTAATATTTCCTACTAATATTAGTAATCTTAATGTGATATAAAAATAAACAATTATGTTCAAAGACAGACTATAATTAGGTAATGCACATTTATTGTTTTTTTTAATTTTCTTGCAAGTACCTATTCATAAGTAATCCAACAATATAGATAATTAAGATTAGAAATGTCATCATAGATTTTAATAATCAATAGCAGGGGGGTTCAAAAATGCATTTATAATTTACATAAACTTACAAGACTTTACAAGCAGAGTAACACATTTATTCGTGTATGACTACCATCTAACTTGCTAAGGTTAGATTTTCAGTTGTCATAAATTACGATTAACGCTTTAAATGATATAAAGAAAGAGAATATTACTTACCTATACTCTAATCAATGCCTATACGGACTGTAATACAAACAAAACCAGCGCAGCACGTAAACCAAACATAACAACAATAGATAAACACAACACATTCAACAATGGTCGTTTTTCGATTGACGACGTCACGACAGGCACGATAAACGATAAGTATAAATACAACATACATTCGGCTCTGCGATTTTCGACCTTGTTCAAATGGTCATCAAATAGATATCCACAAGATATCTGCTGCACAGTTCATATACTTATCAATAACTTCAACACAAGCAAACTACTCCTATTTGAGTATTAATTTTTATTTTAAAATTGCAATAAATATGTTTCTATTGATTTTATAAACAATTGTAATGACTCCAAAACAAAACGAATACCCCATGGATATATATCCAACATCTGTAATGGATATGGACATGTTTTGGTGATTGGGGTATCCAGTGGATATCTGTCGGATGAACTGTGCTGTGTGGGATTAAGTACACAATGTGAGAAAATTACAGAAAATAACTCGTATACAGGTTATGTGCCTTATTGGCCTATCTATATCTTTCTTATATCCCACATTCCCCTACTATAACACCAAAAAGTGTGGAAAAATTAGAATGGAGCAATTTAAGCGCGCTTATGAAGGTCAAAAAATGCCGTTAAAAAAACTTTTCGTCAGAAATATTCTTACATATTCAAAAAATACACGCTATGAAATACGACCGATGCATTACCTAATTATTACAATACTTGTTATGATCCCTAGTTCCCACAAACATTATTTTACATGGCTTGTCTTTTCTAAAAAGAAATGTGCATTTTGGAATCATCAATAATTTGGAATGGACATCTTCACCTCCAATAAGTAAGTCTAATCTATTAATTTCACGCAACGCAAACAAAAATAAATCAGAGCAAGCATTTGTCACTGTCACATCGCTTAAATATTACGTGCAGCTTTCTTTTAGGGACGTTCCTACTAAATTAATTTAGAAAAATAAACATCTTACCATGGCAAGCGACCACTTAGATATGCACATTGTCTGTAAGTTTACCTAACACCAATTCATAACAAATGAGCAATAAAGTGTACTTATAAGGGCCGTCCAACGTTTCAGTAAATGAGGACTTAATTGATTTGAGACAGGAAAGTTTCGACCTCTCAACGCCGGATCCAAATCCAGGGATTCAGAAACTATCAATTAAAAATAGGTGATTCATCATAAGTTTAGCGTTTTAGGTAGATTGCTTTCGTAAATCAATTGCTAAGTATTCCAGATCCCCCCACAGGACTAGCTCTCAACAAGTCATATCTCCATCACAGCCACCTGGAGAGTTAAGAGATCGGAAACCACTGTACGTTTAACGATCTAAGTTCCTATATAATAACGATGTGTAATATTTTATATTTAGAAGGGTTAATGGGTTAAGAAGACTTGCCAATAATTTGTATTTCGGGGATCAGCCTAGCCCTTTGCAGAGAAATAAGACTCCCTTGCGAAGTAAGCAGAGAAATCGGGCGACATCCGCTGATCCAAGGTTTAGAAGGTAAATTCTTCGAACATAAAATTACATCCTTACATCGTAAACTATAATGACAATTCTATAAATATCGACGTCATATCAAAAGTCAAAAATGTAAATTGTCAGTGATTTTTATTAGCCTACAGAAAATGGTTTACTTGAAAAAAGGAGGTTTGTTAAAGTAAGTAGAACAGTAATACATTGGTTATAAAACAGTAAATTATCACTTTTCCAAATTTGAGATGGTTTCGACCAAAAAGTTCGATACCAAGGTATCACACTTTAATCACAAACTTACGTCATTGTAAGCCTCAGGACTTCATCATCAACAATCTGAGTCATGAAAACAACAGAATATTTTCTAATGTATTTACAAAATACATACGTATAAGAGTACGCAATTGTGCACGGTTTGTGGTATTCGCAGCTTATATCTGCTCTTTTCAAATAACATTGAAATTATTTTCTACTTCATTTCAGAGAACGTTCACCAGCTTTCTCTAAAGAAGCGACCCAAACTCAGTCAGATTCACAAGTAATGGATGCACCAATGCAGTTCAAGAAAAAGAAAAATTAAACCCATTCGGACTCAAAATTTATACTGTAAGTTTCGGATCAAAATAAACAAAAACTTCGGACTGGCCCTTTTGAAATTGGCATTTTTCACTCCCAATTTCAAATAGTTACAACGTGTCCACTTAAATATCAGACAAATGGTAAAATATCTCTTTACAGGAAAAAATATGTAAAATAAAAGTTGGTGCTTCTTCAGATAGATATTATTTTATATTGAAAGTTACCTTGAAGTTGAAGGTTGCGATAAATATAAACAACCCTTATTTTTGAAGATCAGAAACGTCCATTAAGAAAATTATTTCAAATTTCTATATAAGTATATTCAATATTAAATTTCAAACTAAAGAACCAAAAAATTAAACGTGTTTGCCTTTTTCTAAGTTTCTTAATAAATTAATACTTAAAAGTTTGCAGGATAAAAAACAATTATAAGTGTAATAGGCACTTTTAAAAAGTGACATTGAAGTTGTCATTTTGTATGCCATGAAGTAAATCTAACTAAATTCTATTATTGATTGATTTCGTAAAAACATATACCAAAATATCAAAGAGACATATTGGATGGTGGATTCTCATACATCCGATTCCCACCGTCCGATTTTTGTAATTAGATTTCGCTTTATCCAATCTCAAAATAAATTCAAATTTTCTACACCGATAGCAAATGAGAGGTTTGCGAAAATTGCACTGGGAAATGTCTACCCCTTACCAACTGGTAATCAGGAGATTTCGAGGTCAATAGATCCAGTTAATTAATATACGAACGAAGGTCATATCAATCTACCGACTATTTCTGGAGAATCGCCAATTTTTATTCTATATAACTGTCTTGTAAAATCATTGATAATTTTTTTCCATTTGTATCATACACACATAAAATATTCTATCACTCCGCGCTACAATAGTTTATTAATACGAGATAATTGTTTCGGGAATTCGTGGATCCCCATTTTCAACCGAAAATGGAAGGAATCAAGAAAAAAAATCTATTACCTGCACATGCAACGTCATCCCTACCTACTACTACTAAAACTAACTACCCTAAAAAGAATATACAGTAATCCCTCCATTTACGCGGGCAATTATTGATTCCATGAAAATAGCGCGTAAATAGGAATCGCGTAAAACCTGCATGTTTAAATACACCTCCATTAATACATACCTAACTTTGACTAACCCTAACAAGTTTGCATTTCTAAGTTAAGTTTATACCTTTTTTTTTGTAATTTTGCAACCGTCATCTGCCGTCCAATAAAAGTTTTAAAACTAAAAAATTTTGAATTAAATAATAACAGAATAAATAGAGGGATTACTATATATTCATATTGTTCTTTCAGGGAAGTATACATTTGAAAAGAATAAATAAATGAAAACGACAGGTTTATTGGTCCTTCACTTTATTTTTTTTTTTTGTTAATATCCTTTAGACTACATGTTTCGGCAACAACTTGCCATCCTCAGGTCTAAAACATGTCACAGAAAAATACAAAATAAGAATAAGCCATAATTTTTATAACAAATAATTATGATGTATGTATATTTAGAAATAAGGATTGTTTTGATTTGTGACTGAAGGTGTGTGTGTGGAAAGCATGTATGGGAGTGTGTTCACACTACCATTCATACTTTCAGTCACAAATTCACAATCCTTATTTCTAAATATATAGTCTGTTTCAAGATATAGTGTAATGTTATTGTATACCGCCTACCGGGTTTAAACGAAAAAGTCCACACTGTAGCTTACATACATCATAAGCATAGATTTAACACCCAAATTTTTAACGGATGATTACCAACCATTTTGTCGCTATTAAAAATGCAATAATTTTCTTTCAGGACTTAAGAAATATATTATTATGATATATTTATATGTGTAACACATGATGTGCGCATGTTTGTCCGACCAGAAACGTCAACCAGCTATATTTTCGCAAATAGCCTACGCATTGGCGTCACTCTTGGATATATCGATTATTAATATTGTATAGCACTCAAATATTCCCATTCAGGTATTAAATGAAAAGTATTAATTGGCAAAATAATTTATACATCTTATATTTTAAATACATCATTATAACAAGAAAAATTTCAAATAACATTTCATCATTATAACAAGGAAAATATATATGATTAATTCATATTAGTTCTCGTTACAATTTAACAAGTTTTTTTTAGAATTCCTAAGCACAATCATTATATATTTCCTAAATTTGCTTTTTTAATACAGTTCTCTTACACGTGAATATAGAATTACACTTGAAAATTATCATTAGGTATTCTAAACGATGTTACAATGTTTCGATCGCAGTTCTAAATCCTTTTTTCAACAAGTTTGTTCAAACATCTCGAGAACTAAAATATGTTCAATACTACAAAAATAAAAAGAAACAATTTTTCACTATAAATAAAATACCCAACTACCAAGTCTAGATAGTATATATACTGTTATAACTACTGGACTTGCAAGCCACTGATCTTTCCGGTTTCTTGTACATAATATTCTCACTTTCTCAGTCTATACCTAAATAATGCACGTTATAATTCTAACCTCCTCAATTGTCTCGAATTAAAGAACTACCTGTAGCGCAGTATAATCGAATATTTTAAGTGTCTGTTACTATACTAGTCGCTGAACTGTATCCTAGGGAACATAAGTTAAAGTGAAACAGATCTACATCAGGTTTACAGCCGCTGTTGACTTCAACGCCTGAACGTATGTACCACATCCGATGAAAAAACAATCAATGCAGTTTGAGTGAGGAAGAAGACAGCATGCTATGCCCCTTCCCCCTCCCTCCGACTAAAACTAGACAGATTGTTCTTTCTTTACGTATCAGACGTTCTTCCAGTTTAAATAGAGCTCACTGGATACAGTCCTTCTGACATCTTTGCACTTATGTCATACATAAATGTACTAGAGTTTAACACAAGCTAGCTCGCCGAGGCTTCGACACGTTTTGCTTACGTCAACTATGCGTAACAAATACGCCGTTTCCTGGAGATCTGTATTGAAGTATCGTCCTCCGAACAGGCGATAGAATTATTCTGCAATTATAAGCTACGTGCCAAAAAAATTGCAACACCTCGAAGGAGGTCAATCACAAAGCTGAAATCTTAACAAAACAACGGGCTGCATGTAAAAAGTCGCCGATAATCATCTGTCAGAACTTCATAGACGAGGAGGAAGCAGATTTCTCCTCTGGCCTGTTCGCTCACCGGATTTAAACACGATCGAGCATGTGTGGGATGTGATGGGTCGCTCCTTCAAGGTGTTACAATTTTTTTGGCACGCTGTTTATATTGTTTCTAATAGTATTGTATTATTTGCATTAAACTTTATGTATGACCCATATGTGACCCAGTGTACCGGAATATCCCCGAGAACTCTGCTTCGTCTGTTAAGCCCTAAAGTGGACACACGATATATAACCGTTTCAATATACTATCTTTAATTCTACGATGCCCCCAATTTTTTTGTTCACATGAAAAAAAAAAAAGCGCTCAATATCTACTCCATCTCTAACGTTCGTAATATAGGGACAATTCTTCCAATTCAAAAAAGAGTATACCGAAGCCAAGTGGTCCCTATCCGTGCGATCAATCGGAGCCCGTAAACTGCAAAGGAAGTTTCGATTTAAAACGCAGCCCTAGCTATGAGCAAAGTGTCCGTAATAGCATCCACGATAAGATAACTACCATCAGTCATCTCTATAGCTGCGGCACTCTTTCTCGCACAAATGCGGAACAATCGACGATGACCGAAGATTGTAAAAGTTCTCCTACGCCGGCGGATTGCAAAAGTTTGTACCAATCGGCCGTAACTGATACTCACATCGCAAAGGTCAACGCGAACATGGAGTTAGTACATGGAATTACTTTTATGCTTTTGACGAAAATGATTGTAAATATCTTTCAGGTTATACAATGCTGCGAAAATACACCTAGATTCAAAAGAGCATTTGTAAATATTTTTATTTCGTATTGAAGGTAAGCAAAAGTAAGTATAAATGTTTGCCGTTTTTAGAAAACCCTATTGGGACGATCCAAGACTCATAGAGAAGTATTCGAAATTGTTAAAACCCGTCCACATTCACAAATCAAAGAGTTCGTTAACTCTACCTTTGGAAAAACCGCCAAAAAATGCTGTTGCATGCACAAAACCTCGGCCTATGTGTTCGAAGTGTGTCTGTACTACTCTACATACGACCTGGAAAAAGTATATGAAACGTACGGAGAGATTTGTGAGACCACCTTCAGTTATAACATGCTGAAAGCAAAGGTGTTAAATACAGGTCAGTTTCCTTAATTCCCCATTTGTGTGATTTTCCTTAATATCCTCGATTTCATATGTCCATGTTCCTTTTAGTTGAGAGCAACTACTATTTGGCGGCGTTCTTTATGATAGGTTCAATATGCGGCTTGTTACTTGTCGCTCTGGTGATTTGGGTCCTAACGAACGACATGATTTGGGCTTACTTAAATCGAGAAGAACCTCCTAAAGTTACGGGTTTAAAATGGTTGACGGCGTATATTGGAGGCGCTATATTGCACAGCATAAATGTGCTCGTCAACAAAATATATTACATGATTATTATGCCGGTAAGGTTTAGGTACCAAAAAATACAAAATGTATTACTATAATAATTATTACACCAGATGTGGTACTTTCGGAGTATTAGATCACAGCCAATTTTGTGTTTTAACTACTAATCGACCTTTAAAATGTTTTTGCCCAAATTACTAGCGTCCTTAATTGCGTTTTATTGATGAAAGAACAAGTACCATTACAACTTTTGTGATATTCACCACGAATCACGATAAAAATGAATTGCAAATGCAGCAATAGTGGACGAACAGCCTTAATATATATACTACCAGCCATACATAAGTGTATGTAAACTGCTTGCGGTCTTAGAATAGAAATGATTAGTGATTGTAAATTTACCGATTTTTTCATTTACCGGTAATTCGATAAATGAAAATGAAAATACCGGTTTACCGGTAATTTTCTTTTTTCATGTGTGACTAATGGGGATTCCCCAAGAAATATAGAGTTAGAAGTTAGGCTAGAAGAATACACATTTTACACAATCTTCAGGCATAATATTTGAATTTTGTAATAAATATTTGTATTTAATTATTTTAAACAGTTGTAAGAAGTAAAACAAAATATTTAAGTATAGTTATTGAAAGTTTTCAGATTGGTGGTATGTATGGAATTAGTAATAATATATAAATAAGTACTAATACTAATATACTAATAGTTGTATTATATATATCGACAATCGATAATAATTGTTCGATTATATATAATATCGACAATCACAGGTTTGAATTCGGCATAGTCCCAATAGCTCAATCGGTTAGAGCGGCCGTCCGGAAAACGGTGGGTGCATGGTTCAAAACTGCTTGGGATTAATTTTTCTTTGAAAAATTTGTTACAGGAAATCAGTTTCTTATATTATATATAAATAAGTGTTTTTCCAATCATTTATTTTTAATTTCACTGTCTACCGGTTTCGGCTTAAGCCATCTTCTGGACAACAGTACGTCTCAAAAAGAACTAGAAGCTACGTCATTCAAGCTTCATGTAATTAACATTATAATAAAATATTTTAATAAAAACAAAGACAATGCACAAATAAATCGAAAAACACGATTATCTTATATTTAACAAATTTTAACGTGTTTTTCGATTTATTTGTGCATTGTCCTTGTTTTTATTAAAATATTTGATAATGTTATTTACATCAAGTTTAAATGACGTAGCTTCTAGTTCTTTTTGAGACGTACTGTTGCCTAGAAGATGGCTTAAGCCGAAACCGGTAGACAGTGAAATGAAAAATAAATGATTGGAAAGAACACTTATTTATATATTATTACTAATTCCAAAATATTTAAGGTTCAAATTTTAATGTTATTTTACAACAATGTTGCATTAATGTTCTCTCATAATGTGGTGTATTCAAAATTGCTATTAATTTAAATACATGAAATGTTGTTATTATATATATTATAAATATTAAAAAATGAGACATTTATTTACTCTTTAAGAAAAACGATTTTAAACTTTCAAAAATCTTAAAAAAAAACTCCAGACCACAAATCACATATGCTAACTCAACTTTTTTCGAGAGATAAATAAAATCCACACAAAAAACCTAAAATGAGAATTGAAATTGCACTTGTTGACTAAGGCAGGTAGGAAAAGTGGGGTGTTTTGCTTCCTACCGTCCTAGCAACAAATGAACATTAATCTCGCTTTTCTTTGCGTTGCTTTCCGTTATCCGTCTTGTTTCCATTATTATTTTCTTTTAATTTCTACATGCCCTTTTTTTCAATTTTTTGCTTTTTTTGTTGAGAATTTTTTGATTCCTTCTCTGTCTGACTAAGTCGGTGGAATGGAGGCTATACGTTTCTAATCAAAAGTTTTTGTCAGTTCTTTTCTATATTCTCTATTCTAGGGCATTACAGCGGTTCTCAATCTCAAGACAGTTTAAATTAAAATTAAACAAAAAGCATCTCCCATAAAATTAATAAGTGTACCTGTTTTTTTTTTTATTTTCAATGTCAATTGAGACCTTTAAATACATATTTATAAGCACAATATTTCATAGATAAAAATTTCTGGTATGGATTTTTCATTTACGAATTACCGGTGAATTTTTGTAATTTACCGGTAAATTTACCGATCGTTTTTTGGTCAATTCACCGAGTTAACCGGTATACAATACTTAGAAATGATTCATGATTGAGTCACAAAACAACCTTGGCTGAATATCGCGTGACATATGAAGTAGGAAACCCAATTCCCATATCCGTTGCAAATATTTTGGCTGTTCTGCAATGTACAGTGTACCCACAAGCCGACTTTAATATGTTAATAAAAATGTTTGTTTGTGACATATGTCTAAGAATGTATTTTTATATTTTAGGGAAAACAATTATTTTACGGCACAGTCAATTTTTAGGTACACAGGAAATTTGATTAATATACATAATAATATATGTGTAAACAATCCAGAAGTATACATAATGAGTTTTGGTTTATTTCCAGCGCAATGAGTTATTTGACCTATTAAGAGCGGAAGAAGCCACGTGAGATATATTGTCTATGTATATTGATAATTTATTAATTAAACATGTAATGTCTTCAATTATTTATTTCACTAACATTTATAAAAAATAGATAATCTCATAAGCTAACCTTTATAGACCTTCTATTGAGGGTTTGAAAGTGATCTATGAAATAAAGTTTTTCAAATCTGCTTATGCCAGAAATAATAGTTTTCAGTCTCCGTGAGTGATCTAAATAAGGTAAAAAGAAACCTGTTCATCTTAATTTGATTTTTTATTTTCGGACATTCACATTTTACAAAGAACTATCAGAATCTAATGCAAAACAAAAAAGTACAGTATACTGACCGATACCAAGCGCGCTCCTCATCAAACTCGTTAAACTAACATAACCTCCTGAACACAATTTAATTGTAAATTACAGAAATTATAGAAAATTAAAATCAGAATAGAAAAAATATATTATTATACTACAACACCAAAATTATAATACTAAATGCATTTGTGTGTATTACGTTTCTTCTTTGATTAGTTAGTAATGCTGTTCTATTAGAGAAATGAAAAATGACTCAAACGATTCAATTAAAACACTATTCAACTTTAAGCAACTCCACGTCGAATATCAAAGTCGCATTCGGTGGAATGATCCCTGGATGCCCACGAGAACCATATGCATAATCCGGAGAACAAATTAGTTTCGCTCTTTGGCCTACACTTAGCTGCAATAAATAATTACTTGCTCATATTGAATTCATATTAATATCATAAAGATATGGATAACTCAGAGTATCAGTCGAGAAATAAACCCTCATCAAAATTCAGAGCGCAAGGATATTGAAACATCATAAGTTTTTAACTTTGGAATACCTATAAATGAAACCACCACATACCTGGGCCACTCCCTCGTCCCATCCTTTGATAACCTCTCCTTTTCCAATGCGAAATTTAAATGGTACTCCTCTGTCTCGTGACGAATCGAATTTTGTACCATTTTCTAATGTTCCTGTATAATGTACAACAACTGTCTGACCTGTTTTGGGAAATGTTTGACCTATAACAGTAATTAAATGGTATTATGTGAAATATTCAAGGTCAAATTGCTTATAGAAAGCAAGCAAATATGAATCATTAGGTAGAGAAACGGAATTGCAAAAAAATGGACTCATATCTTAATATTATTTATAGAAATTTATCACACTTACCGTCTCCTGGGGAAATGTCCTCTATTTTTACACCCATTATTTATCAAGTTTAACCTATAAACATTATTGTCATGTATAATTATTAGATAACTTAATACAATTTACACTATACCTTTTATAACAACCCAAAACACTTAAAACCGGCTAAAATACTAACAGGTACAAATAATAAATCTAAGTAATGAAGAACTTATGCGTACGGAAACCTTTTTCGGAAACAAATGGACGTCCTTCAATTTCGATTACATGAACTGTCACTGTATAGAAACAAGAATGAGTAGACTGTCGCGCAATCGGTTTCTAATAGAACCACATTGTAATAGAAATTTCATTTAGAAAATTTTATTGCTTTTTTTAGCTTCTCAAGCAGACAAATCAACAATATATTTTCTACAAAATTTATAAAACGAATTGGAGCCAAGTGTCAAGTTTTTTTAGTCAAACATATAACGAGGAGAATATATTTTGCCGTCATTTATATAAAACTGTCCCTGTCCACTTGGCAAAATTTAAATTTGCTACAATTATTTGCAGTGACTTCAACAGAAAGACATCAGAATAACTGGTAATCTTATACAAAACCATATGGCAAAACCATTGGTAATTTCGTGTTTCAATGTTGAAGTTACTAAGAATAATTGTGGGAAATGAAAATTTTGCCAGGTGCGTGCGTGTTGTCTCATCGATTTGCTGTCGATTTGAATATGTTGAGCGTAATGTTGAGTATCGAATGATTATTATTATTATGATTATACCTATCACTAGTAAGTAATAGCCAACTATTATATATATAGTTATCGACAGGCGCTACAGTAAAAATACTCATAACAAAAATATTTGAAATTGAGGGACACTAGCAAAAAGAAACTGTATTCTCTTGACTCTTTATTTCGTATTTTTGCCAGGCTAAAAGGTAAGCTTTCAGAACAGCGGACAGCGGACTTTTTTTTTTTAGCAGATTTCACATGATTGGTTAAAAAATATTCAAAATGGCAATGGCGCAAAATATTTGCGGATAGTTTAACATTTTGCGGTGCCTCTCACATCAGTACAGATTTTTAGCACAAGAAATCACACACAAAATCGCATAAAACTGTAAAATCTCGCCAGTCTTTACACGATAAAAATAATTGAACTAAAAATAAATAATGAAAGGTTTCAAACGGTAAAAAAAGTGAATGTACAGTTACCGACACTAATATTTAGCACCATCAATAGCGTCGAGCCACTCGTTCGAGCGCTAATAATAATGTAGGCGATTGTACGACAGAATACGACAATGCACGACAAAAAAAAAAATCAGGTTATCACAACAAAAATAATAACAATCGCCTATTTAATATTGAAACACAGACTCATTTGTATTTATTTCATGTTTTATTATCACTTATTCTGTCACCTTTTCTAGAGGTCTGAAATTAAATTTATTTATCGTTAATTCAACTGATTTTTGATCTGTAAATAATGGCGTATATATCAGATAAATATCGAATAAATTTGCCTACCCCAAGCACTTATTTCTAGTAAAGCAATTATACATTTATGATTATGATCTAGGTACCTACCGTTTATACTGAAAGTGTTTTTGTTAGTTCCGTCATGCTTTGTCTCTATCTACTATTTCTGAAGTTTTTTTCGCACTCTGCACAACACATAACGAGTTTGTAAAATGACAAATAACACACGGAGTGAGAGTGAGAAGTTTTCGAAACCCCGCGAGTGTGTTGGATACTTTTCGACCATAAAAACCTTTAAATTAGTAATTGCAATTTGTACGAGAATTTAAGATTGTATTTTTTTTTTCTTTTCATGATAGTAATGTGTTTGTCGTCGTTTGAAGTTTATTTTTAATACCTTGCCAGATTCGAATAGTGATGGGGATAATCACATATTACATCCCTATATGTATAAACGTCCAACTGCAAAAAAAAACTGTCTACCGAGTTCCTATCGCGTTATAGCATATTGCAAATGATATGAAATCGGAAAGTAATAAATATATTGAAAGGTAGGTACGTATGTTTTGTGAAATTATTTCTGTGCATCTAATGATTAAAAAAAAAAATATTGTTAGTGTCCGATTTTTTTTCCATGTGCCATAAATATTTTGAATTTACGTTACCAAGGGTCCAAACTTAACTTGTGTTGACACAAACAGCACTTAGTTGCAATAAATAAACATTCGTCTTGTATCAGAAACATCCCAATAGGAACGTTTCATTCGAAAACGAAACATAAAATGAGGCAGACATTATAAGCAGTTTCAGAGATGTTTCAGATACGTAAAAAGTTTGTTTCGGAAACACAAAAATGTTTGCTGTCTCGTCTACTCTTGTCCTAAATCTCCAAATCCACGGCATCAATTATCAAACGGTTGCATATACCCAAGATGGCTACTTTTTAATAGACACCATTGCTATCACGAAAAATATAAGATAGAGGATCGGTTAAATGAGAGAACTTTTTCGTTTTTTTAAACAATGAAAGCATTAAAAAACAACAAAATTCAAATGATTTCGAAAACAGAAGAAAATAAAAAATGTTTTTCGCAAAAAAAAAAAGTTTTATAATAGTATATGGTGTATTACCGGTACCATAAAACTAGAGCAAAAACGATGGTGTTTAAGTTGAAATAAATGTATAATAAATAAATAGTATGCAACGCAATTAAAAAAGAAAATATTTATTCATTACATTTGTACAAAAATACATAAAACTGCATTACATAGGAAACTAAGATTTCATATAAATCACAAATTGTAATTGCACATATGCAAAACCTTAAGTATATATTATAAATAAATGCTTTCAGTCAATATAAAAATATGTACACCTTATAAATATATAGATTCCAAGAACAATTTAACGAAATGAAAATTTGAAGTACTTTCAAACGTTATTAGGCGGATAACACTCAAATAGTCCAAAAAAAATGCCATACGTGATTGGAACAACATTTAAATGTACCGGTATATAAAATTTGACACAAACCGAAAATTATCATTTTCTATTTGAAAACACGCGCAGACTTCTGACAAAGATAGATTTTAATATCACTGATGAGACATACAATTATTTAAATACAAAAATATAAAGACACATAATAATATAAAGTAAACTAAACAGCCTTTCGAGAAATACTTTTTTATGTACAAGTTCTTCAAATGCCAAAAAAAAAACATTTATTTATTATTATTACTATTATTATTCTGAGTGTTCGTTGGATGTCTAGGTAAGCTACGAATTGGTCCCAAGGATAATATCGAAGTTACCCCCATGTTGCCTAGATTAGACGCCACATTCCTATTTGTGGCTGATATTATCGGCAAAGCGAAAGTTGTATTCGTCGAAGCCCCAGCCGGCAATGGAATATAATTATAAATGCCGAACGTCGTCAGTCTATGCACTAATCCCGGTTGTTTTAAATCTATCAGTGGTATACCGAATTCCGATAAACCGCCAGTCTTGTGAAAACTCTGTCGATGTTTACTTAAGCTTATGGCATTGGGGTACTTCGCGGGACACAAATCACATTGGAATGGTAGCACTTTTTGCGATGGAGACGCGATTGGTTTCTGTGGCGCAGGCTTCGGTGGGGGTGGAGCTTCAGCCACATCGTCTGTAAGATCAACTGTTGGTAATTTAGGGTCTGGGGCGGTCTGAAAAATAAAAACAGTGGTTATTATTATCATAATCGGTCATATTGCAAAATAATTGAAAATAAATATTTGGTGTATCCAGATAAACCCGAGTGTCATTTTACAAATTTTATAAAATTACGAAACAAGAGTAGGGTTTTTTTCTCAAACTAAATTTGGTATGAGTTCGAACGAGGTCCACTCATTTAGCGATTTATTATATGCACGTAAACGGATAGAACATAGTTCTATGATGAACCATCTTCAACAATATGAGAATTCAAGGAAATTACAGTATAGTAATTGTTATATTTATCTTCTCCATCGATTGTATGCAGATTCTTTAGATTTCTAGGAAGTATGTAGTGTGAATTTATTTAAAACATGATTATTCGGCAGAAACATAAACTCAAAATCGACCGGATCACAAATCTTATTTATGAGACGTCACTGTTATAACCGGGTTATCGCTAAACAATACTTTATCGTTACCGCTATTTATATATCTATCGTTGAATAAAAAATGGCTAAAAAGTGCTTGTTGTGGCAGGAAAAGGTAATAACCAATTTAGGCTGCGTTCCGAGTCGCGCATAATGCAATGTATGCGTCTGATGTAACGATACATCGTTCCGATTTAACATGTATGCGTGCATAAAAAGTTCTGCCGCGAAATCAGTTTAGACCCTGACAGAGGCTAGAATGGAACATACAACGCATAGAAAAAAAGATAATGCAGCCTATGCGTAGCATATGCACGACAAGTAAATCGGAACGCTCACAGTGTTCTATGTCTTTCAATGCATGTATCGCATAAAATGCGCGACTCGGAACGCAGCCTTAGCGCGAAATCCGAACACATTGACTTGCGAGTGCAATTTTTATTGTTTCCCGCCTGAATTGTCGTTTTCAAGCGAAATTTGTGGCATTAACCTTACATTTTATACAATCGCAAATAAAGTATTGATAATTCTTGGTGTTTCTGTAATTTTGTCGGACACAGTCGGGTAATTTAAGCTGCTTTCGTTCGTGCTAATTATTGTAATCACGATTCGATAACTACCAATAAGCGAAGAGAAGTTCAAAAATATATAAATTCTATTGGATAGCAAGAAATCGTGGTTTTGAATCATTGCACGAACGAATGTAACTTTATTTATAGTTGTGTGGTAGACGTAGAATATGATTCGACACGATGAACATTAAAAGCGATATCATTTAATTATCAAAAGCAACACCTTCACACATTTAAATATAAAAGTGTAATATCCATACATATTAATGACCCTTATGGGATTATATGCATATCTATAGTGTCTGTAAGATTATCTATAAGACTGTAAGCCTGTATTATGAATGCTTACGGACTTACAGATGATCTTACAGGTTGCACAGAATCTCACCATTAGTGTGCCATCGTTTTGAATGATTTAATAAATTTAAAATAATCGAATTATAATGATTTATTAATTGATTATGAAGCATTCATTCAATTATACCCATCATGCAACACCATAGAGTGATCATTTATAAGCAAAATATAATCTAGTTCTCCAATGATCAATAATCAATTTTTTCAATTAAGCTCAATAAATTAGCTGAGATAAACAGTTTTTAGATCAGATGAGAACATACTGATGGATCGTAGAATGTTCATCTGCTGAATGCGCGTACTTTGAGTTACTTTCCTTCCATTTCACCATGCCACAGATAAGATTCGTCAAAAACGCTTGAGTCATAACCTCGAAATGGCATTTTTTGAAGACAGTTTTTAGCACTTTCTTTTCATTTGTGAAAGATTGAATAGGCTCAAGAAGACATGTTTTTTTTTCCCGTTAAAGTGGGCCTCATTCGGCATTATAGCCCAATTTTTTTTTACTTAATAAACAAAAGTAATGAATTTAATATAAAAGTGACACTGTAAACATGGTAGTAGGAAAGTCATCAAAAAATACTATTTTAGGATAAACAGGACAAAAAAAAAAGAGGTCTAATCCACAATTACTAATATTTCATTCAGATTACCGGTTTCGCGTTATAATGCATCATCAGATCTTGATGGTCTAAAAAAGCTAATTGAGCCTTTGCCTATTAATTTAGTTAGTTTATGTTCTTCGCTTGAATTGTATTCAATGTTATAGATATCATTTTTTTATCTTTATCTTTTCGTAAGTAGAGGACACTTTTATCTTTAAATAAGATCTCATGATAGTTTTTATAATTTTTTTTTGCAATATTAGTTTTTACGTTTACAACATACTTATGATACTTATTTTAGTTGGTTTTCAAGAACGTAGTACCAAAGATATTTATTTAACAAAATTAATTTTAACAAAAAATTGAAATTAAGTTATAATTTTAGAAATAACAATTTTTTTTACAACCACCTTCGTTCTCTATTAGACAATTCTTTGTACCAATTATAGTATCACAACTTATATTCTTCTCGTTTCAATTAAGTGCCTTTTTTAAACCATTAAGGCCTGATGATGCGTTATAACGCGAAACTAGTAGACTGAATAAAATATTGGTAATTATGCATTATGTCCTGTTTAATACGGATCCACACTACGTCTATTCTGATGATGAATGCTGTTTTCGCAGATGTGAAACCCTGTGAGACGCAAAAATCGTCAAAAACACTTCGTAACCTAAAAATGACCCCTAATGACATTTTTAAAACAATTTTTTTATTTTTTTTATTCATTTCCTCAAAAAAGGACTTTTGGACTGAACAAAACATGTTTTTTTTTTTTCATGAATGTGCGCATAAATATAAATCGCTAAATCAGGATCTATCTACAAAACTACAGCCAATATTATTGCGGTAATAAAGTAGGATGGGCGAATTCTGCAAAGCTAACAAAAGCAACAATATTTACTTTTATGAGAAGGAACTCTACTTCCAACGTTAAAGATGGTTAAAGTTACTAAAAAAATAATTGCGGGAAATTTAAATTTGATCACTGGGGTTATTATTATTTTTCCAATGTCGAGATGACGGATCAATCAAAGCTACAGATTAATAACAATTTGTGATGCATACCTTAGCGTTCGGACTATTACTTTTATTCGTAGGAATGATGCTGACTGCGCTGTTGAGATTTAGAGCAACAGGCGGAGATGACGCTTTCTTCGGCGGGGGTGTGTCGGGCTTTTTAGGTTTCGGAGCTGCCGTAACCGTTATTCCTCTCGTTGCTAGAATATTAGCGACCGCTTTCGCGTCCGACTTTTTAGGACTAGGGGCTCTTGGCGGCGGATTGCGCACGGATAAGGTGATTGAATCCGATAGATGCATGACACTATTATCCCCTGGCTCTGGTGCGTTACCCTGGCAAAATTAAATTAATGAAAAAATAATCCGTATTCCCAACCATGCAATTTGACATATTGACATATTGGAAAATATTCTGTCAATTTTATAAATACTATCTTACGTAAGATATGTGCGAAACGAGAATGCTGATCTGCTACTTTAAAGTGATAACTAATATTATGCGATGATACGAAATGTTAGTTACAGGCCAAGATGATTTGAAATCTATTTGACAGTAATGAGCATCCATAATTTTAACTTCCTTCCCTCGTAGGACAAAGTTGAAGTATTTTCAACTTGGTCCATTCGTCAAAATATAAAAACGTTAAAAGCTTTGTTCTCTCTGCCCCTTTGCGTTTCAACACAAAACGCAAAAAATTATGACGCAGCGCAATGTTTTATTGTCTTGCGTCGTGACGCAGAAATGATAGGACTATGACTTGCAAGTGCATTCATGTCTAAGCAACGTGTCTTCAGCAAAAATCCACTACCACTGATGATTTAAAATTTTCAACGCGAACAGCTCTTTGCCATAACGCAAAATTGCCGAAACAAAATAGAACAACAACCTTTCGCATTGCTTCCTACCGAAAATATCTACAAATCTTACAAAATATCTACAGCGCATGTCCGTGCGTTTTGTGTTCTGACGCAAAGGATTAAAAGAACAAGATTCATATGTAAGTTAGCTATTACTTTTAAAGTAAACGAATTTGTGTTGCTTTTGTCGGCACTGTTGTTCCGCCTACGAAATAAAAAACGGAAATATAAGAAGATTTAGGGCTTGAAATATTTTTAAAGGCGAGAACACTCGAGAAGCATATCATACGCTGTTGAACGAATAGAACAGTAGAGTACATTTCAATGGAGAAAACTACATTACGTTACCAAAACCGGCGCAAAGTGTGACGTTTAATACGCCCAAGCAGGCTACCAATGATTGTTGTCTAACATCGATCACTAATGATCGTTTATTGGGTATGCGATATAATGTATCTTCTCTATTGAAACTTATTCCAGATTATTGTTATTTTTATGGATGAGATTATTCTATAACAGTCAACAAACTATATACAATACTGAACTCTAAAAAAACGTCCCACTAGGCATCCGATCGCCATCTTTAAATGTGGCAGAATTCAAACGGTGACATTGCATCTATCGCAGAAGCCACATCAACTACGAACAGAAGCGGGCGCTTCATGCATATAATGACGTATCTAGCTGTTTGGAGTTTGGATGGCTCCTGCAGCATACGGAGTCTCGAATTTCACATCATTTGCTGTTTTTAATAAGAAATAGTTCATAATGCGTTCTTATACTTTTTGTGCTTGCCAACAAGGCATGCACAGAGATTTTAATAGCAAAAAATTTCATTTACTTCTTTTGATAGTCCATGTTGTGCACAACTTCGTCTATTTTGCCACAGTTAAAGATGGCGGAAGCCGGAGCATTTTCCAGTCACTACGTGCGTCATACGAGTATAAGCAGCAATTGATTTTCTCAATGCCACGAAGATTACAGAAAGTCATTGAAGTCAATAGAGCTGTGACCAAGTATTAAAGACATATAAAGAAATGAGACTGAATAATTGTAACTTTTCCATTAAATAATACTCAATCGTATTAAAAGTAATTAGATACGTTTTAATTCTATCTGATAAGCAATACGTAGGAATGAGTTTTTCAAACCAATATTTTTTTTCATGATTATCAGAATTGATGCAAAACATAAATCGTCACTATTTGGCATATAACAGCAGAGCACCTACACTCACAATATGTAAATTTTAAAATTTTGAAAGTGGTTAAGGCAACACGGTGTCCCAAGATTTTTGCTAACTGAGGGTGCGTCCTAATGTTATATAATATAATTCGTTCGTAACAGTAGGTTAGGCTGTGGTTAGGAATGACCAAGTGATATATTTCTCATGTACCAACTTAATATCCTGAATATAAAAAATTAAAATATTATTAAAATATATTTTTTTTGCAGATGCGATTGGTACATAAACTCAAAAGTCAGATGAGGGAAAATGGCCAAAGTGAATCATAGTACCCCAGAAGACAGATACCATTAACAATGCAATTTCAAACGATTCTTAGCTCAACCTTTATGTAAGATTTCGTTTAAAAAAAAAACTTTTTGCTGTTCCTAGCGTATTTTCTCAAGTTCAAATGCCAGCAATGTACAACCGCGATACAAGCGACTGAAGTTTATATGATAGCAAAAACACTCGATAAATTTTCGTGTTAGATCGCTAATTTTCATTGCGTCGCAGCTGAATGTGTAAAAGAACCCAACAATTGTTTCTTCATGGACAAATTATAGCATCAACATTGTCCTTTTCCGCCTAACTAATGTATGAAAATCTACATCAAATCATTATTGAAAACTACAGTGCAAACACGAATGTCATCAACCCCAAAGTGCAATTAAATTCGAAACTAAAGGGAAACACGCATCTGCATTTTCTGCATCTTCTCAACACATTTTTGTTTCAAAATGATATGGTAAGATCCTGTAATATAATAAAACAAACACACTAATAAATAAATAAACAAGAAACTGGATAAAATAATACATCACATAAAAATTCGAATTTTCGGTAATCAAGCAAAACAAAAATAACAAATTATAAAAAAAAAATTAAATCCGTCATATTTCTTTGTATTTATTTCCTATTGAATACTTATAAAGCTTTTTCTTTACACATGTACCATGTTTATATTTTGTAAACCGTTTTCCATTTAACGTTCATTTCAACTGTTACTGCTTTGTACGATCGATTAATATGACTTTAGGATTTAAATTAAAATTTAAAATCTTTCAAATATTCCCTAATTTTGCATTAGTCAAATACCCTAACAACTAACTTGTCCTTAAAATTGGAGAATAAAGAAATAATTGTCCGCAGTGTTTTGCAATATTGTGTTTATAAATGTATGGAAAAAATACTTATGCACCACTTACTTGTATACTTTGTATCTGCGGTAAACCGGTGTTCTTTGGTTGAACAGCAATGACTTCGCAATCAGCATCATCGTGTTTATCCGGAACTAATACATCCATTCGTTTCCGTTTCGCCTGTAATGCTTGAATTTGCTCCGGACTCCTTTTAACCATTCTGGGGCCTTGATTTTGCCCTGAAGGTGCAGGGCCACTCATCCTCGGCCGCGGACCTCTTGCCCCCGTTGGCACAATGGTTCTCGGCCTAACCATTGGTGTTCTCTGTCTATGCATCATTGGTTGGCGGGCACCCATTGGTTGCCTAGGCGGGGGTTGTCGTTGCCCTTGAGGCTGCATCGGTTGTCTGGGGGTCATTTGTGGTTGCCTCGGTGCCCCGGGTTGTGAATACGGTTGCGCAATTGACGTCATCGGTTGGCCCATTTGTTGTGGGCCTGGTTGAGACATTGGTGGTTGGGACATTGGTGGTCTAGGCGGCGGGGGCATATAACCATGAGCAGGTGGATAATACATTGGATTTGGTGGCCTAAAGAAGTAAATAAAATAAATATAATATTAGCATTGTTTATATACATACTAGTTAGTCAACCTTATGGACAAAATAGTTAACGGATTTTTGAACATTTTGAACAAAAGCGGTAGATGGCAGCACGCCGTTGATGTCCGTCTCGATTTAAATATAAACTTTATAGTTACACTACTACATACAAGATGGCTTTCTTACGTGTCGGTAAAATATTATTTAATTGCAATAGTTACCTCGTAAGTTGAAGGCAGATTGTAGGTGAGGCCCGGGGGAAAGGAGAGGGTGGATAGGCGATGACGCTGTGATGACGCGCCACGCGATTCTCGCGTTTACATTGAAATGTTTGTTTTGTTAGGAAGAATAAATATTTAGTTTGATAATATATAATCGTTATTTTTTTTACCATTTTACTTTACTTTTTTTAGTTTCTAATTTAATGTTATGCTCTATATATGTGTGTAGTTCTAAGTTTTGTGTTATATTTATATAATATTTTTTATTTGAATTACCTGTGTTTACTATTGCATAATAGTAGAAATTCGTTTTTCATTATAAAAATAAACATGTAGTTTGGGAGTACAAATCGCCATTTATATTTACATATATGCACCACGTTACTTATTAGGTTTGTTTGTTTGTCTGATCTAAGCAGATCCATGGAATTTTACGCGTTTGTTTGTATTTTAGAGCATGATTTGTGCGTGTTTGTTTGTTTAGAGCAAGCAAATTCAGATCACAAAGAGGTTCCTCTTTCTGCTCGCGATCCGACGTCCGAGCTATTACGAGCAATTTGTGCAACATAACCTAATCGCGCTAACACCCGTGTTGTAAACTGTCGTTTGTATATGTAATAGCTGTGACAATAAGTAAATAATAAAATTAAGGTTATATTGCAATCGAGCGCGTTTGTTTGTACCATGTTTAAATCCAACTCTGAGACGCTCTCAAATTACTCTGATGACGTCAGTAGATACTGCTCCAAGCACACAAACAAAGCTATTAAAAACAGCATACATGATGACGCGTTCGCGCTCGTTCTCTTGATTGGCTGAAAAGTTACGATGTAACCTTAACCCTTGTATACACGGATGTTGCCCCCAAAAGTTACCTCGTCATCATGTATGGTGTTTTTAATAAGTAAAGTGGTGCATATATGTAAAAATAAATGGCGATTTGTACCCCCAAACTACATATTTTTATCATTATATAAAAAACGAATTTCTATTATTATGTAAGAGTAAACATAAGTAAATCAAGTAAAAAATGTTTTGTAAATATAAGAAAAAGTATATAAATTTCCCGCCTTTACACCAGTTGAAGTTAGCGACAGTACCGCTATACACGGGAGAAGTGAAGATAGCAATAGGAGAGAGGAGGAGAAGAAGGTTTTCGTATGTACGTTCGAACGAAAAACCTGCGTTTTATTAAAATTTTAAACATAAAAAGGCCATCGAACTGCAGATTATACAGTGAGGTCGTAAATGGTTTTTGTTTTAAGTTTAAATATTTTATTCTTAAAAGAAAAAACCTCAATTTAGAAAATTGTACAATTAAATGTCTTGTCAACAAGAACGTGCCTTGCAATATATTTTCAATTTCTTTATATTTATAACAGAATATCTCAGAATTCTAATCTAATGTAAACAAACACTAGAATGATCGCGAGGTGCGTCATCACAGCGTCACATGCATCCACCCTCCCTTTTCCCCAGGCCACACAATTCGCCAATGCCATCAGTAAATCACCGATACGGATTCCGTCGTTTCCGCAAATGGATAAAACACAGAAATCTGTCTCTCACTCTGACCGAGATACCTGTTATGTTTATCACGTTTTTCAAATCAATTTACATTCACCGATAGAGTGCACCACTTCCCTGAGCAACACTTTATTTTTCCGAAAATGCATTACGTTGACTAACTAGATATATTTAAACAATGATATTAGTCTTTAGTAATAGGTTAGGTAAATGTGCGGATATCTTTAATATGGCTACTTTGATTTTAACAAGACCTTTTACATTTGTAAATTTCCACTTACTGGTATTGATATGGTTGGTGATACATTGGCTGCGGTGGTACACCTGGGTGTGGCGGATGTGGGTACATTGGCGGTGGTTGGTACGCATGTGGTTGCGGTGGTGGAGGCGGCTGTTGGAACTGTTGTATATTTATCAATACGTTCTGCTGATGCATAGTGCCGCTACCAGATGGCTGCAGCCTAGAAACTTGCTCGGCCAACTGTTGCATCGGTAAACCAGCTAACGTATCTAATGGACTTTGAGTGTGCGACGAACCAGCGGCAGAACTGTAGACTTGCTACAACAAAATTACAAATCATTAAGATTGCACCACATAATATTTGTTTAACACTACCAAAGCGGTCCTATTCCGATCGTCGAATCGATCCAAAGATATGAATTCGCTTTCGCTGGTAGTGAATCCGAGATCTTTGGCCCGGTCGTTGTTAGTGTTGAAAAGGTTAGAAATAATTGACCCATCGGATTCGCCATTTTCTGGTATTCGCAGCGGATCCTCAAGAGACGGAGTCGTCCATATGCTACTTTCATCGGTACTACCGTAGGCAGAGTCGCCATTTTCGCTGCCGCTATTTAAGTCGATCATTTCTGAGGAAGATGGATAATATTATAATATGGGATGGATATGATATGGGTTTCAACTGATAAAGAAATCATATATATAATAAAATTTGCAAACTCACGGATATTGTTACGCGATAAACGCCAAATGCGTATGTGCCTACCATAAATAGTATCTTCACAATCTTCATACTAAGTTTTTCTTAAAATTATTCAAAATTGCATAGTAAAGTATGTATTTGACAACTCTAGTCATGACTAGTTGTTTCAATTTTCAAAATTTTCATAATAATCAAGATATCTCAGAAACAAATGAAAATAGATATAGGGAAACCAGATGGAACACATCATGAGATTTTCTTAGGAATCCAAAAATGAGATAATATACCGGGTGTTACATTTAAAATAAGAGAGTTAATGGCGACTTCCGGTATAACCGAAAATGGTAAGACCTTGAAAATATTTTAAGATGAGAGAGAATCTTGATTAACCGTGTAGTTCAAAAATTCAGAATTCGAAGTTTTTTCTAACCACAAACTAACGAACGGCTACCGTGAGAAACCCTGTATATGTAAAGTTGGTATCATGTATAAAATTGACGGTTACGAAAAAGAATGAAAAACGCGGGAGTAATAGTTGTTTTTAGGACTAGTAGAGAAAAAGTTAGTTGTGAAAGAGTGTGATTAAGATTTAGATTTAATAAAAGCGTTAAAACAGAAACAAGTGTGTGCATCTGCCTGTAAATATAATAAAGAAGGAAGGAGAAATACGACAATATTAATATTTTTGTTCAGTGTTCCCATCATTACTCGTTAAACTATCGGCAAGTAGTTAACATTGAGGCCAGTTGAGGTGCTGGGAGCTAGTTTCAAGTACAGGCACTAAATATATAAAGTACCTTAAATATGCATCCATTTTCGGTCCATAAAAGGCGCCAATTCTAAATGCCTTGCATGCACTTATTAATAAGTCAATATTAAAGAGTACATTACACTGTTTATTGATTTGACAAAACTCGCCAGTAATACGAATAAACACTTTCAATAGATCAATTAACAGAAATACACAGTTAAAGTAAAAAACACAATATGACTCTTGGCTGACACAACTGCAAAAGTAAGGTTATTCTTTACTTTTGTGTGTACATGTACCTACTCGTCCTAACCGTCATTTTAGGTCCAAAATGTACTTCTCTGACACAGGTTCTTTATGTATTGCGGAACTTTATACCTAGTCACTTTACTTTCCAGAGCAATTCTGCACGTAGTTAACGATTTCGAGAATGTGTTCTGACTCTAGTTGCACACTCAGTAGCATTAATTGAATTGTATAAAGAACTGTAACGGCTACAAAATAGTAATTGACTGAAGGAGATTTGAAGTTAGGCAACCATCACAAATATACATAAGTTTTTAAGTATGTGGCATTATAGATATCGGCCATGAAAGAAAGTAATTACCTATTTATTTATTTCGCTTAATTAATTGCTTACACTAGTACTAGATAGTACTATTAGTTTATCATTTCAAATCAAAAAGTTTGCTGAAGTCAAGTTTAATGTAAGATGAGTCCTTAAATGTCAATCATATGTTTTATTTATTTTTTGTTTACTTTTGATTGACGCATGATTGATGTTATCGATAAAAACACATGAATCAACTTACCAGGTTGGGGCTCTCCATTTGGATTATCATCAGTTATTTCTGTAATAGTAAGCGACTCCTTCAATAATCCTCTCTTTATTCGTATTTTAGGAAACTCAGGAGAAGGTTCAGGTGGTGGGGTAGGCTCTGCGCCCGGTATAATTCCGCAATCGTTAGAATTGCTCTCGTCTTTGCTCTCTTCATTGTTATCCTTTGGCGAACCTGAATCATTCGAATTGCTGCCGTTTTCTCCGACGAAATTCGGCGAGAAAGTGACGTGCGCCGGCCCCTCGTAGTCCACCGCTTCGCCTTCTACTTCCGTATCTTCTGCCATACTCGCTTCCTCTTCTTCCTCTGGCACGTCACCCTCCTCCTGCTGTTCTTCTTGCTCCACTTCCTTCTCTTCTCTGTCCAGCGAATTCTCCTCCTGGCTCTCCAGTCCGTCGGGATCCGCTTTAATCGTAGGGGAATTCAGCTTGTGGCCGTTTGGTGACGAAATTATCTCGAAACTGTTATCGCTTTTGCTCTTTAGAGTTATTTTTATGGGTGGCTCTTGTATTCTAGTCAATAACACCCAAGGTTGTTTTATGTGAAAGAGGAGATGATTGTTCAAATAATATTCACTGGTGAAATTCACACTGCAATCCCAACATCTTAAGGACACCGATTCTTCTATTAGAAACAATGAAAAAAGAAAAACATTCAAATATGTGTAAAATAATTCTAACAGTAATGATTTAGAAATGAGATTTTACTATCTTTTAAACCACTAAATCTTTTGAGTGGATATTAAAAGTTTCGTAAGAAAAAAAGACAATGTATTATATTGTACTATTCACATACCCACGCAAACAATGAAATTTCATTTTAAACAATTTTAATATTGGATTTAGCATTTAAGCACATTTCTTTTAATTATTTTTCTAATTAAACTGTTTTTGCGGTTAGCAAATCATTAGAAACAGGAATCCTGGCATTGCAACATAAGCCTTAAATCGTATTGATACTCTTTTGTAAATTCTATCCTAAGTACATTAACAATTTGTAATAAGAATATTGTGGTGAGTAAGTGAGTTCACAACTATTGCAACTGTCTTTTGATACAACACAAATATTTCTAAAATTCCTCCATAAATGATTAATTTGTGTGTATGACACTGGAATTTTAAATATTGAAAACTATGGATATTTAACGATTAATGAAGACCAGTCCTGAGCTGGTTTCAAACATGGATGCAAATTATCCCAAAACTGACATTAATGCCGCCATAGTTTCTACAATAAAATGCAAAATTTCAAGTATTTGGAAATATATTTCAAGAATATTATTCGCTATAAAACCGACTATTTAAAAAGATATATATAGATTATACAACGTATTACCTTTTTCTGTATCAACAACGCAATAGTAATATTTTTATTTGACGTCTCCTGAAGTCTAGTTCATGGTCTAGTTCAGCGAACAAGGTCTATTCTATAAAATGTTATTTATTTTAATAATATACATGATTTAGGAATATAACAGATCAGCTAAGATAGTCAAGAAAAAAATGCCTAATTTGAGACATGCTATGAACGTTCCATTTCCATTTTTCATTTTTAAATTGTAAGATATTTACGTATATAGCAAGGTAAATACTGTTGCGGATTGTAGCTTAACGGAATCAGATACACTTTTTGCACTCCACACTGACAGTTTCAGCTTATGTACCTTGTACCACATTGACTATGGTACAAATATGAGATATGCCTGATCTTGATAGTGACAGGACACACGGGGATCATATCTATTCTTGAGTTTTGTTGCTTTTGACCATGGATGTAATTTAGCTGTGGAAATGGCTATGTAAGTATAGCGATGAAGGCAATTGAGTTCAATATTAGAGAGAAATAGGAAGTTAGACGGTGCCTAGTACTGGCAAAATGCCCTAATTCCGTGTGTGCATTTCCATGGTTAAAACAATTTATATGACAAACTGCGACGCTTTCCCCTCCTTAGGGGTAAAAATATAAATATCAACTCTCAGATGGAGCTTGTGAGCTAAGTGAGAAAAGGGTTGCCTACATGGTTAGATAATTGAAATTATGTTTAAAATGTTGCATATAGTCGATACATTTAAGGCACAGTATAGGTCATGCAATGGTTTGAATTTTGAATACATGACGTGCTTGGTGGTTTAGAATTTGCTTTACGGATATGGGAATTTCATTTCTTTTTAGTTTCATTTTCATTCGGAAACGTATAAGTTGCGAATAATGAGGTAAGGTTCCTAATGAAAGAGGGTAAAATGCCAAAATTAGTAACGAAATATGTGTGTAATTATTAACTCCATGAAGTTTATCTCTTGTTGTTGCAGGAAGGCAATATGTTCTTTGAAGAACAATGTACAGTATATGTATGTTAGTATGTGTATTCAAGTAAACTTCTAGTCAATTTGGATAGAAGACTCTCGGATACATACAATCCATTTTGGAATTAGATACGTATCACAAACATATAGTATCACTTATCATAAGCAATTAGGAATTTCGATTTCGTTTTAGATAACTTTATTTATACGTCTAGCCCACATTTATTTATGATAAGTGTAAATTGCAAATTATGTGACAAATGTATATTAACTGATATTTAAGCTTAAATGTTGCAAGTAATATCTAAGCATGAATAAATTTACTCCTGTTTTAACTATTTTTTATCCTTAAAGGCGCCGTTTCCAAAGGTCTCATCTTTTTAAAAGTTTAACACACTTTTTTCAACATTAAAGATGGTTATTGTTATAAACACTAATGTATTATATGTTTACATCTGATGTTTGCGTTTAAAACACTTATAAATTTGAAAAATACTGTAAAATAAAGCAATAAACGTCAGTAATGCATTCAAATTACGCGCCAATAGCGATTAACGTCCTCTAAGAGTTGATATCGGTACTTCAAGCATTATCTCCCACCACCGTAACAAATGTATATCATTTAAGTCATCTCCTTGCCATATATTATCTCTGGTTAAAATATGATTTTGAAGAGTATAATCAGGTATAATCTTTGATTTTGTCAAAATAAATTTCTATGGTTATGTCAATATCGTAACAGTCATTCAAAATTCCAGTCGATAGAAATAACCTCAGAAATTTGTTTTGGCAGTTATTTATAATAAAACTCGAGAATGAATATGACGTCCTTGTGTTGTCCTGTCAGTATCAAAAGATCAAGCATAGAGTACTTACAATTTAGAAAAAATATGTTACAGTCTATCGGTACATATAATGATTTGACTAATGAGCATTACCGGGGATTATCTACTACCTGCTGCGGCAGGTACCGAAAAATTATGCAAATGAGGAGTATTAGAAGCAATTGGACATTTCTTAAGTCGAGAATAATTATATTTCATGTAATATAATCCACGGGTTACAATTTAAATCTCAGAGTATTGTAAAGTAAAAAAATTAATTTTAACAGATTATGTAAGTATACTTGTAATTGTATCAAAGAATGTTGCATAATAGATATTATAAATATTAAGACCTCTTTCGCTCAATTAAGTAATTTATACAAATCAATATAGATAAGAAGGTAATGAATAAGAAAATATAGTTGAAAGACAAGTGTCGCAAAGTGTAGATGTTTAAATTTGTAAAACAAAAACGTGTAGAGACCGCGAACTATCGATGAACATTCAGGAAACGATGTATTCGCGGGTAGTAATATTTGGATGTTGAGAGAGTGTAAGAAATCATTGTAGCCCTGGAACACAGCAGTTATCCCTGAATGTATATAAAAATTTGGTGAGAATTATGGGACTAAACAGAAACAATTGTTAGAACATAGAAATTAACGAGAGTGTCTTACGGAATACTGCAAAAAATCGTTCAGAATGGTGTTGTATTTAAAAGAAAAACAAAGAATGACAACGGACAATCGAAGAAAATTAGTATGTATGATTTTGATATTGTGAGAAGGGAAATGTACCGGTTCTACAAAAGAAATGAAGTTGCTACATTGCGAAGTTTGTGCAATTCCTTGAAAGAAAACAATAGATTGCAGTGTTGTATCACTACGTTGTCGCGCGCTACAAAGAAAACAGCTTTAAATATCACATAGTTGATAAACGGCAAGGAATTACGGCATCGGAAAGACTACAGCTACTGTGAGATGAATACCTGACGAAAGTGAAGGCATTTAGAGAAGGAAAACATTTTATTTGCTCATTCAAACTGCATCATATGAAACTAAAATAGCGCCCGGTGTATAATAATAAGTTAAGAGTTAAAGCATTAAAGTAAACAAGGACAGCAAACGTGACGCATTTCTTTTCACTTTATCGTATATTCTAGTATGCGCATGCGCAAATTTAAAGTTATTTACTGATTTTTATTTCTTTTGTGTTAGAAAGAAATAGAAATACGCCTATCTTGTTGGTTGCCTATTTGTAGTCGACTTCAGCTTTTTATTAGCACAGTCATATCTACCCATGAATAGAACTGGTAGTCGGGTAATGTCACGTTTTTCTAATTATTGGCATTTACATCTACGTTTTACTTACAATTTTTGGTAAGTATCAAAGGGGAGAAGGAATAGAAAATTTTATATTTATCAAATAGTACTTTCTATCTTTTATGTATGCGTACTATTGTTTTTTTTTTAACTTGGATCTTCTAGTAGTAACCCAGTGAACCAAATTCAAATTTCCCGCAATTATTTTTAGTAACTTCAACATTAAAGCATGAAATTACCTACGATTTTGTATTAGATTAATAGTTATTTGAATACCTTTAAGTTGAAGTTACTAAATATAATTGCGGGTAATTTGAATTTGGTTTACTGGGAACCATCCACAAATGGATTTTGACGGAAAGATACATATTTTCTTGTTAAGGATCTTCTTAGTCATCATGAAAAAAGTAAAAGTTTAAACATCATTAAAGTTATTTATTTTTGTTGTTTTGTTGTTTTTAAGCAAAAAATCCATTGCCATATTACTTATTGTTTTTTTGCAGTGTATCTCATTTCTAAATGAATTCCGCATAGAAGCAAATAATATTTACTTGTAGTTACTTACCAAATTCTGAAGTAAAACTTGAAGAGGCGTTCATTGAATTGATCATGGCCCTATAAGCAATGAAATAGTTTGTTTTAGGACTCCTTTGAATTAATTTTACTTTTCAGTTAAACTCAGCCAGTAATCACTATTTGATTATTCATTTAAAATCTCTGCATCTGTAGAAACAAGAACTGTTTTCTTTTACTATGACATCAAAAATTCTCAACGAACTTTGATGAACAAGACTAATATTTAACGAATAGTGAATCATAACGGTTTTTATTCCATACTTGAAAGTAATAATCAAGCAGTCATTGAGAGATTGTACAGTTGTCCTGGCAATTGTAGAAATACAAAAGAAAATACAACGTAGATTTATTGTTTTATAAATTCCGATTTCTACTGATTGAGCTCACCACTTTAAATAATAATCCAAATGCTTTGCAAGGTATATTCAGGTGTTATGATTACAATGACACTTGCGTCAGGTAAATTGACATATACGTGTGTAAAATTGACATATTGACAAAGTATAGTTGTCATAGCTACCAGACTATTTGTGTGTGTGTGTATGATAATGTAGACAACACGGGTAGATTCATAAATATATTTCATATTTGTATTATTTTTCAAGGATAATTAAGATTTGTAAGTGGCAGCATGCAGACATGTAACTCCCTTTTTTATATAGAGTTATTCATTTATAGGTTATAGGTATTTATTTCATCTTTGACAAAGAAGTTTATGGTGCGTAATAATAGGTTAACTTTTCTAAAAGATGTCTTTTATAAAGCATGTGTTAATCCAAATTGAACTTGATTATTATCTTGAACATTTAATTTAAAATGGTAAAAACTAATTACACATTTACGACTACTAAATTATTTGTAATCACTCTTAATTAACTAAGAATAAAAAATAAACAACAGTGCTAAATTACTTACATAAATGAACACAATAAAATAAAATTTTATTTCCTCTAAAAAAAAAATTAAATTATTTAGTTTACGTATAAAAATCAATAAAATTAACTTCCATTCAATCAACTTGAAAGTGAATTAATAATTTAAAATGCTATAGCAAAAAATTGAATAAAGTATCAGTCGTTGTATATATAACTAACAATGCACTCGTGTATAAAAAGTTGCATAAGCTTCAGCTCCTTATTTATGTCTAGTTACATTATCATAAAATTACATACAATCAAGTGTATTCACAATCCGACATTTAAAAATTACATTTACAGAGTGTTTGACCACATGTGCATGTTGAAGTGTGCGCATTGGTTACACAGAAAAAAAAACAAACTTCGATGACCTCGATAGCGTACCGCATAAATAAACAAACCACAATCTACTTACAAGCATCGTAAACATTCCAAATAGACAGAGCGCTCTGCCTATACGCCGGGTGCAGAGTTAATTATACGAGCCTTTAAAAACCACTTAGCTTGAGATGACCTTGTACTAACAAAAACTTTGTGTCTGATTAGTAATTAAAATGATTGATGAACACGTCCAAAAATGTACGATTTTTTTTATTGCGCAACGCGATAATTTCTACGTATACCGGATATGTAGTAGTATATTATAGTAGTTCTGTATGTGTACACAAATGGCGTTCGGTTAGAGTTGACAACGGATACCTCCCGAGTATGGCGAACGCGGGCTACAGCAAACTATATGAACACCGAACCTTACTGCAGAACTGAGAGGCAGCATTGAGGCATGAGTTCGACAGAATAAAAACATACGCGCTCATGGGTTAGAGGAGTCCGCTCACGAACCAACCGGCACTCGCCAATCAGCTCATTTGGTTTTTGGTGGGGCAGGCGCAAGCGGAGAAAATGCAGCAGAACCATTTGGAACCACAGCGGTAGTGGGGAGGGACAAAATATAGTGGATTGTTATCGACAGAGAGGAGAAACTTGCTGCGTAAAATGAAATTTCTAGCAGCAACAGCAAAATACTAAGCCCCAGTATAATATTGCTGTCGAGCATTCGAGTTTTATGACCTGTTTTCGAGTACTCACCTCCCGTTCCGCCCGTACCGTCCCCCCATCGTCACTGATGATAATAATTAGCCTTCACTGAGTCCTTTATGATCCGAGTGTGAATACATTAACTTCGATTAATCAGCCTTCGCGACCCTGGGTACTGGCACTCATTACGCTGTGTACTGTTATTATTATCGCGGCCGAGTAAGCGGGCTTAATGCCGAGTTTACTGTCGCCGCTGTAGTTTTTGGGCTGACGGTGAAATGCTTTGCTCGCTTGCCGGCACGTATCGATGGCTGCGTTGCGCTCTCTCTTTCTCAATTCCTGCATATTATTATTTTATGGTTGCGCTTGTCAGTTTCCAGCTATAAATGCGATGGATTTTTTACACTCCGAACCGCAACGTAACTGAATTGAGTTTCGTTTACATCATCAGTACCGATCTTCCTACGCGTGTCTATAATGTATGATATTTTATTTACTGTTTAATTTAGGTTTTAGTTGTTTGGCCGTTATTTAATTAAATAGTTAGTTATTAAATAGTTGTTGTACGTTAATATCCAAAGCATTGAGTTTAATTTAAATAAATTAAATAAATTTCATTTAAATAGACCTATGTAGCAGGCATAATAGTAACCTAAAAATATTACATAAAAATAATATCTTTTGTTATCCTTTACACGATGTTTTTTTATTAATACTTTACTAGACTTGACTAACAATGAGTCATCTTAAAATGGAATGTGTTATTTACGTTATTAAAATAATTATATAAATATTTAAAGTTCGTACAAGGATAAAAATCAATCAAATATGATTAAAAAATTATAGCTGAAGAAGACTGAAAACAGCTCTAGAGTAACAACATTATAAAAAATAAATGGTATCATAATATAAACTAATTAATTCGTACAACTATCAACGTATATTGATATTTATTATTATTGTTATTGTTGATGTTTTTTTACAACGCAAATAATACAAAGCTTTTTGATGAATCCCTTTTTTATCAAATAATGTACTTGAATCGGTTATTACTAAAACCCCATAAGTCATATTTTGGTCAAACTTGACATATTTACGTCGTTTGGTGCTAAAATCCTTTTAGTAAACATGTTGTATAGAAATAAAATTCTGTTCTACACCATGTACTGCTAAAACACCTTAAGTCGCTGATTTAGGGTGCGGTACCCACGCGCGGAGGGGGAAGGGGAGTAATGGAGATAATTACCCCCCCCCCTCATGAGCCAGACAAACACTCATCCTTTTTTCCTTTTTTTGTGTAATTACCCATGATGACACTATTCAAATTGCATCTAAAAAGAGCAGACTTTTTTTTAGTTAAAATAAATATATCATCTCCATTACCGGATTAATGGCGGATCAAGCTGCGCGTTGAAATTGCGCGAACCCTTCCCGTCAGGCAAAGATGATATTCTGGGGCCTGTTGCATAAAAGTACAATTACAATTTACAGGTGATTTTTTTTTTACAATCTGTCAAAATTTGACAGAGGCGTTGCAAATATATACACACATCGGCACTTTAAATGTAGTATGCTTCACAATCAGTCAATAATTGTACGTGACAAATAACTATGTTATTATTGTTGTAAAAATGTAAATTTTAAAGTAATTTTAAAATGTTGTGTCGTCGTTAAATGTTATAAAAAATTAAATTGTATTTAAAAAAATTCTGAAGAAGACAATAAGAATAAAATTGCCGAAACGTCAAAGAATGCTTTAATTGGAAAAAAAAAATAATTCACTTTTAAACAAAAAAACCGCTACCTCAAGAAAAAAGAAGAAATATAAAGTTTGTTCGCGTCACATGAACTATTTGCACTATTATGCACTTTTGCACACAAAAGTTCTAAAAAGTGCATAATAGTGCAAATAGTTCATGCGACTTATATACATATAAGTCAACTTTTGACAGATTGTAAAAAAATATCACCTGTAAATTGTAATTGTACTTTTATGCAACAGGCCCCTGGTTGTTAGATATTCTGTGGTTCGATCACTTTAGTTATAGTATAAACCTTATCCACTAGTTTCACTAAGTGTCGGCGCCTCTGATGTTTTGTCTATCAATTTAAGTAAATTCGCGATGGCGTTTGGCGGCTATATTTGCAACTAATAATTGCAAAGTGGGTATGAAAATAACCTATGTATATACTTAAACACTGACTGACTGACAATTGACAGAAAATCGCACAACATCAATGTCAGTCCTATAACAAAATGACAGAATGGAACGGCTTTGTAGGTTAGATTTTTGCTTGTAAACAAATTCAAATAGTTTTAGTTACAATTTCACCCACCTATGCGACACCGCGAATTTCCTTGGGCGCCATGTTTGAAACCCATGTTACTGGCGATGTGAAACTAGTGGATATACATATATACTATGCTTTGGTTTGTCCCGGCTTATTAACTTTGACCAAAGTGAACAACCAAACGTGTAAAACGAATACAACAATCACAAAAAAAGAACAAATAACCAGTGACTAGTTCACACCTGTTAGGTTAGCTTCCTGCTGTAGTTCGATGGCCTTTTTATATTTAAAACTTAAATAAAACGCGGGTTTTTCGTTTAACGTTTATTCGAGAACCTTCTTCTCTTCCATCCCTATGTTCGCTTCTCCCGTGTATAGCGGTAGTGTCGCTAACTTCAACTGGTGTAAAGGCGGGAAGTTTTAAATTTAAAATGTAGCCTACTATACTGCTTCATTCATTTAAACAATTTGAACTGATATCAGACTCAGATTTTCAGGTAGTTAGTAGTGGGCTAAAGATAAGTTTATTCAAATTGGTCACTTTATTAAAAAAACACACAACATATCCGCATTCGTTATCGTTAGTTAACGATGTCATACTTTTAAGTGTTGTCAAGTTTCACATGTTTGCACAATCAGGTGATGTTAATTGGAAAGGTTGTAATTATAGATAACCACATTACACTTTCTAAAGTAACAGAAAAATATGTGACTGTACAATATTCTGTCACAATTGTGTATATTAAACCGCTAACAATAGGCAAGCTCGCGCAGAACAGGTATTTTTTTTACAGTGAAATGCTACTATATGATCATTATCATCACTATAAATTTGGAAACACTTTACCACAAAAATAATTTGTGGATGAATAATTGAATGAGAATTTAAGATGGAAATCTCATTATTATTGTGAAGCTATTTGTTAAATTGTCGAGCTGAAACTACAATCTTTATCTCTAAAGAATAACCATAGTTGTAGGACGACAGTAAGCCACTAAACATGCGATAATTAACTAACGCTAATTAATGTAATGACATCAAATTAAAATGTGGGTAACAATCAGTCGATATTAGCATACATATCTGTAATCGTCAAAATTTAACTAGAGTATAGGAAATCAGAGGGTAGAAAAGAGCGCGCCGCCTTAAAATAGAAACAGACATATAGCCGTGTCTCCCACTACATGGCTAACGTCCAATATCGTTTCAACATCGGCATCGGTGCGTATTGTATGCTCATTTTATGGATAGTATAAGATCCCTATACTAAAATTAAATTTCGACCTAATGCATTATACGGAAAATTCGTAAATATACTTAATATGTGGATGAATAATTGAATGAGAATTTAAAGTGGAAATCTCATTATTATCCTGAAGGTATTTTAGATCGACAATTTAACATATATCTTCAGGATAATAATGAGATTTTCAAATATGTGCTCTATATCTTCAATGACTTATACGTTTTAAATTCTAATTGTTTCAATTGTTAAGCTGTATCTCTTTCTTTAACTTTTTCCTGTAACTATAGGACCCGGTAGGCTTATCACAAGAAATATCAATTACCTTATTTCCCTTATTACCTTTTTCATATTATTTTCCTTTGTATCGCTATCTTTTTAAGTTCCCTTCGTAATATCATTTAAAAAGAAACTCGGTACTGCAATACCAACTATGATTATCTTCTAAAGCAACCGATTAAAACCAGAATTAAGTGAGTAAGCTTATCCTTACAGTGGGAATTTAGGTAGAAAAATCCATAGAAGATTATATGACTAACGAAAAGTTTCTGAATCATCTAGAAAAAAAAATGTAAGAACCTGCCTCCTAATTTTCGATGTAGCAGCTTGTTAATTCGACTTGTCCATTCATCCAGCATCTCTTTGAATTGTTTGACATCCAACCCCATTCCCATGAACTATATCCGCTTGATGTAACCACATATTCATCGTATTTGAACACTTTTTGAATGCTAGAAGAAGCTTTTATCATTTGTGGAGCAAAACTCAGAGAAAAAGTGAAAACTAACGAAGTAATCAGTCTGCTCATTAATTTAGTATGTTTATTTTTCGAAAGTTTGGTCTAAATGTATATAATTATTCAACAAACACAGTAATATTACAAATGGCTTCAAGGCAACTGATTTGTTTGCTTTAAATCCTGAAGCATTCTAGCAACAACTTTCACTCCAACTATTTTAACAAACATTTTAGTTTATCCAGTACATGATAAGGAAAATACGAGGCCATCTAACTTTCTCAACCCATATCAACTTTCAAAGAGGATACTAAAAAACTTCGTTGCTGCATATAATTCATCTTATTAGGAGGACGAAGTGCTCCTTAGTCAAGTGAAAAATAGGAACTACTGTCAATGCCCATAAAAATGAAAGGAGAAACATCAACGATTCGAAAAAAAAATTACAATTTACAGAGGAAAACACAATACTACGATCAGATCGATTAAAGAGAAAAATATACAAAATGTGGAAAGGGCAGAATGGATGATATGTGGCAGATGATATAATGAGAAATGCGTCGGTATGACATTAGAAGATTTAAATACCATTGAATGTCCCAGTGGTTGTTAAGGGTTGCTTGATTGTTGTAATTTGCTTATGGAATTATAGAATCCTTCCGAAAAGTTTAGTATGCATGATAAAGCATGTTTGTACTGTTTTCAAAAAAATGTATTAAATTTAAATTTTGTTCATTGTTGAAGTAACCATTGTTAATTTATTAATAATTTCTTCTCCTGATACTATAAGACTGATCAACAATAATAGTATATTTCAAACCAAGGGAGGAAAGTGCTCTATTGCAGGCCGTGGGCAAATATTACAAACCGAGCCGAAGGTGGTTTGAATACTATTTTTTTCTCAGCCAGTCCAATTTAAACTAAATGTCTGAGAATAAAAGACATACCTGTGAGTGACATGATATATAGTCCCTAGTAACAAAATTTAAATTTCCCGCAAATATTTTTAGTAACTTCAACTTTAAGACACGAAATTACTAATAATTTTGTATTAGATTACTGGTTTCTGTTGAAGTTACTAAGAATAATTGTGGGAAATTTAAATTTTGCTACTAGGGTAGGCTTAATCTGTCAAATATTTTTTGAGAACTGTTAAGTTAGCATCGTTTTAAAAGTGTTTAACAATAGTTTGATTGAAATTTAATACCTAATAATTTAGCAAGTATCTGATAAATGGGCTCAGACTGGGTCGAATGTACTAATGTCATCTATTAATAATGTCACATATTATAAGATGCATAGTTTCATCATGTCAATGTCACTTACTTTTCCTCCTCAGGGAGGTAAAGTACAACTTTCCTCCCTCAAATATGACAAAAAAAATATTTTTCATTTTATTTGAATTCTTTCTTAGCAACCCCTTTTAAATGAAGCGTTTAATTTCTCTCAGATACAGTATATTCGCCCAATTGTGACAGGAAGGTAATTGTGACACATCAATATAATTTAAATAAATACATATTCGTAGTTGAATGTTTTTTTATTACTATTATTACAGGTATACACAGCTATACAAGGACCTTTAATGATAGTGATAAAAAAACATTCAACTACGAATATGTATTTATTTAAATTATATCGATGTGTCACAATTACCTTCATATCACAATTAGCGGAATGTGCTGTATCATTAAAATGAGCTACAAATCTTGATTGTTACTTTTCCGTAATTTTTTTAAAGTACTGCTAGAATTTAATTCCCTTTGTTAAATTTTAACAAAATTATCAACAAAAATAATAATTTACAAATTCTTAATTAGTACTTTTTTAATATTACCGTTTTCTAGTGATTAATTCTTTAAGATTTCACTTCAATCTATAAAGCAGTATAAGGAAGTATGATTCAAATTAACCGTTGTTGCCCAAACTGGCGTCATTAAATATACAAACTTTCAACCACGTCCGGCTAAACCTTGCTCGAGCACTGGAACCACTTAATTAAATTTTATAAGTTATTTCAACAGATTGGTGTATTGTAAGCGTAATTAGATTCCAACTTACAGTTACTTAATGCGCGATGATAAAACCTGTTTCTTTCCTAATTAACACATTTTTTTTTTGTATTTTTTATTAACTATCAGTAATAAAGGAATAATATTACTTGTTTACGATAACAGAATTGGTGGTGGAATCGTTATCTCTCCAGGAATGCTTGGGTAAAATTAGGTACTATTAGTCAAAGAGAAACGAATAAAATAAGCACCGTAGACAATCTATGACAAGATCTTCAAAATGAATCCGATATTTCCGGTAGAAAGAGGTTCGTTTGTTCCCCAGCTGCGCTAAGCGGATAAGGCTAAAAATAAGCTTGATTTCTCCAATCTACCATCTCTTACTGACAATAAACATCGCGCTGGCTCTTTCCCTTTCTGCCATGGGTTGAGTACGCCGGATGTACGGAATATAGTAGGCAGACACAATCTTTATCTTTCTCGCTCGGAAAGGAAAGACAAGGAAGGATATGACGGTCGAGCAACCTTACAAGTTCAAGACTTATTTGCTGCGTCAGCCGTCCAACTTTTTGTTGTCAGTGAGTTTTCTTCCCACTTCTGCTGTTAAATTGCTTTCTATCAAGTGCTATCGAGGGAGAATCGCATGTATGCGCTCGCCTTGCAACGTCTCTGCTACCTTTAAAAGCTTCATATTTTATATTTTGCTTTTTTTTTTTACTTCTGGCCTCAAGATGGCAAAACCGGTTTACGTATAAATAGGCGTATAATCCATATCGACGTATAAGGAAGCTTTTAAAACTCGCATTTGCATTATTTCTTTTTAAGCTATAGAGATTCGAGAAATGATAATAAGGAAACTAGTTTTAAAAACATTTTAATAAACTTGTTTACTACGCACTTTCCATTTTCAAATGTGGACATGTGAATTTTATTCCAGTGAAATGTAAGAATATAGAATGCAATACGTCCGGTAATGTATGGGGGTACTGTTTTATCTCCTGAAAGTAAGTAAACGCTTTTTATTTTTAAACATAATTGTTCATGACTGAATAACTATCTCAACATTACTAATGGTGGTAATTCCATTGAGAAATATATGTTGGCAATGGTCCACTTTTGTAGGTTGGTAGTTAGATAGTTAGGAACAGTTATATGTTTTGTAACGGTAGTAACGTGTTTTTTTAAAGAGATTGTAACGTTGTGTATTATTGCAGTAGGGTTATATTTTTATTAATAAAGAAGTATATTTTATAATGTCATAAATATTTTGTGTAAATTTGAAAGTAAAGAGAACTGACATACCGGGCTTTCAAAACTAGCCACCCGATATTATTTTTAAAATACCTTGAATTAAATTTAATAAGAAAACAGGTCAATTGAGGAATTCCCTGCTGGTGAAACACCCTGTATAGAACGGAGAACATTTGGTCACTTAACAATTTTTTTTGAAGACTAAATACAGGGTGAGTTTTTTATCTTGAGACAATGGAATATCTCTAAAACACTGCATCAAATCAAAAAAAGATCTTAATAAGATTTGTTATAATGTAGGGGGCTCACTGAATGGTGCCGAACTCGATCCCCCATCTCCCCCTACCCCTCCCCAGAGTGGGAGGGGAGACAACTTTGAAATCTTAAATGGGAACCCCCATTTTGTATTGCAGATTCGGATTCTACTCCATCAAGTATGTAGTTTTTGTTTGAAACTTTTTTTTCGATTCGTAACAGATTGCGCTGTACCACCTCTTGCGAACCATCTACAATTGTATGCTCGATCTAATACTTCTCGTGCTATTCTTGAATAATATGCTGGACAACCGTCATGTTAGAACCACATTATTTGTCGTACGTCCAAGGGAAGGTCTTCTAGTAACACTGGAAGTTCGTTCTGCAAGATGTTTCGATATTTTTCACCATTTAAGTTTCCATCGATAAAATATGAACCAATAAGCTTATTGCCAATTATTCCACATCAAACATTTACGTTCCATGGATGTTCATGTTCAACTTGGCGCAACCAATGGGGATTTTCGATACACCAGTAATTGCATGTTGTGCCGATTTACCGTACGGTGATTTGTGAATGTCGCCTCGTCAGAAAATAATACTCGAGCAAAAAAATTGGGATTATCTTGTATCCGTTGAAGTGCCCATTGACAAAATCGCACTCGATTTTAAAAATCATGGCCATGAAGTACTTGATGGATGGAAACTCTAAATGGATGATCTTTCCTACGCTTCAATATTTGGTATTTTGGATAGTAAACTGAGAAATTCCTGATACGCGAGCTATTTCTCGAGTACTAATATGCAGATTATTAGCTACTACAGCTAATACCGCGATTTTATTATTTTCTCCAGCAATTGTTTTTCGGCGATTATCTTGGCTGTACAGTTCTTTCGCTAGAGAACTGTTGAAGGACTCGGGAAAAAGAAGCGCGCGATCGCACCTTGTCGGGAAAACGTTGTGAATAAAGATTAACAGCATCATCGATATTTCTACCACTTTCTCTATAGATGTAAATCATTTCAATTCTCTTTTGTAATGTTATAGCATCCATTACTCAAATATTCAACACTAACTAATTTGTATTGCATTAGTAATTAATAATCTAAATGGCGATTCGACAATGTGTAAGTATTCACAGTTTGTCAAGTACTGAATAAAGTACGGTTTTGTATCGTTGAATAGCATTCCAATTGCGAATAAATAAATGTATCGAAGTGAAGGAGCATAGTTTCAAACACATGGCTTTTTGAAATGTTAGTTTATGTTAAAATAAAAAAACACAAAATCATGTTTGCTTGCTTCTCTTTTCTGTGTATTTTTTCTAGACGTCACAATCATATTTTTTGCGATTACAGCGCAATCTGTTACGAATCAAAAGAAAAGTTTCAAACAAAGCTACATACTTGATGACGTAAAATCCGAATCTGCAATACAAAATAGGGGTTCCCATTTAAGATTTCAAAGTTGTCCCCCTTCCCACTCTGGAGGGTGGGGTGGGGGATCGAGTTCGGCACCATTCAGTGAGCCCCCTACATTATAACAAATCTTATTAAGATTTTTTTGATTTGATGCAGTGTTTTAGAGATATTCCGTTGTCTCAAGACAAAAAAAACTCACCCTGTATACCTTGGTCTTCTTTAAAGAAATGCGTATAAGTAATATACCACAGTTCCTCAAGCCAACTTTTCTTTGGTTTTTCTGCTTCCCTTCTCGGGCTTTCCCCTATGATATAACACTTTCTTAACAATTCTTTTAGCTATGTATATGAACAAAACTCAGGTCTACATATACTCATTATTGATTTCAAAGAGGTATATACGTACTTATGACTCGATTTCCGAAGAAATATTGCATGATTGTGATCTAATGAAAATGATACAGACACAGACACAGTGCAATTACTAGTTGGCAGTTATTCGGAAAAAAAATTAGAGTTGGAAAAGATTTAAGACAAGGCAAACCTTCCTTCCAGGAACCTTTAGTTTAATAATGGATATGATAGTAAGAGATAGCAAGATCAAAACAAGAAATTCAATTTACTACTATGGAGTACAGTGTATTGCATACGCAGATAACCTAATCCTGGTAGCAAGATCAAAAAAAAAGTACGCAGAAGAGTTTCAAGAAATTCGAAGAAAAAGAAAAATTGAATTACAATAAAAAAAAAGCAAAATACATGGAAATCAGAGCAGATATAACAAATCAAGATGAATATATTCAATATAGAAGATTGACTACACAAATTCAAAAAAGTTGACTAACTAGAACAACTAGATAACATCAAGAAACCAGAAAGAGTGAAAAATTACCCCCAAAAAATTAAACACGGTTTTCTTTTCAGAAAAAAATATTTAATATATAAAACTTTTTACGTTGAAATTATTTTCCTATAACGGAAATATACGAAAAAACTATAAGCTAATTTCATAAATTAATAACACTCCTAAACATCCAAAATCAGAGGATACTATAACCTTGGGCAACACCTAACGATTTAGAGCTGTAAAAACACTTTAAATACTTTCGGAACGTCCAATAATCTATCCCTAATGTGGGTACCTGGGCACTCATTCGTTCTCGGAAATAAGGAAACAGACAGCCTTGTGGAAAAAGGTGGACCAGAACCTGTCATTGGCATAACACTTACGATAGTCAAACGGCAAATTAGGTTCTGGGTAACTCAGAAGCTGCTCCAATACTGGAAGAATTGTCCTAGTTTGATGCATACGAAGGAGCGTAGCTCACCTAATTATGTCAGAACCAAGAAACCAATTGAACTTAACGGAAAAAGTGCGTAAAAACGTAATTGTATCTATCTTGCACAAAATCGAACTGTGTTTAGAAGACGAGGAGACACCTAAAAACAACCTCATTCAATAAAATATTGCGGTACCTTAACCTTACTTTGAGATGACATCCACTCTACAATAGACCCTTGCGGTCGCAGTGGACGAGTTATTATCTAACACTTCTTTTCAACTGGCATAATTGAATAAGCCTTACTATATAGGTACTGATCCGTGTTAAAGTATATTGTACAATGTTGCGACTGTATATGAACTACTGGCACATACTTGATAATTTTTAAAAAATTATTTGTATGTGATGGACTTATATATAGTTCTAATATATATCAGAAGGAATAATACAAAATTTACTTCAATGGTATTTATTGATATAGATATAACTGTTGTGAAACAAAAATGATGAACGCGTAATAATAATACAGCTATTAACAAATTTCAATTTGGAAAATTACAGAAGATCAAAAGCGTATCAAATGAATTTGGAAGGCTAATAAAATATACTGATAAACCTTAATAACTGCTGCGATAAAGGAACCTCTGATAACGAATAAAACTGAGTGTGAACATAACTGTTCTCAAAAACAGCTTAAAGGTTATATACTGCTATCTACGAAATTATATTGTGATTGTTCACTGTCGACCTTATCACATTAAGCCCACAGAATATTGGTTCACACTTCACACCCACGCTACACAAGAGATTAACAACTCGGGATATTTGTTACGGAGAAACGAGTGGGTTTTTACAATGGCGTAACATAGGTGCGCTTAAAAGTAAATTAGTAATGAAAAAATCTTTTTATTTTTAATATTCAGCTGTAAGAAAAACATCATATTTGCAAATATTTTGCTGTAATAGTAGGTACCATTGAAAAAATAAGTTTCGTGAGATGGCGGTTTTTAAGTTTAAAACGTAGCCACAAGTTTTTTTTTTAATGAATGAGTGCTTTAAGTCTCATGAAACGTGTTTTTATGCTATTTTCTGCAATCAGCGTTTTAATGCAATATTTCTCAATAAAAGAAAAGAAATTAGAAGTATGGGAAATTATGTTGATACGTCTATAGAGTGGCAAATAACTCCAGACTGGGAAGAAACCCCATGAGTGCTTTAGACACTTTTGGATGGATTATGTATGCTATTTTTTCCACACGAGTATAAATTCTTTTTTATTGTACAATTTTGTATTGATATATTTATTTCTAGTTCGCAGTACTACATATTTTGAAAATATGACAGTTATTAAAAAGGACAGTAAAAAATTGTGTTACAGATATAAAATTCTTCTGGTTATAAATTATAAACAGCATAAATAAGATATTTTATCGCGTCTGCGACGCGATTGTTTCTAAGTAAATATTTGGAAAAGCAGATATGAGACATCCTGTATGTGACTCCGTTTAGCTTACCATATTGTAAGTTGTAAGTTCAACTTTGTTTAATAAACTCTCGTTTGCTAATAACATAAAACGTTTTATTAAAGTTCCTCTAACATTTTAAATATATTTTTATTTTCAATTGCACAAATTTAATATAAATATTCCTTTATAATCAAAAATAGATGGAAGTATTGTTAATTAAATGAAAATAGTATAAATGAAAAATTATATAATTGTATGTTGAAATCCCACGAGTTGGCTACACTGGACTGACATATGCACCCCCACGCTTATTATTTGATGGGTAAATTACCAATTATTTTATTTGTTTGCCACGGCATTCTACTGATATATCCCAGATATTTGTATACTATACACCTACTGGGAAATTTAAAAACGCAGTTTTTAAATAAACCTGGGGTGCTGGGGGGTTATTTGATACTTCTATTAAAAAATAATTATGTCATTAGTTGCCTGGCTGGTAGTCGAGTGGCTTGCACGCTTGGCTATCAGTGCCGTCCAGGGTTCAAATCTCACTCTGGTCAATTACGATAATCGTTTTTTTCCGGAGTCGTAATGTTGATTAGGAGGGAGCTTTGGCTCTACGGGGGCCTGATAAGCTAAAAAATATAGCTTAGGCGTTACCACCCCTTAAAAAAAAAAACTACAAATTTTAGAAAATTGATTTTGTTTCTAAATAAAAAACTATAAAAAAAATATCTAAACTATTTTTCGAAATTTTAAATAATAAGGAAGTTCTGGCGCATAATAGAAATTGAAGAAAAATCATTTTTTTGATTATTTTTTTATTTGAATACATCTAGAAGTTATTAAATATTTTTTTAATGCATATTTTTGATATACTCAAGAAAAGTTTATTCTTAACGTAACTTTTTCTTCCCTTAATTTATAATTTAACCAACAAATACAAAAAATAACTTTAAAATAAAAAATTAGTTTCTATACAGAAGTTCCAACTTTTATTTCGCATAATTTCTTCTGCACAATCCTTAATAAAAGATTTTCCTATAATTACCCATAATTAAGTGAATTATATATAAAGTGAAAATATTATTCTTTATTATTATATCCTCAAAAACGCATAATCAACTTTACGTAAACAAGATATTCCATTTCAATCAGTGCCAGGAGTTCAATTTCAGCATTATTTACATAAAGTAACGATAGAGGCAAGACAAAATGAGCCACGGTAGAGAGAAATAGCGAGACTCGGAGAGCAGAACGTTTTGAATTAAACGCTTTGATGTGGAATTATGTGTGTATTCCTATTCATAAACTCTTGAATTCGAATTATATATGTCTTCCAACGAATCAAAGGACCTCATCATCTAGGGAGGATTTGAAAATAAAACTCCTAGGAAATCAGAGAGTTTTTACGGGAGAACTGCCGCTTTCCCATTGGACAAAAGTAAAAATCAATAATTTTGCACAAGTCCCCACCGCTGCAATCAGTTTTGAAACTCTCCTATTTTTTCCCTCTCCCCCGTTTTCCCTTGGGTTGCTCGTCGTATTTTCTTCGTTTTATAATTAGCGTCGCGCCTTTCCTCAATCTCTCTTTTTTTTATCGTCAGCATTATTGACACAGCTAACCAATAACGGTTACAACGAACAATAGATTACAAAACGGAAACCGGTTGGTGCGTAAACACGATACAGCACAACCAACGCCTATAGGAGTGCGACAAAGAACGTCTGATCGCTTGCTATTCTCTTGTACATGCACGAAGGTTCCGAACGTCACGAGGCATAGAGATCGTAAATAGAACAATACCAGGCACAGACCCACGTCGCAATAACTCTGCCTTAAATAAATTTTGAGTGAACTGTACTTTCTGTTCCCCACTGCGAATGCGATCCCACCGCGTCCCACTGTTCGCGTTGGAGTTGAAACGCTGATGTTTCAAATTTTTAACTGCTGACTGAATCGATTACGGAGCTATATTTTTTTAACGTGTCACTTTATATTCATCACTCGTTTAGTCAATTAATGCGCCATCCTTTTCTCTCTCGCGTTTCATTTATAGAATCGGTTAGATTGGACAACTCTCTCTTTAGGGTGATTATAGAAACATTGGACTTTGGATTAGTCACATAAATTGTTTTTCTCATCACTGATTGGTACAAAATATCTGTTATTGTTAACTAAAACTGTTTTTCTATTGACCTCGCGATTAGTATACAACACACACTTAAAAATATAACATGTGTGATATGTTAAATTTATGTTTGTATTAGTGTTGTGAGTTTCCGAATTAAAATATTCGTTGATTCCGATTATTGAAATATTCCGATTCGGAATCGGATGATTCTGATTTTTTTTTTTTGTTGTGTAATTACTCCTGCTACGATGTCTATTGAAAAGGCAGACGACCTTTTTTTTTGTAATTTTCTCGGAACCAACGACCCTTCTTTTTTTTGTAATTTTCTCAAAACCGTCAATCTTTTTTTCAGATATCACATCTCCAATATTATTCCGATTAGGTTTTATTGAAATCATCCGAATATCTACAACAAGTATGTCAGGTGAAATATGGAATCGGAATATTATTCCGAATATCATAGCCTTCCGATTCCGATATTCCGATTATTGAATATTTACAACACTACTTGTATATGCATGTATACTGGGTGAGTTTTTTATCTTGAGACAACGGAATATCTCTACAACACTGCATCAAATCAAAAAAAGATCTTAATAAGATTTGATATAATGTAGGGGGCTCACTGAATGGTGCTGAGCTCGACCCCCGCCAAATTATATTTACTTGCTTCTCTTTTTTGTGTATTTTTTCTAGACGTTCACAATCATGTTTTTTGAGATTACAGCGCAATCTGTTACGAATCTAAAAAAAAAGTTTCAAACAAAAACTACATACTTGATGGCGTAGAATCCGAATCTGCAATACAAAATGGGGGTTCCCATTTAAGATTTCAAAGTTGTCCCCCCCCCCACTCTGGGGGGGGGAGGTGGAGGATCGAGTTCGGCACCATTCAGTGAGCCCCCTACATTATGGCAAATCTTACTAAGATCTTTTTCTGATTTGATGCAGTGTTTTAGAAATATTCCGTTGTCTCAAGATAAAAAACTCACCCTGTATATGTGAATAGCCAGTAACTGATCATTTTGGTTAATAAAAAAATAATTGAGTTTGTAAAGGAATTGCGTTAACTCTGAACTAACCTACCATTATGTAGTGATGCTTACAATGTATTGTTAAATATCTGACAGGCAACTATTTAATTTTTTGTTTGTTTTCGGTTTTAAAGTAATCGTTTATCTTTAACTCTGAGTGAAAAATGATAAACTTTATTGAAAACCGCAGACAGAAAAAATGCAGATAAAGGGCAGAAATATATACAAATATAAAAACATGTTTTTCCTTTGTTGTCCTCAGTTTTCACATTTCCAAAGCTTTGCCAAAAATGCCAAAACAGTTATTATTATATATAACAGTTCTGATCTAACATCGGTTTCGATTACGGTTCTATATATCGGTTCCTTTGGATTCTATATCAGTTTTCATATCGGTTCTTTGCAGTTTATGTCAATTCTATTTTTGATGTATACTCGGTTATGGTTGCACTGATTTTTATGATACGTAGTGATAGTAGTAATAAGATTTGTTGTCTACTGAGTTAAGAAAAAGTACTCTTTCTGTATTAATAGTAAAAATTAAAATAAATTTGTGATTTGATGAATGACGGAATAGCAAACTCATTTATTGCGCGAAAATTTTAGGACATAATTTTTAATTTGCTCTTTAGCAACAAAAGCACATATTTACTATACCTACTTATACCGCAAAAAAAAAAAACAAACAAGGAGAAGGCATTGCATTTTCCGTCATGAAACACACAAGTGTGTTTCAATTACAAAAAACTATCAGCAGTAAAAGAATAAATACCAAAAATAACGGACGTGAATAAAACAAAGTTTCTGGTTTAAATTCAAGAATCCTCTTAGAAAAGACAATATTAGACGTGCAACCAGTCCTACCAAAAGGTTCGGAATATTCAGAAAAAATATTGTGTTTGGTATCTTTGTTTAATATATAAATTTCTATATATTGCTAACTTTGTTTTTTTAGGTGGCAAAGTTTAGTAAGAGGGCGCTACAATCAGTTAGAGTTTTTTATTTGTAATTGTTCCAGTCCGTGGGTTGCTGCTTTTAAAAAATTACAGATGAATCACAATTACATGTTACTGAATCGGTGACATCGATATGAGTTGTAGCTGTTTGTCAGTTGAAAGTGTGGTCACGGATCACAGTCGGTTAAATTCGTGCTCATTGAGCCCCATTCCGATGTAGAGCTTCTTCAAAGTGATTTTGTTGTGTTTGGCTTGTCGGTTCTAAATAACTGTTATTGGAAATAACGGTTCTTCATAACCGTTTTGAGAACCGAAATCGTTATTATAATTGTTTTTTTAACCCTTGGTTTATAGCTCTCCCCGCGAAGCTAGCGGAAGAGAGGATGTTCGAACTAATATACGCGTAAATTACATTCAAGTGGGGCCAGCAATATCTTGGCCCGCTGCCCGTTGATTGATCGAGTCAGGCGGTAGTTAGCATATGCATTCCCAGACGCGTCATTAGTATATATCATTGCTCGGCACTGTAGGGAAGGGTGTCTCCCACTATCGCGGTAGGAATATTTTAAAGGAAGCGTATCAGTCCTACGACCATCGAAGATCGGCTTTAACATAATTGGGGTAGGTATATAAATAAATATTTAAAATATAAATCTTTAATTTAATTACAATTGTTAGAATAATTAGGATTAAGTTATTGTTAAGTATTAGAATAGGCAGTGGCGGCTGGTGCACAGTAAGAAATTTCTAACACAAGAACTACACTACGCCGAGTTCATGGAGGTCCTCTAAATAGTGTAATTTTTTTAACACTAAGAGTAGTATTAGTAGTTAGAGGATATTTAATATGCCTTAGTGTAAATATAGTACATGACTACTAGCGCGAATGTTATTGCTACGCTACTAGTGTACATTAAACAACATCAATAGTGATTGTTAACTCTAGAAAGAGGTAATTTTCTCTATTAAATGTTTTATCAATACTACTGTAACGGAAGGAAAGTAAATTAAGTTCCTTATTCACTAATAAATAAAGCAACGACCGTGTTCGTTGAGATAAAACGTAATTACTCCGACATAAAATAATTCTATACATATACAGTACTTATATAGTATAAAAATAAACTCAAAGTTGAAATTAAACGAATCGACAAAACACGAAAGTAGTTTTTTGTACATGTTGAGCATCTTATCATCCTTGCTATCAGGTGTTCTTCTACTGACGATGCGGTAACTCAACACTGCGGCACTTATTAATCAGAAAATTGATAAGAATCTCAACCTATTTACTTCCCTATTATCTCTCTTTCTGATGGTATCCTCCTATAATACAATTCTAAATCAATGTATTGTTTATAGTATATAGACAATCACTTACCTTTTATTTTACTGCAGCACGTATACATAACCTAACTAGAATAGCGTATTGGCGGCGATGTACCTATACATATGTAGGTCTTGTCAACTGAAGCACTGAACACTAAACCGTTACAACTATTATGGCCAATCAGAACGCATCATAACTGATCATGTGTTATTACAGCGCGCGAAATACAATATGCACTCCAAAGAATTGACTATTATTACACTGATAGAGTATATACTTTACTCTGCCAGTGTTGAATTGCACTAAGTAGGCTGTTAGTGTAATTACTTCACATTAAATTTTTTTTAGTGTGATTATGTACACTACTTTTTTTTGTGTTAAATCAAAGTTTATAAATACACTACAATTTTAACTCTATTTGATCAACTCTAACACTAAGAACATTAACACTGGCGCTATTTCTTACTATGTGCATACGTCACAGGTGGGCCCAATACAATGATTGAAGTTCGTGTGCTATTGTCCGAAATACGAACTTATATGAAGAAATTAGATCATTTGAAATCGTCGCTGAGAATAGGTACTGTTGTTGTTTTGTTTATTGTTATTAATATTTTTAAATTGTATTTTAATGCGTCGTTTCCTTTGAGAACAAAAATAAACAAGTCTAATAACTCAATATTGAATACACCTGAAATTTTGTCATGTAAAAATAGAATCGCCGCTTTTGAAACTCTGTCAATATATTTACCAGAATGCAAAACTTACTTGAAACATTTAAAGCAAATGTATAATAACTTACTAATAGAAACTCAAAAAAGAAAAAATGATGAAAAAATATTATTATCTCAAAATAAATCAAAAACTATGTGGCAAATTGTAAACGATACCATTGGTAGGAATAAAAAAGATTTAATTCTTAAAAAAAATCTTAAAAGTTTAGCAAATTCATTTAATAATTTCTTTTCAAATGCTGCTCTTAACCTTATTCAAAACAGAAATGTCATGTCGTGTCCTCAAATTAGTCATAATTCACATACTTTTTATTTTAAACCAGTGGTAGCGTCAGATTTAAAGGAATGCACTCTAAGATTAAAAAATAAATATAGTTTTGGATTCGACGAAATCCCTCTAAATATTATTGAAAGCTGTTATGATATAATATGCGAGCCTTTGCGTAACATCATAAATGAATCACTGTGTTCGGGAATTTTTCCAAATGCATTGAAGTATGCTATCGTTAAACCTTTATTCAAGAGAGGTGATAGCGAGTTAATAGAAAATTATAGACCAATATGTCTCTTATCGTCATTTTCGAAAATTTTAGAAATGATTGTCTATCAACAACTCTTATCTTTTTTTGAAAAACACAAGTTATTTAATTGCCATCGGCACGGTTTCTTGTCCGGCAAATCTACGGTTACCGCTTTGTTTGAATATACTGAGCTAATTATGGATGCATTTGAAAATAATTACTTAACTGCAGGGTTATTTCTAGACTTGAAAAAAGCATTCGACTTAATGTCGCACAAGATTCTTTTGGATAAATTATATAACTACGGTATAAGAGGTGTTTCTTATCAGTGGTTTGAGTCGTACTTAGGTGATAGACGACAAAGGGTAAAATTAAATTCTCCTCAAGGAAACATCTATTCGGAGTGGACGGATACTGTTATAGGTGTACCACAAGGAAGCGTTTTAGGACCTTTATTATTTTTAATATTCATAAATGATATCTGTTTAAATGTTGTTGCCGACCATGAAATAGTGAATTTTGCAGATGATACGAATTTATTGTTCTGGGGCAGTGATTTTATAACTCTTCAAGAATCGGGTTCTTTACTGTAAAGTAATGTCCTTCAGTGGTTTAAAAATAACGAACTGATAGTAAATACTAGTAAAACCAAAGCCATCCTTTACAAATTGAATGATACTATTGAAACACCTGATAAAATATCACTTTCTTTAGATAACATTCCACTGTACAGATATTGCAAAGTTCTGGGTATCACTATTGATGATAAAATGGGATAGAATAACCATATTGATAACCTTTGTGGGAGGCTTGGGAATGCATGCTACGCGCTAAGAATATTAAGGTCAGTGACAAATCGGCAAACTCTGATAATGGCATATCATGCCTACGTAATATCGGCTGTGAGGTACGGCATTCCAATATGGGGCTCCTCTTCCCATATGCAAAAGATTTTTGTTCTTCAAAAAAGAGCGGTACGATCAATTTTCGGACTTTCCTTCAATGCATCTTGTCGGACAATATTCAAAAACAATAACTTATTAACAGTGTACGGAATATATATACAGGAGTGTTTAATTTTTATTTTTAAAAACAAACAACTTTTTGAAAAGGACGAAAAAAGACACGAATACGAAACAAGATTTCGAACTATATTACTATACTATATACCAGTGCTCCGCAACGCTTTCTCAACCTCGGCACACCCAAACCGCTCACAATATTTTTGCGGCACACTATATATGATCAAAACAAGAAGAGCATGTTAATACCCAATGAGAACAAGTCGGTTACATTTACGTGAATTTAACGTTGTATTGGTTGAAACAACGTTAAATTCACGTAAATGTAACCACTTGTTCTCATTGGGTAAATTTTCAATTCGACCTTGCATTTTTTTATTAAGTTCATTGAGGTGCTCAAATATGTCAGCCATGTTGCAAGTTTGGCTATTCACTGATAATCTTCGAATAAGTGGTACAGTTCAAGCATGTTTTGATTGAACATGAATTAAGTAACCTCATCGCGAAGCTCAAATGATCTTGCTAGAACTTTGCCTTTGGATAAACAACGCACTTCAGTATAAAACAATAAGAAATGATCATTTGATCCCATTTCTTGGCAGAGTGCTTCAAAAATTCACAAACTTAGGGCACTTGTTTTAATAATATTTATAATGTTGACGCACTCGTTCACAGTTTGCAATAGTTCTGCTGGTAATATCTTGACCATCAGTGCTTCACGATGTATTCAACAATGGATAATTTGTACTGTTGGATTTTGTCTTGTGGCACACGAGATAAATCCCTTTTTATTGCCCATCATTGCTGCAGCGCCGTCCGTGCACACACTAACACATTTATTCCACTGAATGTCATGAGTTTCAAAGGAATCATTTGTGCTCGCAAAATTTTCTTCGCCGGTAGTTCGCTCTGAAAGATCTTTGCAAAATAAATAATGTTCTTTTATTGAATCCTCATCAACGAAACGTACAATACTTATTATTTGTGCTCGATAAATATTGTGTATCCTTATTGGCGCAGCTGGATGTTTTGATTTTAAATGGCGAATTAGTTTGCTTGGGACCATTGCTTCGCTAAAAAGTTATTCTCTGCAAATTACACACTCTGGTTTCGGATTTGTCTTTTTGCCACACCAAGAGAAGCCGTACTGAATGTAATCTTCGTGGTATTGCATTTTCACACACTTCGTTTTTTTTTCGCTAGTACTGGGTTCATTTGTGAGTGACGTTGGGCGTTCTCTTTTTAAAAACTTGTCCATTACTACAGTAGTATACGATAAATATAAACAAAGTTATCGATGTATATATGAGAATACCTGAACTAAATAAAACGAAACAAAAAGCGATATTATATAACGTTTTCTTTGATATCCAAACCTCGACTGTCTTATTTTGCCAGTTATAGAACCTATTTTATATTAACTTAATTCGAAAACACATGATGCATGAATAGGTTTTTATTTTGGAATATATATAGGGAAAACAAAAGTTTGCACAAGTTATAGATATCGCACCGCGGCACACCTAGAGTGGCTTCTTGACACACCAGTGTGCCGCGGGCGCACCGGTTGCGGAGCACTGCTATATACTATCACACAGATTAACAAAAAAAGAGAAAGGTGTAGCCTATAATTGCATCAATTTTTTTAATGCATTTCCACAAGAAATAAAAACCGATGCAATATTCGTATCCTTCAAAAAAAAAGTTCATAATCTGATTTGTAATTTAGAACCTTATTCGGTGAATGATTTTTTTTGTCACAAACTATAATAACTTAGTTTAGTTAATATTGTCTAGCTGGCACAATATGACTGTCTAGTTTTTTTACATTTAGTTTTATTCTCTTTGACGTATGTTTCTGCATTTTGGGGGATAGGGGGTTGGGTTGTATTTGTATTTGTATTATATTTAATCCCCTAATTGTTGAAATAAAGGTATTATTATTATTATTATTGTTTGTTTTTAGATCACTACACTGGTCTATCCTGTTCCAATTTCCAATTCATTTGCCGTCTGTCAGTAACCAGGTCTAGGACTTCTTTCCAGGTCCTACTCCTAAAGTAAGGTTTTTCCATGATTTTCTCTTGACACCTTGACGAATGCTGGGAGATTAGAAAGTCGTTCCATGAGCGCAAATATAATAAGAACTATATTTAGAGTAGACTCGCGATTATGCGAATTAATCACATTTTTTGTTATAAAATGAAATATGTTATACTGCTATATCATAAAATGAATTATGTGAACATAAAGCAGTATTCACATAATTAGGAGTCTACTGTAGTATATTTTTGTTATTATTATTAACAATCATAGAGAAATTACTTAGTTAGAGTAGGAACGTTTCAATTATTATGGAAATTTATAATATAATATATATTTTGAATGTTAATATAATATTAACATTCAAAAATAAATTACATACTACATAATTTAGCCTTGTATTTTTTATAAAACATAAAAAAAATCGATTGAGCCTTTGTCCAGAATTCATAACATATTTTAAATTACTGTTTATCCAATTAACTAGAAAGCTTTTTTTAAAATTTAAAATTAAGGTTTATTATTACAGCAGACATTTTTTTTTCCATTTCAATGGTTACAATTTTTATGCATAACCATTAAATTTTTTCGCCTAAGTATATAATAAAACTCTACAACGCCTTCAAAATAATCTTTACAGAGAAAATAGCTAAGCATTCACGCGCACAGTAGGTAGGTAGAGAAATTCCAACTTGGACTCCGACTGCCACATACCGACTATACCTCTTGAATGGGGAATGGAACGTTCCGAATAGATTACATTCCATGTTTTGCCAAGTGGTTTAGTGTCCCGACCGCTCCCCTCTAACCGCTTCGCTGCCTGTACATAATGACCCTGCCTATAGCGCACCGTACCCCTCTCCAAGCAACGGTCCCAGAGCACGACAACACCGCAACCAAATGGAAATAGGTTTCGATAATCAGTGACGCCGGATGGGTATTGCGGCAGTCAGTATACAGTCACGAGGTGGCTGCTAAGTTTCTCTGATGCTACATCGCGTGCTGCTCGACGCAATCTATCTCGTTTCTATGGGAACATGAACTTTAGATAGGGATACATTAAATTCTATCTGATATATGCTAGCCGTAACGTTAATTCCTCTCTGTTTTATTTCACTTGTCCCAACGATAGCCGTTTCTGGTTAAAATCTGTCTGATTAATCAAGTATTTGAGAATACTTTTCGTGCTCAATTCTTATGGGAGGGATTATTGAAAGATTAAAGAGGCATGCGGTCAATGCACGCTTGGAGGTGAAAATGTTAAGCCAAGCGATTGGAAAATATCGTTCCGTAGTGGAGTGGAGAATGTAGAAATCCAGAGTTGACGTGGCACATGTAGAGAGAGTTGAATGTTTATCGATTGGCTCCGCTATGTTACAGTTGAACCTTTATCGGATAGACAGAGATACGCGTATGAAATACATATACATATCAACTGATCCGTAAATATAAACCCACATTGCGTGATTCATGATAATCTGAATGGCTAAAGCTCACTCTCTTGCTATATAAGAATTTAATTAGAGTTTCTCTATTAAAAAAAAAAACTGGATTAATTTTTTTGTTTCAAAGTTGCTCTCTGTCCCGTTAATAACTCTATTAAATATTTAGGGTGACAAAAAAAAATAAGATTCTTCTTATTCTTCCTGTATAGCCTAAAGCAACTTCAATAAAAACTAAAGTATGAAGTAAAAATACTGGGGATGTCATCTATTTTCATGATTTTGTTTTTCTTTGCAACTTTTACTTGAAAACTAAAAATTCATGTACCCACCACAAAGTAATTCTTACTTTAATTGTCTTAACTACTTAGATTAAATGAATGTGCTCCAAGTACCTACCTTCGAATTCCAAGGAACTTAGAGTAATTCAAAAGTAATTACTTCAACTATTTCAAGTAGTTAGAATGAGGTCATGTATAACAATCATTTTTAGGCTATTCCAAGAATTTTAATATTTAAATACTTGTTGTACTATAATGTTCTAAAATATATTTCTAAGCAGAGACAACATGAGACGTGCAACTAGATACAGAAAGGTTCGGAAATTTATTGCATTGGCTATCTTTGTTTGCTTTATAAATTCGCACATATAGCGAACTTTGTCTAGCGAGATGAAAAGTGTACTGACGGGGCGCCACAGTCAAGTTAGGATTTTGCGTTTGTAATGGTTGGCAGTACGTGGGTTGGTGCTCCTGAAAATCACTGTGACGCCGGTTATAAAATGCTCTTTGTCACTGCCGTATTCACTCTGTTGTCAGCTTGTTGTTGTGGTTACACAATTGTCAACACGTGTTTTGAATGGACTTGTGAACACCCTAGTAGGTACAAACTGCGAAGACGACGAGCAGGAACTCTTGAGTAGTTTGACTACTTTTCTGGAGTCGAATGAAATAGAGGAAATATCAGTTGCCACACAATCTCAAACACCACATGACACCATTCACGTCGATGCAATTTCCTCTGCAGCGATTGAAGAAGCTGTAAAGGTGGGAGAGTGCAGCACTTTATCAGTTGCATATGTTAGTGGCTTTATTGTTAAGTCACTATTACAAATCAATAATTGCGAACTTTGTAGGAAAGACCTCCTATCTACTTCTGCAGATCTTCACATTTGTGCTATCCTACAGAAAGATTTGTAGTGTGTGTAGGGCAAATAATAACTTACTTAGAATCGTTTTTAAATGATATGCCCAATAGAGATATTTATAAAACATTTCAAATTATTGTAAAAGATAAAGTCAATTTTTCCTTTCTGCAGTGCACCACTCATTATTCCTTCATTGTTGATGCCTGTGCAAAATCTGTTTTTCGAATTGGAATGCCTTGGTGGTGCAAACGTAAAAATAGGGATATTCTGAGTAAACGGAGCACAAAAAAGAAAATTACCAAATTACAGCATATATAGTTTCTCTTATATTTAATTTCATATTAATTTTCAATCTAATTTACTTTTTACTCTTATACGTTGCCAAATGCAATTAAGAGTTTTTCACAATTTACTTTTAATAACTTGACTTTTGCACCTATTTCAAATTCGCACAGGTTTTATTGTAAATCCGATTTTATTATTAAATGTGTTATCTTTCTTGGGGTGTACTTTTATCTTGCCTACTAATAATACTGTTGGCAGTTCAATTAGAGATATATTTTTTGTATCAACTTGTAAAAATTGTTATTGTCAGAGGATATGCAAATGAATAAATGAAATTTTTCGATAGTTCGTTGTATCAAAATTTTGTGATTTGTTATTTGTAATGTAATTCTTTTAAATTTACTTAGATTTACATTTTAAATATAAAATTGTATCTACTTGCTTAAATATATGTATATACATAATACAATAACTAAATCTGTGTGTTATTTTCCCGATTCTACATAAATTAATAAAATTAAATAAAACCATAATAGCCATATACACAGTTTAAATTACGCGCTATTTTCGCTGCTTGCGCCACCTACGCTCACTTTCCCACACAGTCGGCCAGTATAGTTTTGCGAACCAAAATTTAACCCGTAGTTGCACGTCTCATGTTGTCTCTGTTCTAAGTAGGTATGTAGTAAAGAATTTGAGGTCATTAACATCACATTAACAGAATCATTACAAAAAAAAAAATATCAACATTTAATTTCCTGGAAGTGCAACTATTCGTTACATTCCGACGTTAATACTGAGAGAAAGTAAGGAAGTAATAAGTAATTTGCTTGTCAAGTACCCAGTACTCTTATATATGCAAAAAGAATTGATAAAAGTGTCAAACGAGGTATGTGAAAATACCAGAACTGTTATCTTCTAGCGCAAAGCTTTAAATTTGAATTAATGCATGCTCCTTCCTCGAGACATGCAACAAGGCGATGATTCTAATTCAAAACCTTAATATGTAAAGAAATAATATTTGCTTCTTTTGATAGTACACAATTTAAAAGTGCAGTCTATTCGCATCTATACGTCAATTTGTCACATTCAAGATGGCGGTAACCAGTCCGTTTTTCAACCACTGCGTGCGCCCGAAAGCGCGTTTGGCATTCATAGGTTATGAAAACCTCGAAAACTGTCAAATTACTGTCAGAAACTATTTTGATAAGAGCCGAGCTTCCTATTGGTTGTATGTATGTATGTGAGGAGGGTGATGTTACACTGCGTCCTCAGAAATCTATTGTGTCCCCTATTCTTGCTGTTTTACAGCTGGCCTTCCAATCCTATTCCTTTCAGAAAGTGTAGGATATCAGACCCCAGGTTAGGTAAGCGTCCCTTTTCGATTTAACATGCTCCCAGGTGCAATGCTCTTGAGTTACATCCAATTTGAGAGGAGGTGGATGGATGTTTCATCCTGTTCCCCACAAAATCTACATTCAGATTCCTCTGCGAATCCAAGCTTACTCAGGTGTCCTTTCAGTTTAGAATGGCCTAAAAGTATTCGTGTTAATATGCGAACATTGTTGTTACTCAGGTTGATGCATTCTGTAAACCTCTTCTGGTTATAGGTTCCCAGAAGAATTTTACTTACTTTGCCTCATTCTCTGGAGATTCTCCCAATAATTAGATTTGCTCTGCTCCATACAAAAGGTACACCAGTTCCTTTTTGCGAGATTATCAGTTATCTCGTTTTCTTCCACTCCTGTGTGACCCGAAACCCACAAGAGGGTTACTTTATTCCTTTTGTCTTATTTGCTCATTTAATTTCCCTAGGCATTCCCAGACCATCTTGCAACTGATTTCATGCGAGCTCAGGGCCTTGACTATCAGACATGATGATAACCTCCTGCTTGCGATAATTTCTATCAATATTGAACTGGACGCACTTTTCAATAGCGTGTATTTCCGCCTGGAAAATACTTGGGTATTTTCCCAAGCTTTCGAAGTACTTGGTTCTAGGCCCATATATTCCTATTCCAGTCCCCTCTGCCGTTTTGGAGCCATAAGTGTATTGGTGAGAACATATCTAGAACTCCTCGATATTCCTTGTCAATGGCGTTAAAGAGATTGGGGCACATTCAGTTGCCTCTAATATCCAAGATTGAATATATTTAACGATAAACAAAATATGATGACTACGAAAACCGTTGAACCTTGTCTCAAAATTAGGAGGGGAGTGATTTAAATCAGTCGCGCCAAAAAGAAGTTGTTTTATTGGCTTTCGCATAACCTTGTTTACTCATAAAAAAATTTCTAAATGATTATGCAACTATTACTGCCATTTTTGATTCTGGTGTAAACAGATATAGGCGTGAAATGCTTCCATAAATAATTTAAAGATGTATCAAGATGCGAATTTTATGAAACTTATGTAGAAAAATAAAATAAGGGTCAAGTCTTAGCGGGCACCCTGTACATCTGCTACCCTTTCTAATACTAATTAGGTGTAATAAGAAGAAAAATACAATAGTCCTTTCCAATCAAAAATATAATTAATGATTTGTTCTGCTCCATACAAAAGGTACACCAGTTCCTTTTTGCGAGATTATCAGTTAATCTCGTTTTCTTGCCAACTCCTGTGTGACCCGAAACCCACAAGAGGGTTACTTTATTCCTTTTGTCTTATTTGCTCATTTAATTTCCCTAGGCATTCCCAGACCATCTTGCAACTGATTTCATGCGAGCTCAGGGCCTTGACTATCAGACATGATGATAACCTCCTGCTTGCGATAATTTCTATCAATATTGAACTGGACGCACTTTTCAATAGCGTGTATTTCCGCCTGGAAATACTTGGTATTTTCCCAAGCTTTCAAGTACTGTTGGTTCTAGGCCCCATATTATTCTATTCCAGTCCCCTCTGCCGTGTTGGAGCCATAAGTGTATTGGTGAGAACATATCTAGAACTCCTCGATATTCCTTGTCAATGGCGTTAAAGAGATTGGGGCACATTCAGTTGCCTCTAATATCCAAGATTGAATATATTTAACGATAAACAAAATATGATGACTACGAAAACCGTTGAACCTTGTCTCAAAATTAGGAGGGGAGTGATTTAAATCAGTCGCGCCAAAAAGAAGTTGTTTTATTGGCTTTCGCATAACCTTGTTTACTCATAAAAAAATTTCTAAATGATTATGCAACTATTACTGCCATTTTTGATTCTGGTGTAAACAGATATAGGCGTGAAATGCTTCCATAAATAATTTAAAGATGTATCAAGATGCGAATTTTATGAAACTTATGTAGAAAAATAAAATAAGGGTCAAGTCTTAGCGGGCACCCTGTACATCTGCTACCCTTTCTAATACTAATTAGGTGTAATAAGAAGAAAAATACAATAGTCCTTTCCAATCAAAAATATAATTAATGATCATCTTTTTACATGTTTCTGCCAAAGACTAGCTGCAGAAATTAAACTAAAAATAAATGAAATGCATAATTATGATTATAATTAAGAATTAAATTTATTTATATAAAATAGTAGGTGAAAAATAAAATGTAATGTAATTAAAGTTTAAAAAGACAATTACGGAATGTAGACATTAAGCCTTATGTATAGTTTTAGTGATAAGTTATCTTATATAAGAGGTATCTTTGGGTAATTAAGGCATTCATGTTTGAACAGTCTTAGAGCCAACAAAACCTAAAATTGGTAGTAGTTAGTGAATAAGATTAAGTTTTTCCACGTGAATCTTAATAAATACTTTTAAAACAAAACTTTGTTTCCATATTCCTTATCTGCGCCACTATTTGGAACAGAGAGTTGCAGAACACCTGGTGTTATGTGGGAAAGATCCGTCCGAATATGTGCCATACAAATCCTGCACCATTTAATTTAATACGGCTTATATGGCAAGTAGGTTATGTTTTATCTCCATTCTCAGCTCACCACTGCGGTCTTAAACGTGTCGTTTACGTTAAAAAAAAAAACCCGAACGATTCAAGCCTGAGCAAGCAAAAGTCAAAATATCGATTCCTGGTAATTAATGGAAGGACTCGACACCTTTTCACTTTGCTCGCTTGGGGTCACATCTTTCTCATACTTTTTCTTTCAAGTGTAGGGTAACTGTTAAGCCATATCTTATGAAAACAAGAAGAGAACTATAAATTACCACGTAAGTTCATCGGTAGAGTTTACAAATTTTTAACCATATTCAAATAACAGTGCTTCCATAATGAAAATAACACTAGCTGTTCTGAGTACTATTAGAAGGATATATTGAGAAATTCTTAGCCTACTATAGAAGCATACAAAATTTTAAAGTCAAAATATCTTATTATTCAACATACTCTCCTCTGAATTGGATACATTTATTACAACGAACTTGCAACGCCTCTAGATCTTTCAAAAAGATTTTTTAATCTCGCTCGGCAAACCAGGCCTCCACAGCTTCTATCACCTCTTCGTTGGAAGAAAATTTACGACCTTTTAAACTTTTTTTCAGTTGAGGAAAGACATGAAAGTCGAACGGAGCCACACGTGGCGAATAAGGGGGGTGTTCGAGTAATTCCAACCCTAAATCACGAATTGTTTGCATGGCAACATGCGATTCGTGTGCAGGGACATTGTCCTGCAAAAACAAAACACATTTGGACCGTCTTCTCTTCTTAACTTCTTGTCGTAGAGTGGTCAGTAACGTCGAATAATAATTCGCAGCTATTGTTCTATCCTTATCCAGAAAATCAATCATGATTACTCCATGAAATTCCAAAAAACTGAAACGAGAACTTTTCCAGCATATTTTTGCATTCGAAACTTCTTAGGCCTTGGAGAACCAGAGTGTCTCCATTCGATCGATTGTTGTTTTGTTTCTGGGTCGTAGAAATGTACCACAATTTCATCCATAGTAACAATACGGCTTAAGAAGTCTGCATCTTGTTCATACCGAGCCCAGATCGAACGCTATGCTTCCACCCTTGCACGCTTCTGGTCAACATACAGACATTTGGGTATCCATTTTGCAGAAATGTTCCTCGTGTTCAAATCGACGTGAACTATAAGATGGGCGATTCATTGATCAAATATTTGCTATTATTCAACTACATATCATCCAATCAACATGGTTTTTGCCCAAATAAATCCACAAATACGGCTCTTTTCAGCTTCTTTAAGATATCTATAGAAGTTTTGGACAACCAGCATTGGGTATGTTTATTGACCTATCCAGGCGTTTGATTTAGTAAACCTAATATTCTCTTCACAAGCTTGAAAGATATGGAGTGAAGGGAATTGCTCTAAAATGGTTTCAGTCTTATCTACCGGTACGAAACAAAGTGTTTGTATAGATAATATGCAATCCACTTTTCTAGATGTCCATATCGGAGTACCTCAAGGCTCTGTCCTGGGTCCCACTTTATTTCTTTTATATATTAATGATTTATCGCATAATTTAACACAGGCACAGCAAGCTATTTTGTATGCTGATGATATTAACATCATTATAAATAGTACGGACATGTCCAGCATGTTAATAAGGCTGAAATAACGTATAATGAAATTATTAGGTGGATGACATAATCATTTAGTTATAAATGACGAAAAAACTAAACTTCTATACTTTCGCAGCAAGATAGAAGCAATTAAAGAAATTAAACTCAATAATAACCGTCATACCATAAATTCTTCCATCAAAATTTTAGGTATAGTTCTAACTGACAACTAAATGGTCTCTTCACATCGAAAGCTTATGTAAGACGTTATCCAAAAACGTGTTCATTTAAAAGCAATTGCAACGAAGCTGCAATTTAAGAAACACTAAAAAACATTTTATTATTCAATTTCATAGGTGCATGCGCTAGGCATAATACATTGGGGAATGTCACCTAATTCAATTAGAGGTTTTTTTAATGCAAAAACGAGCTATTAGAATTATGTTTAACTCGTGTAAAAATATTTTTAAGAGCAATTCGCTTTTCACTTTTTATGATTTATATATTTACGAAACATTATGTAACGTTTTTAAACACAAAGAGGAATTTTCATTTTACAATTACTCCCATGATTATTCCACCCGTATTAATCATTACCTTCTTCCTCCTGTCCATAGGAAAGCAATCTATCAAAAAAGGCCTTTTTATATGGGTTGTAAACTGTTTAATAACCCACCTAGTGATCTAAAAAAATATCTCTAATTTTATCTTTTTAAAAAGCATCTTAAGCTTTATTTATAGGAATTAGTTGTGTATAACATAAATGATTTTTTGAATACTTGATTTTAGGTCTCAGTTACATAGTTTTCTTTTTTTGACTTATTTCTGGCATGTGCTTCTGTATTGATTTGTATTTGCTTTAGAAATAAATGTTATTATTATTATTATTATCATATGAAATACTCAGTGCCTCAAATATTCGTTTTAGCCCAATTCGACGGTCTGACAAAATCATGTCATGAACTACATCAACATTTTCGGGGACGAACACAGAAACTGGCCTTCCCGTTCGGTGTTCATCTTCAATGGAAAATTTACCCCTTTTGAAACTCAATCCAATTTTCCACGGTCGCATACGAAGGACATTAATCGCCAAGGGTATTAAGCGTGATGGCCCGATATTTCGATTTTTACAATTTCGGTCGACATCCTTTTTTTTTTAATTTTATTGCGCAACTTTGGTTTGACTTTTTGACGTGAAACTTTACACTGGCACTTCTAGAATTCTATAATATGCATCTTCTTTATACGAAGGATATTATAGCATATATCATTTCTCTGTTGCCCAGTACAATATATCTCGTATACAATGAAAACCTTTTAAATACATTATATTTTGTAGGAATAATATAGTAAAAATATAAGAATACCATCTATTACACAGTTATATATTGAAAAACAACATAGCGTAGAAACTCAAAAGATTATAATCACGTCTTTTTTCTACAGTATCTTTCTTTCATCATCATCATCATTAAGTTACCCACGGCAGAGCGCTACGCGTAATAACAAATTGGATTCAGCTGAGCAAGCCATAAAAATAGAAATAATTTATCATGACGGGAGCCAAGAGAGTACGGCGCTAACCGATCAAAACTACTTTCCGTCATGACCTCGTTCGTCGGTTTGCGATGCTTTCTAAAATTATAGCATCAGGAGAGGACAAAGTTCGGTCTAAACCGGGCTCGTATACGTTAACACAAGCAGGCTCAGGCTAAGTGGAAATCTTACTTCCTCCGTCCCCTGTTCACCCGCGCGCCTGTAGCTTAGAACAGCTCTTGAAGCATTAGTCACCACACCCCACGTTCTAGTTTCCCCTCTATATCCACCATACGTACAACAACCAGCCAACATCGATCCAAACGTTAACGGACCTTGAGGTCGCCGATGTTGAAGAAGGGTCTTCTTGCCCAAGTATAAAATGCATACTCCTATCTTTTTCTACCTCGAACAAGTATACGGACGGATAATTTACTACTGTATGGGACTTGGAAGTCTCCTATCCTTTTTTTTCTACCTGGGAAATTACAGCTGTTTCAGATGTTGCCCACTTATTTCTCATTTTTAATGACAACTTTTGATGAATTGAAAACAAGCTGTTTTTGTTTAATTTCATATAGCTTTAGTATTTATTTTCCAAAGCGAACGTGAATGCCATCGCTATACATAAGTGTACATTTTTCTTTTGAATGTATAGCATCCGTTTTTATTTAGCTATTCGTAATTTCCATGATCATTTATAGCACTAAATCGTTGTGTAAATCTGTTCGCTGACGACTTAATTGCGAGTCAGGGTTTTCAAACTATTTTTATTTTTATTACGATAAGCAAAACTATCTGAAAACGCATCTTATTTATTTTTGCATGACCTACTAGATAATTCAGATTAGATAATTACTTTGTGTAATTTGCTTTTTTAAGCAACAGTCATTCCACAGTATCAGTTAAACATTGGAAAATTTTCAAAATAATACTTTATTTTGGGTATACATATTACCAGTAAATTTACGTTTAAGAGAACTTAACTTTCGCAGGGACGCGAATAAAATAGGGTTTACTAGTGATGAGCGAAACGGTGATCCTTAAATCACGTCCTGAGTCGTGAATGTGATTTATAAATATCGGTGATTATAAACGGTGATTGCGATCACTGTATTGACTCATCGATATCATATCTTAGTATAATCGTTAATCCCGTATACTTCTCATGGGTTTGTAATGTTTAGGAGGTGACGAGTTTTTCTTTTCGCAGTGTTAGAGTTACCATACACATTTTCTGTCTTGGAAAACATTTATATATCAAAAGAAAAACTTAAATATATATTTTTACAAATTTATAATAAAAATAGCTAACATAACTGCAATGCGAAAAGCAACGATGTTTTGTATTCTAGATATTCGAATAAACAATTAATATTACAACCTAATTCAGATGTATGGTAATAAAATGTGCAATTTTTCCATGGTTTTTGGAAATATAACAGTACAATTAACATTTGCATTTCCTAAGGCTAACATACATATTTTTGGGATGGTCCTAAAAACTGTAAGTACTTATACTTTTACTACTTTATTTTTTTCTGCTTTAATACTAACAAAAATATTATTTTAAATGTTAAGATAACAATACTTAAAACTTGAGTTTAAAAAAGTAACATATTTGCCTTTTTTCACTTAGGCGATTTCTATGGTCGCTGAGGATTTGTCCAACTTTTGAAAATATTCGTTCATACGGAACTGATGATACCAAAGCGCAAAACTTCATTTGTACAACTAAAGAAAGGTTTGGGTAATTATATTTATGGTTTGACCACTACTGCACTGCATCTATATTTCTAGGAACTATTTCGTCTTCCAGGTAACGCTGAGTTTCGATTATTGCACTTGATGCAGCCGTAACTCGAGGTTGTGCTGTCGATACAGACTTATTAAATGATTTCCAAATTAAGAAATCATCTTCATCTTCCTGTGATGTGTCTATAGTTGTACTCCGAGTTTGTTTTACGGAGTATTTTTCGGCAACAGCGTTTATTACATCCTTTTTTTTTTGAAGAAACCTCTTCTTAAACCAGTAGTCTGTAATATAATAAATGAAGTGTGCACGCTGAAGAAATAAAGCGTGTAATAAATATTAGTATATATCACTAACCATTAGAGGCAATGCGACGGCTTGATGCACCACCTACGAAAAAAAGATGCGTTATATTGCCTTTTATTTTTCATCTCGCTTATTACGAAGAGATCCGTTATATCTTAAAATGATTTATATTGTCTCAGTTCGGGCTTTTCGTAAACGTTTTGTCCAGTATACAAGTTCTGGGATGCATTACGTAGTTTGAGAAAATACAGACAATTAGATCTACAGAAATATTTTTTTATGATTTTTAAACTTAATCCTATTTTTATGTTTTAATAACAATTATAACACAGCATTAGACAAAGTAAAATTTGACTTAAAGTTGAAAAATTTATAAAATTCATATAAGAGAAAAATATTGTAAATTTACATATTTCTCTAAGGAGAACATTAACGCAAAGATTTGTATACACATTTCTTTTCAAAATTATGACAAATAGTAAATATAAAAAATGAAATAAAGCTAATTTCATTTTGTAACATTTACAATAATAAAACACAGATATAATTCTTAAAGTGAGCGAAGATTTCAAGAAAGCTGTGATTTAATACTACTACCTACAATTTAATAAAAATACTTTTGTTTTTGAATTAGTACTTTAAAACTAATAATATAAATTTAATCTTATAATATAATATCCCCTCTAGTAGCAAGATTTAAATTGCCCACAATTATCCTTAGTAACTTCAACAGAAAGGCATCAAAGTAACTAATCCTAAAATCTAATACAAAATCATTCGTAATTTCGTGTTTCAATGTTGAAGTTCCTAAAAATAATTGCGGGAAATTTAAATTTTGCTACTAGGGGCCATTACACATTAGGTAAAAATAAATACACATTCCTTATATAGTTGCAGATATAATATAATGATATAAAAGAGAATCAATATTTACATTTGAAAAACATAAATATATTGTAAGAAGATAACCTCCTTCTTTTCCAGCTAATATAATAATATGTATGTTCATTCATCGGCTTGATATATTCCATTTTCAATAGGCAACCGATAATCACAGTTTTGGGGTCGTTAATTCACCGATATTATTTGTTCACTTGCCAATGGCCAAGCAGTGATCGTCGATTTGCTGTGCGCAGTCGCGCCTCGCCGTTGATCGTTACCGCAATCACGAATCACTGCTTTTAGAATTCTCCACTCACGGCCGTGATCCGTGATTCTCCAATCACCGTGAAAGAATCACACTTCGTGAAATATCGCTCATTCGCAGATTCAGGTTGTTTGTCGTATCAGATGATAGGGTCAATAACAGCTCACAGTAATTTTAAATCATATTTATGTAGAACTGAGAGGGTTAATGATTCGCATCGTGATGGGGTGGAATAGCGGAGCATTTTTTATTTGAATATCCACTCACTGATGGGTGGCGTCGCATACGGAAGTTAGGGTATCATTGATTAGAGTAATTAAAATTAAGTTATTGTTAACTATTAGAATAGGTACTGCTGTTCTATTTACTTTTGGTTTATTACGTTGGTCCATCTTTCTGCTGCTGGAAAAGACAATTCCACGATGTGCGAAGAACCGAAGCCTACCTGAAAACAACACAGCTATTGGAACTGAAACGACGTAGAGGCTGCATCTTCCAAAACCAGGAGGATAATAACAATAATGACTGGCTATCAGTAACAAGGCCTGGGGCTGCTTCCCAGATTCTGCTCCCATAGAAAGGTTATCTATGGTTTTCCCTGGGAGACAACTAAAGTCTTTCCATGGGCGCAAACACAATAACAAACTGATAGCTTCCGAGTTTCAAGCAAATGAGTTTTTTTCCTGCAAAACATTATATTATTTCGTTTCGGGCGCGATTAGAAGATGAAGTACAAATCCTTGTCTTGTAATCACTAACGATTATAAGGGCAAATGTTAAAATCTATAATTTGATCTCCTCCTCAAAATAACACGGATTCTAAAAACATTAAAGTGATTAGAATGAAAAAATCATCAAGTAATTCCTTTAAGAGATGACGAAGGCTTCAAAACGTGAAAAAAATAAATAAAAGTTTGGCATGCAGAATAAACATAAATATCTCCTGCTGACCTTCCTTCTCTATTAAAAGGTTGAACAATATTTCCTCCCGATTACACTTTTTAAGAATTAGATACTATTGCAGGAATGCGTAGGTATTTTATGTTAACTTATTTTTTAATAGGAAACTTGTCAGTCGTCAAAACTTTTATTTGTTAAAAACATGTCGAGGTGACATGTCATTTTATGTTTTGATTTTGTTTGGTACTTACTAACATTTTTTTCGCGGTTTTTACATGAAAAATGTGGTCAGCCCCTGCAGATACCACAAATCTAAATACAGCTGAGCCAGTTCATCTCGAGAAACGTCAATCTGAAGTCCAACGTTCGCCGCTGCACTCTGCCATCTATCAACGTAAATATGAAGTAGGTCTTGGGGTTTTCAGAAAACAATGTCGTTTATTGGAAATAGGTGCTCATAACCAGACTTCCAGTGCCGATGCGGCGGTTATGAGTAATATTAAAAAACGGTTAAAGGATGCATATGACAATGTTACATTTTATGCCAACAAGACTTGGACCAACGATAGCTATCTTTACCAGAAGACCAACCAGGTATAGTTGAACAATTTTAATAGCAGGTCTTTAATAACTGTCACTATGACAGGAACTGTACGCTAGGCATATTAAAATTCAGGAAGCATTTTCCGAAGAAGTGACGAGACCTAGGACTGTCCGCGACAGCATACCGCAAAGTAAACTCGCCCAGTATTCTAATTACGTGTATGACGAGGCTAGAGAGCTATCGTATACGCCGAACACAAACGACACCATGTTCCATTACACTTGCCGGTGTAGAGACAGTGCTATTGAAGAGCCTTGGATGCTACCCGAAGTAGAGCAATTATTCATTTGGCTCACGTATTCTAGAGATTTTAACCTGTTGAGGTATAGAGATCTTGTTCATTTTGACCAAGTGGACACCAATAAGACAAAACATACGTGTACTTTAGAAGATTTCCACAAGGTCGATCCGAGATTTTTCGAACATTTCGAAAGGACACCCGGCAAAGCGCGCTTCACCAAGCCCGAACCGTTAAGAGATATAGACTTGAAATCCGCTGTGCCACCTGCCCTAAATTTTGCCACCTTTGACGATATGGCGGTTAAAATGAAATTTAATTTAGGTGAGAAGTGACATTTATATAATTTGATCGTTGTAAAACTAATAAGCGTGAATTCCTAATCTCGAGCTATTTCAGTGAGAAATCTATCAAGCTGAAACCCTAGATCACTCAATCCTCACATAATCACCAGAAAAGCAAGCAATTTTAATATATTTGCGTCGTAGATTTCTCGGTGGAATCAAAAAAAAATAGTCTTATTATTTTAGCATTAGCAAAAATTGTACAAATCTTGGAGAAATGCTAAGAAAAGTATATATCCAATATAAATATTTCTTTATTCGTGTATTTTCTGTGGGGTCAATCCACCATTTACGCCAGTGGCGATGTTGGAGATCAGCAAGTCCTGTGTTTTAATTTGCCAAGTGAGCTTTTCATTCCTTCACCCCACCAGGGGGTATTATAAATAAATATTAAAATATATACAGTGTGAGTCTGTAATCTGGAATAAATTCAGTAAAGCGAAGACAGTATTTTTTCCGGAAATATGCTCGGACACGTCGATTGGTATTTTAAATTGTCCACTTTTTCATCTGTGAAAATTTTATACAGCGTGTCCCAAATTTGAGATATGACGTCATCGACAATTTTTTTAAATAGCAGCTCTAATTTTTTTATAACTATTCTTAAAGGGTATATCAAATTGCACATGCGTACCAAATTTCAGGTTTTTATTCCTTGCCATTAAAAAGATATTTCACAATAACTAATTCGAAAAATGAAGAAATCTGATTCAAATTTATTTTTATGAAGTTTAAGAATGGCACGTCAAAGGGTTTTTGTTTATCATTTTGTCAAACCAGGTCCCACGTCTGTCTCGATCTCCCCTTTTTTCTTTTAATATAATTTCTCGATTGCCACACCTGCTTCACTATCCTTGAGTCACTTAATCTTGGTAAATGTCCCCACCAGCTCAACTGTCTTCTTTTTATAATTCCTGAAATTGTTTCTGTTTCTAATCCTTGTCGTATTTGCGTATTTATTATTTTATTCCTTCTTGTAACTCCCTTTACTTTTCTTAAATATTTCATTTCGATTACCTGTAGTTTACTCTTTTATCTGTCCTCTAGTACCCGTGTCTCGCAACCACATGTTAATATGGGTCTATATATCGTTCTGAAGACGCTCATCTTCGTCTTCACACTAATTTCTTTTCTATTTAAAAACTTTGTATTCAGTGAGTAGAAACACTTCAACGCACTGTTAACTTTTCTATTGATTTCAGTGTTATGTTTCCCCCTTTCATCAATAATCACTCTCAAGTATAGAAATGTATAGACTTGCTCTAATTTTTGTTTTTGTTTTGGAGCTGTACGTATATTAATGTCTTCCGGGTCTTTAGATATTGCCATTACTTTAAACCAAGTATGGGCAACCTTTGACATGTTGTGAGCCAAACTTTAGTGTGCAAATACGTTCGCGAGCCTCGTTTAAAAGTGGTGGATTTTTTTTATAATGCAATTTATTAAAATAAGAAAATGAAATGAAAAAAATAGGTACAACATTATAATTAAATCGTGAAATTTGAAATTATTACAAACTACGAAAGTTAAATAGCGACAACGAAATCAATGAGACCCTTGAGCTTGAATTTGGGAAACTAATCCATTGATGTTTGGATGAATTTCACTCATACAAAGACGTAAAGAATTTTCCAAATTATCAGTCAGCCTTGTACGATGTTTTGATTTATTAAATTTCATCATTTTCAAACGCACAAATCAATCTTCTTGCGAATTTTCTAAGCTCCGGAAAATGGTCTCCTTCGAGGTTTTTTTTTTGTAGAAATTGCACAACTCCACGTCTTCAAATTTAGATTTTAGGAGTGATTTTTCTTGAAGCTCGATCAACTCCATTTGCAAGTGTATTGGAGCATTTTGTACATTACTTTTTGTTGGAGTAGCTAATAAATTGAAACTGTCTTCCATGTTTTTAAAATCGCTAAATCTGTTCGAAAAATTGCTCCGACAGTAACTTGAGTTCTTCAGCATATTGAGCATAAGCAGTATTTTCATACGCAGTGGTGGAAATGGTAACTGTTACCAGACAGCAACTGTGCCTCCCACAAGCGGATTTTGTTTTGAAACGCTTTCAAATGGCTGTACAAATCATTTACTAACTGTCCTTGTTTTTGAAGTTTCAAATTTAAATCATTCAAATGGCCTGCAAGGTCGACCAGAAGTGCTAAGTCGCATATCCATTTTGGGTCACTCAATTCAGATAGTGGTTTATCTTTTATTTGCATAAAATCTGCTATCTCATTTCTAAGCTCGTAAAACCGTTTCAGTATTTTTCCTTTGCTTAACCGTCTGACTTCACAATAATATGTTACGTCGTCATATTCGGCTGATATTTCATCCAAAAACGCCTTGAACTGACGATGGTTAAGCCCTCGGGATCGAATAAAATTGATGGTTTTTACTACCACATTCATGGAATGGACACACAAGTTCTGTTGGTGGATAATGCAATAAAGGATTATCAAATCATCTTTTTGCACATTTAATTCAGCTGCTTTTTCATACAAAATTCCGATGAAACCTTTACGTAAGCCGACCATACTTCATTCAAAATGTCCTCTCCTGTAGTGGTTCCTTTTAGCGGCTGTAAAGCAAGCAATTCCTCAGTAACAGTGAACTCTTTATCAACACCTCGAATAAATATAGCCAGTTGAGCTGTATCAGACAAATCGGTGCTCTCGTCTAATGCTATGGAAAATGATTCAAAACCAGCCATACGGTCAGTGAAAGTTGTTTTTATATCATTAGCCATCATTTCTATACGTCGGGCAACAGTTCGTCTTGACAAACTAATTTTTTCAAATTCATTTTTCTTTTCAGGGCACAAAACATTGCAAACTTCTAACATACACTCCTTGATAAATTCTCCTTTGGCAAATGGTTTTAATGACTTTGCCAATTTTGAACTAACTATAAAACTAGCTTTCACAACATTATGAAGTTGTGTTTTTTGTTTATGAAACATTTGCTGCGGTTTTTTCAAATTTGCGGTAAGCTTCTGGATTTTGTCTTTTCTTATTTGTCCTGTCAGTGAGTGCAGCATAGGATGCTTAGTTAAGTAACGCCTCTTTATATTGAATTCTTTCGTCACTAAAATGGATTCATTACACAGCAAACAAATAGGCTTACCATTGTGCAAGATAAAAAAGAATTCTTCAGTCCATTTTTCTTGAAACTGGCGACCCTCTGCATCTACTTTTCGTTTCTTGCCACCAGACATCATTTTCGTTTGCTTTTCGTTCGATAAACTTAATAACAAAATATAATTAGTAAGCACTCAAGATCCACACAAAGTCACAAAACAAATTGACGGCACTAACAGTTCGCTAGGATATCGCTTGTCGAAATTATCACCTCGGTAACTCAAATAGAACTGAACTAAAGTTCGGGCCATACACCCGCTTATATAGGCAAAATGAAGGAATGATCTAGAATCGTCTAGTGTGGAACATTTGAGAAGCTATAATATGTTGTTGCGCCGCCAGTGAGGCGGCAAATTACAAAGGCTTTGATGTTTGCCTCCCCACTCTTTGATGATCGCCGCCACTCGGCTTGCTCGCTCACTTGATTCCGCAGGAGCAAGCGACAAACCCCATATCACTCGATCTTCCTTATTTGGAGTGAGTATGAGTAAGTAGTGTAATGTTTTTTTTTAATTGAGTTTTTCAAAATGTCTCGCGGGCCAGATCAAATCTTATAGCGGGCCGGATCAAATCTTACAGCGGGCCGGTTGTTGCCCACATATGTGTTACATTCATGAAATTAATCATCCTTGTATCTTTTTCTATGGCACAAGCGGAAACTTTGCTGCTTTTTTTCAATAGCAATTCTTGAGAAAAATAGTCAAATCAGAAGGTTGTCTTTACTTATATGATACATCAATGACGTTGGTTAAAACATAAAATAGACAGAGAGAATTTGCAGTATTCAGCAAACATTTTACAAGAATGACGTCTTAAATGACGTAAACGTAAATAAATGGAATGCAAACATAAACGCAAAAGCCTACTGTTTCAGTAAACATCCAAATATCTAGCTGTATTTGGATTGCAAAAAAAAACACAGCTAAGTAACAAAACACCGCAATACTGAATAAAATAGATATGTTTCTCACTATCACTAACAATATAATAACATGGAGATTAAATTTGAGTCCCGCATCATTTTATATCTATTAAGGCTCGGTTGTCATTGTGCTTAGTTGAAACACTAAGACTATGCCTGCTTATGTGAATTGAATGATTCATATATTGATATAAATCGTTTCAAATCCAATCTTTTCAGAAGGTAGTTTGATAGACCCATTTAGCAAAATAACCTGACTATAACGTCGTCTAAATGTTGTCCTGTAACACGAAAGAGTTCAAAAACATGTACAATATAGCACATACAGTAACAGTTCTACGACTGTTTAATGTCCGCCTAAGCGATGCTATGAAGCAATATTTCTCAATGATGTTAATACAAGGTCTTGATGTAACATTACTTTAACATGACGGTTAATGATGAAGTGTAGCTCTTCTGTAACTGTGGCAATTAAATGTTTATAAATATGTCTACGGTAATATTTCTATTAGGATCTTTTAGTTACTCGAAAAGTTGTATCTGCATTATTCAAGAAACATATTGTTAAGGTTATTTTATCGGAAGGTCATATTAATTAACAAAATTCTAAATTCACAGGAACATACGTACCTATCTTATAAAATGTAAATATGTTAATGTTACAAGTGCAAATGTTGTGTAACGTTCCTTGTAATAATTCACCTTGTAAATATGGCAATGTTACAACTAAATATTACCTCAATATTTCTGACAACAAAGTCTTTGTTTTTAAATATTTTTTTCCTGATTACTTAAAATATTATTGTAATGGCCTGCAATATTTCTACTATTATTTAATGTTGCTGCAAAATTTTAGTAACATGTTTTTTTTTTAACATCGCTATCTAGTAGATAATGTAATATTACTGGGATATGTGCAACATTGCTTGCCAAATGGGGATGATTCGCAATTGTTTGAATGTATGAATCACTTCTTCTTTCCAAGTGACTTATTCGACCAAACAAGCCGATTCATGCAGAACTTTGATTCAAACTACTGTGATGTTTTTAAATATGTTTTGATTTACAGATAGCATTAAAAATTTATGGAAAACCAGTAGAACTGGCGATCTAATAGCGCCCAGGAAGGTTGAAATTTTCAAATCGTCTTTCGACAACTTATTCGCCGAGGAAGATCCCAAAGCTCGCAATTACTGCTTCAGTTCCGATAAGATCCCGTACCACTTCAACGAGCTGCAAGGGAAGGCGAACGACTTCAGAAATCTGCAGGTAAATTCGAGACGTCTCCCACATCACTGTAAACATCGTCCACCTTTAGGGTCTCACCGACATATTGCGGAAAGTCAAGAGACCGAACGAAGAACAAGCGAATCTGCTCGCGGTGGCACGTAGAACCGTTTCGGACGCGCTGATACAGACGGCACCCGCTAAGAGACTGTACTCGGACGTGGTACAGGGAGTGGTGAATGATAAGTCGCAATTCGGTAATAAATCGATCCTATTGCGAAGCCAATCCCTTAAGAATATCCAATTCTCGTTTATCAAAATCGCAACGGCCGACGACGTGGAATGTAACAATATTAGTCCCTCGTCGAAATCGGAACCGTTAACCAGCTCACCCAATTGGTTCGACCAATCGTGGGGAAAGCAGGAGAGTAAACCGTCGCAAAAGGTCGAGGAGAAGAAGCCGGAAAATTCGCAGGCGAAATTACCGACGAACCGTCAAAATTCGTACGTGAAATCCACCCCGGCCGCGCCTGCAACCACCGAAACATTTACGAGCAACCCCACTGGTTGTTACGGGGGCAATTTCGCTAGTTATCCGAGTTTTTATCCTACGGCGACTGAATACCAACCCGCCGATATGTACGGCAGTTACAACGCAACGAATGTGTACGCCGGAAATTATTACAGTCCCCTGCAATACCCAACCAATAATTTATACTGCAGTAGTTATTCTGTCGCGAATTTAGCCCCGAATTCCTATACTTACGCTCCTGTGTCGTACGCGAATCAACTATCGTCGAATACGAGAAATTATATACAGCAGAAACAAAACGCAGTGCACTATAATACGGGACAGCAATGGATAATGCATCAGTATAGGACGCCTTCTGTTTACAACGTGAATCATATGCCACCGCAACCCTGCTTCCTGCTGCCACCTCAGCTGCCGAAACAGCAGAGGTGGATGCCTGCCGGGCACTATGTTAGGCCTCCGACTCCCCAAACGTTTCACGTGAACGCGACACCACCTCATACGCCCCCTCCGGCTTGGAATACTCAAGGGCAGGTTTATAGGACCAGTTCCACGCAACATGTATGCCCGCAAAATCAGGTAAGCCGATCGCATCGAATAGAGTTTCTTTCATCATGCAAACCAATATAATACTACTTTACATCAAATGGTAGTTTTTAATACGTAGACTAAAATGTCTTTTTTAACCAAAGAAATCTTTATTCTCATTTGAAATAACTGTTTCTACAGCTTTTGAAGCAAAAAGAAATTACAAAACATGTTTTTTTTTTGTAATTCTAAGATCCTTTCTATCGCTAATAAATAAAAAGTCACTATAGAAACAATTTGTAACTCTTAAGAACTTGAAACCAGCATTAGCCATCTGCAATGCACACACGAATTGTTAGAAATATTTTTAATACTTGATAATCATGCCATAATTTACAAACTGCTTGTTAGAGTTTATTATTTAACCAATTATATTCTAATTATACATATAACAAGAGTTAGTGGATCTATGGTTCAATTGAGAGGAAAATGCTGATTTAGAAACGTTTAAACATTTACTGTTTTTTTTCAAGCTTTTTGGGACCATTAAGTACATATTACAATCGCGGTTTAAACCGTAGATCAATAATCTTCAGTTTAAACTTCACTTTAGACTTTCCATTATATATGAAATAAACTCGACCTCGCCATATTTAATCTTTCACCCGCCATTGTAATAATGACCCTTAAAATGTGAAATAATTAAAATAGAAAATAATGACTTGGGCTGTTATTACATCACAATATGATGTTCCGTCAATTATTGATTAACACATTAAAAAAATGTAAAAGACAATGGCACATTTACATTTATGACAAACAATTATAAAATACAGAACTGTAAGGTATTGAAGAGGTATCAATAATATTAGACGGAACAACTTCAAGTTGCGTTAATAATAATAACAGCGGAAGTCATTATTTTCTATTTCAATTAGTTCACATTTAAAAAAAAAAAAAACTTGAAAAAGACAGTAAATGTTGAAAGGTTAAATCAGATTTTGCCTTTCAACTGAGGCAATAAATCCACTAACCCTTGTTAGATAATCATGATTTACAAAGTAATGCTTACTTTGAAGGGTTACCACTCGCAAAAGCATATCATAATGTGCTCTTCATTTACTATCTGACTCACCTCTCTTTAGTCTTCTCTGGCTTCGTAGCTTACTACGAAGTACGTACTACAAACGGAAAAAAACCGTCGATTAACCGAGTTCAAACGTTAGTATGTAATTCTGTAATGGGTTTGGTCCTTGGGTTCTAGAGTCCCCTTTTAGATCTTTTAGTGAAACACAGTCGTGGGGATTATATAGTTTATTTAACAGCAATGAAGCGACGCATAGCCTCGGATAACAATATCACAGTCGGAGCTCTATCACCAATACTACTGCTACTGCTATTACTATTATTACTTTATGCTATGTTACTGATCTATCTTATATCTACACATTCCACACACGCATAAAACATGTTTACGTGTTTATCTACTTGTTCATAAATATTGTTCAACCTTAACACTTCTGTTAACTAACAAACAAAGGTATACATTCAAACATGTGCGCACCTTAACCTACCATTACACATTTATGTTTATGTGTTTAATATTTCCTCGCTTTGTAGTGAGCTGAGCCAGACGGTAAATAGAAAGCACCCCTTGAAAATGTTGTGTAAAAAGCAATTTATTACTTCCACAGTTATAATTACAATAGGTATTAGAGTGACATTTAATAGATATCAATATGACGTAATAGACGTAATATCTACGTCCATTAAACGTCATTTTACGTCCTTTGCTACCTGAGATATATGTAGGTGCAATAAGTATCTTATGAGTAATTAATTCTTCATATAAGCTATATAAATATAATACTTCTGTCATGTTACTAATCAAACAAATTATATCCACATTTATGTAAATAAATCTACTCACATATTTCAAAATCACCTCAGATTAGGTTGTAGTAGTATAATGGCACACAGAATGAGAAAAATACATATCCCAGTAAACCAAATTCAAATTTCCCGCAATTATATTTAGTAACTTCAACTTAGAGGTATTCAAATAACTATTAATCTAATACAAAATAGTATGTAATTTCATGCTTTAATGTTGAAGTTACTAAAAAATAATTGCGGGAAATTTGAATTTCGTTCACTGGGATATTAAGCAACGACGTGAAATAGATTGTACTTTATGCATTTAGTAAGTATTTATATATTGCCATGTCTGGCCACCAATTTGTGCACCACCATATTTAGCTCTATTCTCCTCTTTTTTGAGGTCAAACTACTTCTAGAGCTTAACAATTTAACAGTCTATAAACGGTACAAAAATTTGAGTTAAAACCTCAGTAATTCCCTTGAAAATGCATGAAAATAGCTATATTTTGTAAAAAAATTATAGCAAATTTTGTTTATAAAACTACAACCACAATTTTGCTCGTTCACAAGCTAAAATTGCATAAAAAACTGAAATTATTCAAGCGCCACGAAATTGTCAATCAATATAAACACTTATATTTACTCAGTTTTTTTTAATTTAACACAAATACTTAAAAAACATCCATATAATTATTGATCTATCTAATACAAAATTCTATATATATATATATATTAGTGATGTAACGAATATTCGCATTCGCATTCGCAATAAATATGCGAATATTGCGAATATCGAATCATCCATTTTAACAGGTAACTTTTACCTGTTGAAACGGGTAATTTAGAAAAAAATAAACTAATATATACATACTAGTGATGTAGCGAATATTCGCATTCGCATGTTTTTGAATATTCGCATTCGCAATAAATATGCGAATATTAATGCAAGTGTTCGTATAGTTGTAAACTGAAAACTAATAGATGACGCTAGTAAAGTTAAAAAGTTAATATTCGCATTCGCGAATCACGTATTCCCATTATGTCCAGCATTCAAAACCTCTTCATCTTCATATACCCTCCTAGATTTAAGATTAACTTCCACATATGCAAAATATTCAACGCTGGAAAAATAAATATTTTTCCAAAATACCTTAAAAACTTTCCAAACCACCGAAGCAACTACTAAAACGCCGTATATATAAAATGACTACACACAACTACACATGACTATAAACAAGGATTTTATGTCTATTAGAGAGCTTCTATAACATACCGTTTTGGCGCTGCGATCTTACAAATTTTTGCTTATAGCGATGTTTCGCACTTTTTCCCCTTTACTTCGTCCCATGTCCCACGCAAAAACCGTTTACCTCAAAATTAAACTGATCTCCTCAAGTCCAACAAACACGTTTTCAATGCCATAATAAATTTATGGCAAATAATGATTATAAGCACTTATTTTTAAGTATTGCGTTTATTATAACCTTGCTCACGACCATCCACGACCTAATATTTACAATTTCTTCATATCCAATTAAACACGTAATATAAAACTACATCACACACAATCTCATGTGATTGAGATAACAAGGATTTTCCAAAATTATATACTGGTACTCCATAAAATAATATAATCATTTTGGTGAGCACACTTTAAAAATTAAATATTTAATTATAGGTATTTGAAACATCGTCTCTTGATAATCCGTTGAGACAAAAATACAAAAGCCGAAAAATTAATTCTCAAGTCAACATTGTAAATAAAGCACGAAGTAAATCGCCAGAGAACCATCATTTAACAGAAAAGCCGAAAATTAACGCGACGACTTGCAAAAAACCTCTTCCACCCGAAGCAACTGCGACAAGCAACTTTTTCGCCAATTCCAACATTAACGACGTACCCGAGTACAAATTAATACTAAAGAAAAATTCGCCACCTTCGCAGACAAACCCAAAGGCTCTATCCTCCACTATGAAAGATTACGAATCAGAATTGAAACCTCTCACCGTGATAACGACAAATTCGGATGACTTGGAAAGACAAGCGCTCGAAGAGTACCAATCTTCCAACGAGAGCTTTTATAAAGATCTAGAGCGGCAAGCGGAAGAGCAGTACGAAGACTCGGAAAACTTACTCGGCCCCCCGAATGAAGATCTTTATTTCGGGGGGCGCGCATCTTTGTGCGAATACTTTAGTGTATATTTTTCACGTCTGTTGTTAACCTATTTTGAGATTTACATTTACCATTATGCTTAAGGTGTAATATGTCTTTAGATTTTTCATTTCCACTCCCTAATAATACTTTTTGTCCTATAGTTTTGTTTAAATGTATCAAAATACAATGTTTATAACGATAAAAATAAAATATATATATATGTATATATATATTCAAGGAAGATGTAAAATTATAATATAAAACTGTAAACATAAATATACAATTTTATTATCCACAAATCATGTTTTCCTTTGAATTTATAATAAAACTTGAAACTGAATTCCCTAATGATACTTATTTTGTTCGTTGGTGATCACTCCAGAAAAATATACAGCAGGCGACATCTCTTTTTAAAAGGTTAGTTACAATTTATACACTGCCCAAGGAACATTTGACATTACCGACATTACCTAATCTTAAATATACAGATATCTGCTTTAACCTTTTCTTAACCTACAAAAAAGGAAATGTCAAATTTCATATAAACATTGTAAATACGTGTGTGTAAATAGTAGATTTTTTATATCAGTAGATAAATATATTATTACATATTTATAGGACAGTGGATACTGATTTATTTATAATTTTAAGTAGACATTTTTCATTATTACGATGCTAAATACGTTAAAAGGTCTTCTATCTGCTGGTAAAGAGATTCTAAATGAGGGAAAAGTAATTGTAAATGCAGAGAAAACTCAAACGAGTGATGAAGAAGCAACTGTAGGAGCCGATATATTATCACACTTTCAACAATCATGGGTTGACATTCACAATTTAAATGAAGAGAATGCTAGGAAGATATCTCTTGTAGCTGATGAAATCAATACAATGCATGGAAAAGTTACAAACGATTATCACAATCTGTCACAAATAATTCACTTATTAACAGTAGTACCTTATTTGAAGAATAATATTGATAACTGTGTTGCACAAGTGAACACTCTTCACAATAGTTTCGAAAAAATAGAGAAATCTTTGCTAACTTTTGAGGATTTAATTGACAAAATTGAATTAGAACAAAGAAAAATTGACCACCGTCATCAGCTCGCCTTATATAAAGAAAAAAAATTAGGTATTTATGTAATTTTAACAAATTGTAATGTTTTTTATTGATTTTTCTTTTGACATTCGTTAGCAAATCTTGAAAAAGCTCGTAGTGCTTTAGCATCTAAACATGCACAGGGAAAAATTAACTATGACCTTCGACAAAAGCAAAATTTGAAAGAAAGACAACAAGTTTTTGAGGAAGCATTCCATAGAGATTTGAAAACCTACAAAAGTCTAGGAGAAATACCAAGTATGTGTAATAGACTTGAATAGTTACTTTTGCTAAAATTTGGTCATAAAACAAAAAAATCATCAAATTGAAAATTTATTATTTTAGAAATAGAAATTCACAACAGTCAACCAAGTGCCTTATTGGAAGACGTGCAAATAGATTTTGATAAAAAAGAACTAGACCAGTTTTTAGAGGGACCATAACAATGGATTTCACGTAATATTTGAAATGTATATATATATTGTTAGTGTACATAGAGAATAAAAATAAGGAGATTATAAATATTAAAAACAACCAGTTATTGAAGTCTTGTATTATATATGTATTTTTATGATGTGATCACAATTAAACAATAAAGTATTACAAATTTATAAAATATGCATAATATTTACAACTTAACATAAACATACGAGATCCAGAAAAAAAAATCAAACAATGACATTTAATTTATTTACATGTTGATTGTGACAAACCACTAAATTAATAAAATTTAACTAAAATAAGTTTTGGTAATTTGTATAAAATACAATGAATTAAGGTTTAACTTCCTATACAGATTTTTCTTGATGATTTAGTCATATATTACAAAATTTGTTTTGCAAATTTACTTTCATATGTTAATTTTACACCATTCGACAAATAATTGTTACAATATAAAAATTGGTCTTGAACAATAATTTGTATAAAGTGATAACAATAGGAAAGAGTCTTTCTTGACATCCACTGTCTAAGATGATCACAAATTATTTTTTAAATTAAGAAAAAAAGTTTAATAAAATATTGCTCCTGAAATAATATTTTTTCCACAATATTACAGTGTAGCGTACGTGTATGATTTGCTAAATTCAAATGTTGCTCTCAGTTAATTGTATTAGAAGATTATAATCAATAATAATAATGAAGTTTTGTTGAAGCACAAATTTAAACTGAAACAAGATTATCATTGATTATGATCCATTATCATTATTTACTATGTTACAATGAAAACAAATATAACAGTATATTGAACTAATTTTTGGTAGAAAGAGTCAATAAATTTGGCTCTAAAACTGGCTAAGATATTCTTATTTCTGAAGTAAATTAATAAATATTTAACTAATTTAAATATAAAAACTAGCACTCATGCCCCACAACTGGACAATATCAATGAACTCACCAAAACAATTAGATTAATACTTGTATAATTATCATAGACATATAGCACAATAAATTTTAAATCACTTCTATACTAAATTGAGGCAGTTTAATGTTATCGTAAATTAATATTATAAAAGACCAGGCAAATGCCAATTAATTTATTAATCAAATTTAAATTAAAAATAAATATGACGTGGATATGAAGATGCAAACAATATATATTTTTTATAACTTTTTTGAGATCATACTGGGCTATTAGTAGTTTATTAAATTTCGCACCTACTTGTATGTACCAGAATACAGCTAAAATCAAGCTAAAACTAATATTTCATCTAACACTAGATATAGATGAAAAAAAAGTGTACCTATAGATCTACACACAAAAAGGTGTGAACTAATACCAGTCTAGGTACATACATAATATGCTATATCAACTTCTTCATATCCAAAAGAAGCAAAAATAGTAAAACTAATAATTAGCTTAAATACATTAAAATAAAAATAAAACAATTACATTACCACTTCACATTATCTAATTATTAAGATCCTGCTATTTTTGAGAATAATGAGTCACGAAAAATATATTATAAATATAAAGTTAAATATATTTGTTAAAAATACATACTAGTTAAAGTGGGTATTTTTTTGGATTTGCCAATTTTATTATTTTTTTTTTATGTTTTTTTTTCCTCTTTCTGTATATTCTGCAACACATATTTTCCTTTACTTACAATGCAATCGTTTTTTAATAATTATTTTTATTTGTTAATATTTTTCTATTGATTCTTTTTTTATATATTTCTCCTTAAAATTCCAACACTCAATGTGAGATAAACATATCACAATGACCTCTAAATAACTTAGCTCGCACAGCACAAGCGAATATTATACCAATAATAATATTGATTGTTATACTACCAATTTAAAACCTACCTTATATATTATAAATATATATGTTAGCCGTAATAGCAAACATCATCTGTTCATAGAAAATTATGGCAAATGGTGTGTAATACTTCCTGTATTCAACTTTTATTTATTTATTTTTTTCGAATAAATCAAAAATACTTTATTTCGAAATTAATAGTAATATAAATATTAAAATTGTAATGTATTTGAAAATATATACCAATTGTATTTAAGATGTAATTAATATATTTTTGTGGTTATAATTAAAAAAAAAAAAAAAAATAGAGAGAAAAAGGTAAAGAAATTAAAATATTCTGCAGATTGTCACTATTGCACTAGGACTATTGTGTGACTATATTGAGCTAATTTATACAGATCCTGTTTAAGCATAATATTGAGAAATAACTGATTAATCAAATGGACAGAAAACTAAAATTGCTATGCTACTCTTTTGCTGTTTCATACTATAATTATTTCCTAAAATCTGCAATATTTCAATTTCTTTTATGGTAGTATGCCTAAAAACTATAAGAATGTATAAATCCAAACTAAAACGGTGTTTTCGAAATGAAATTACGTTTTGGCTTTATATAACGGCATTAAATTCCGGCCTTTCTGATATCAAACGACGGTCAAAATTTCATCTGAAAGTTCAATCTATATGATTTTGCCCAAGATGGCACACTATGTACTTGTACAAGCTTAATGTTGTACATTCGGCTTTATTATCCATTTTATGAGGTTACGCTGCAGCACGGAGCACATCTTTATGATCGGATGAAGAGTATATAGTGTATTATGCGTGAATATACAGTATTCATATGGTATTCCTTTTATTTCTTAGGGTTGCCAGTACCTGTTCGCAAGTATAAGGTATGTGGCAGAGAGCCTCTGTCACGCTGACTCATTTTCCATTTCGACTGATCGTCCATCACCAACATACTCAATGATGCGATGTAATTATTTGGCATTACCTAAACAAGAACAATGGAGAAAACTTTTTAGTGTATATAAATTCAGTTCATATCAATATAGACAAACAATATATCAATAATTGCTTCAGAAAAGGGAATTCTCACAATATATATGCTGAACAAAAAATTAAAACAAATACTTTTATTATTTGAAAATACCAATCGCTCATCAAATGAAAGATTTTAGAAACTTTAATTATTTCCTATCTCATACGATTTCGGAAATTTTTTTCTATTACTATGGTGATGTTTTTAAAAAAAACACTTTACCTCACCTCAAATATAATATCTTGATATCCATAACAAAATGTGCTACCAAAAGGATTTGTCGTATTTGTTGAACTAGCCCTGTTTAAAACAACAGGTCTTTCGCTTGGTGTCAGTTGTTTCTTTAGTTCGTCCCAGCGACAGTAAGCAGTCACATCCACGCTATTCAACTGTAGATGGAACTCGCAACGTTGATACATGTTGAAGTTATAGTGACCTGGATAATTCGTATGTAAAACAATTTTCTTGACTATGTGGGTACGAGCATCGAACAGGAGATCCTATTAACAAATAAATAGAAATATCTGCATGAAATACGGTCACCTGACAACTTAAGCACTTATTATTCAAAATAACAGTCAAACTATAGTAATACAGAAAGAAAAACTCACAATGCCTAAAGTAAAATAATTGAAGAAATAGTCGCTTCTTGTGGCCGTTATTCTGCGATTTGCGTTCGGGCTATGTATGCGCATTTTATCTTCACTTTTATAGAAGACCATGTTCGGTGTACCCAAAGAACTGGCGACATCTTGTGCTGTCTGCCCTAGTAGCACCTCCCTTTCAAACTGTACTTTGGTAGAATCTATTCTCCTAGTATTTCCACCTATAAAATAATCTATTAAACAAAAAATAAAATCAATTAATATCTGGAAAATTTGTTTAGCAAGTCTCATTTACGATTCTGCACTATCATATGCAGATCTGACAGTATGTAAAACTACGGTTAAAATAATTTCAAATCAAAATCATAACAAATAGAGCGCACATTTTTTCACCGCTTTTTTCGCTTGCTTAATGAGCCCGAGACATCGTTAATTCGACTTGAATATACTACACCGACGTTAGAGCGGGTCAAAAATCCACAGTTTAATCATAAATATAAAATATCTAGTCTCCATTCAAATTTCTACGCAGCCTTTAGCTGCCAAACATTTGTCATCGGTGGCGTTTTATAATAATTAAAGGGTTAAAAGTATCATTTTTGGTTTATTTTTTTATCATTGTGTACCAATTAAAAGTTTGTTACCACCTATAAATAAATAAATATACGATTTATGTGGCACCAGTTACAATTCATACCAGTAACGCAATGATGATCGATCTGGTGTCGATAGGTCAAAAAGGCTCGACTTTTCTTGGTGAGAACCTGGCAAGGCACTAGTCCAATCCTGAGCACAGGCTTATACCAACCCACTGATGTAAGAAAGACATACATCTTTGCATTCGGTTATACCAAATGAATGATCGATCGTTCATTAGTTTACCGAGAACTCGGAAATCCGCAAGGCAAAGATTCCGAAATATGCGTCAATATAATACATATGCAATAGTTGAGCGAACTATGAATACAATTGTAAATATTTTTTTGCTGATAGATTGGCTTTATACCTTTTCGACCGAATGTTTCACAAAACCTTTCGGCTTATTTATCGTGCAAAAAGTTTATATACAACGCTTCTTATTCATTCACTCGCTCAAATACATATTATGTACATAGGTATTACACAGGGTGTATCAGATATAGAGGTAAATATAATAATATGTAGCAGCTGTAATCATAGACAATCAAAAAAAATAGAAAAAAAATATTTTATAAATGCCGTGGGCTAGAGCCGCACCTGTGCCCAACCTAAATGCTGTCCCGAGTATTCCCCTCATACCACTATCATTCAGCCATTACCGCTGTTAGTTTTGTGTGAATCGCCGCTTGGAGTGCAAGCCACTTCGACCATTTTATTTAAATTCTTCCCGTCTCGAAAAAACGATCCTTTTCAGGACCATTATGATTTCATATAAAGAAAATCGGAGCTTGATGCATCGGCAAAAGAGCGGTAATGTATAGATTCATTTTCGCGCGATATCATATAAAAAGGCGTGTTTGCAAATTTTCTGTATCTACATTTATTTCTGTGTAATTCGATTCAATTCATTTTGCGTTATATGATTAAATAAATCCAAAAGAAATAACTCAGATTCATGTGGTACCGTTTATTAACAACTAACTCTCGATTCAACAAAGCAAAAGAAAAATATTTACGTTTTTTGTAACTACTGAAGTCGCATATCCGGTGAAACTCGAACGTCTTATCAGGATATTAAAAATAATACTTTGTAGACTTACGTAGAATGCTCTTAACAAAAAAAGAATGTTTATTTTATAAAAAGAAGAAATTTAAAATGCCCCAGTTTTGCTATTTTTACAAGGGCCTTTATTTATTCAGAATGACGTTAAATGAACTTACGGCATACCATTAAGAATAATACTAAATGAGTGCAATGTATATATGCATAATACCACGTTTAGCGGGTGCTTAACATGACGTTTCCTTGCATCAGGCCCGGACTAAAAAATTTTTGGCTCTAAATTTTACTTATTTTTATTCTTTAATGATGAAATACGGTTTCGGTGGGTTTGTGCTTTATATGTCGTGTAGTTAACACCCAAACAAAATTTACTTTTTTAATTGATACACCCTGTATAGACGCATAGAGTGTCTATTAGTTTTTCGGAATCTTCGCTCTGCCGAGTTCCGAGTTCTCGGTAAGCTAATGAACGATCGATCGTTCATTTGATATAATCGAGTGCTAGAATCGCTCGGTAAGCACATCACCATTTCAAATGTTTTATTTCTTCATTTTTATTTAACACTCAATCGCTCAATCAATTGCTTATAATATACACATCATATTTTATCGCATAGTGCCCTTATATCTACTTAGTTCATTCATTTTTTATCGTTTTTTTTTTTTATGTATTTCACGTAAGACAATAATATTCTTTTGAACTATTTTCGTTTGAGCGTTGAAGATATTTATTTGTGAAATCGTTTCATGTTTTATTATTTTGTACTATTTAACTTAGTTGGGATAATAACAACATTAAAACTTGCTTGTAAATCTTTATTCTCTACTTTGAATGCACGAGTTCATTGCAAAACCCAATGGATTTTGAAGGGGAATTGTATTTGGTGGGCCCTATAAATGGAATGTTTATTTGTCTGTGCTTGTCTGTGTTTGTGGCAACATTTTTTAAGCGATCACCGTTATATGTTGCTATAGATTGCACAATCTCATCAAAAATTGATATGTGTATGTTACTGAAACTTAACCTTCCACCACAATCCATTTACCGACCCGTTTTTTTTATTGACGGCAAGCAACGATGTGAAATATAATGCGAACGGTTGTCAGCTAACTTTGCACGTTAAAAAGTATGCGAGACGTTTGCTTTTAAGCAGCTGCCGAAAAGTGTGCGGTACTTGCATAGTTGGTCGCACAGATTCAAGAATAATCCCCCTGTTGCCGACAATAAGCGACTCCTATAATCCAATAAATGTTTTGGAGATACTTTAATGTTTCGAACAACTATATGTAATTAGATAGGGTAGGAATTTCATGTTCGCACTTACAGTCGACCAGCTACTACTGATATATCCATCGCTTGAACATACGCACTCTAAACTGTTTAAAGCCCTTAAAAGTAAGTTCTATAGTTAATATATTATAAAGCCAGGACTAAAACTTAGGTTAACATCTCGCGACTGCTTGTTAGCTCAACTGAATTTCATATTAGAATATCATTAGTAAAGTAGGCGGTAACATATTTTCACACGGCCATATCGCTGCTTGCAAGTTTGGTCTTTATAAGTAAAATTCATTCGACTATTGTTAATATAACACTCGAAGCTTACAAACATCTGAAATACCTAATTTGCAGATCACTTACGGGTATGGAAAACTGAAATATAAATACGATAGATACATTTATGGTGGAGACTTCTAACATCAAATACATTATAAATTTGTATACGTGTAAAGAATGATTCCTTCGACGTAATATAGGTGACACTGCTAGTCTTGCTTTATAAAAGTCTATGGCGAAACAAATATTAAACGTAATTTAAGTAAAATCGTTGTCCGTTGTACGAACGCGCAAAAGAATGAGATAACCGAAGAGTAGGTGACAGACGGAAGAAAGTTGCTTAACTGCGCGCGCAGCGAATTGGTGGGCACTAAACCATGAATTGCTATTTCACAAAAAAGTCAGTAAAACATTAATTTTATAAAATACTCAATGTTATTAAATGAATATTGAAGAAATCAAAATAATTAATAGTTAAGTAAACTAAACAGAAATGTTGGTCCAATGGATTAATATTCGTTTTGTAATAAAATTAAAACATATTTATACGTTAAAGAGAAGCTGCATATAGAATATTTGCCTTTATTTATTTTGTAAATTGTAAAAAAATTTTTACCGATGTTGGAGTTATTTGCAGTGATAAAATATTTTCACTTCTAAGGGGCATTTAAAATGATCTTTATGTTTTTTGATATATAAATTTGGGACTTTCTTTCTAACTCTTTTCAATATATCTGCAGTTAACAGTGAAATAGTATTATCTTGTAATAATTGGAGAAACAATGTTATTGGAAAATAATAAAAGAGTGCGTCTATAAAATTTCCACTTTTCTTAAATACCTACTTTAATTCATTCTCGGAAATACTATAACCTTTGAAAAAGAAGTTCATGCTTGTTTTCAAAACAGTTCTTACTGCTTCCGTAACATAGTTAACAAATTGTGCAAAAAAACTCTTTATCATTTCACTTAAATAAAAAAGTAACAATCGTACGGGTCTTTTCAAAAACAAAATAGGCAACATTGTTATTATCCGGTTACACTTTTAAGATATTTTCCTCAATTTGATTTATATCTAAGTGTATATACGCTAGCATCAGATGAAAAGTTTTTGTTGCTATTCGTACTGTTTTAACATTTTCTTCACTTTGCAGAATTAAAATCGAAAATTGTTGGAAATATTATCTTATAATGGTTAAAGCTGTGAAACTATGCATTTGTAACCGATAAAAAGAAAATAGCAAATTCAAATTTCCCACATTTGTTTGTAGTTAAGATTTTCTTTTCGTTTTCACTTGCGCTTTTAGCAAAAAATCTCATATTGCTTTTAAAGATGCGATATAATGTAATACAATTTTATAGGAACACACAAGTAAGTATTTTAAAATATACAGTACGTTCAGCGGTCTAAGATCAGTCGGTGTTAACCGAACGCGTATGCAATAAATACACCACAGACGCGCTAAGTTCTGCAAATAATCAAACATATTTAAACAAACAAAAATAATAATTACTTGGAGACCAACAATAAACAGCAATGCAGCCAAGAATAGTTGAAATATTTACTTATTCTAAATAGAAACGACGAAATAGCGAAAGCAAACAAGGAATAATAAATATAAAAAAAAATTAATGCATCGAGATCTTGAACTGAACAAATATCGACTGCCCTCTAATACGGCTCTCATACAACTGACGGAGTGATGATCCCATAGCGTGCTCCGACTTTGGTCAACCACTAACATCGACCCTACATGCAACGAATAATATGTATGCATACATTCATTCTGTAAAATAACTTGGGTAGATATGAACCGCAGAACTTGCCAAATGGTAAAATCTTAATTTTTCGCGACTGTATTTTGTTACTAGAGCGTATTGAAACATCTATAAAATCGTTCTGCGAAGAAACTACGCTAGCGCCGCCTATATTCCGCCAGCGGAACTACACGTGTCTTTGACCGTATTTATGCTTTTTTAATATTTGGTAATATATAATATGTACAGGTGTCTCATCCAAGACTAGCCCTTTCATTAAAGCTCTATTTTTAATTTTAGGAAAAAGTTCTTTTGTACAAAAGTTTTACGGAATTCAATGCTGCATAACTTAAAAATATGTTTGACTATACAGGTTGTTCCAAAAGTAAGAGAACGCATACTTACTCCGTTATTTTAAATGGAACACATGCAAGGTTTTGATTAAGGTGGCGTAGTTTGTATATGCATTTGTTTTAGATATTCATATTTTAAATATCATACATAGTTAAGTTGATATAACAGTGAAATTAAAGTCTATATATAAACGCGATATAACTAAATAAAGCCGTAAATTAGTAAGCATACATCAGTATTAGACTAAAAAATACGAAACAAATAATGACGTTTTTTTTTTTTTTTGAAAATAGAAAGAAATTTAATGCCATTCGTCTATGATTAGCAGAAACTATATTACCGATGTTTGGTAGGCTACGGTAATTGTTGATTACTATAACTTATCAAAAAAACCATTATATTTAATTAATAATAGTTAATAATAATTAAAGGTCAAAGCTATTAAAAAAAAAATATTTGTTTTATTTAGTACGTTTTCCGTCTTTTGGGGGCTACCTAAAGAAACTTGTGTTTAAGAGCCATCCACATAAGAAAATGAGAAAAATATAATGAGGCATTTCGTAGTAATGTTGAAAAAACGCCACAAAATTTGCAAAATATGGTAGAAATATGTTTAACAGAAAGAGGATATATTTTTGAACATGTTATAAATTTTGATAATTAAAAATGATTACTACGTGTGAATACTTTTAATTAAGGATGTATTTTGTTGCAATTTAATGTTCATTCGTTTTTATTATAAATGAAAGACAAATATTAAGTATTAGTTTAATGGTTTATGAATAACGTACGCACTGTTTAAGTATTTAAGTAAATATATAATAAAATAAACAAGAAAATAAATAAACAATCACTGACATGTAACTAGATGCGAATTCGATTGGGATTGGTCACGAGTGGTCAGTAGTGGTCTAACATACCGTTCGAATTCGATTGGAAAACTGATGATGTCAGGTAGTGACCCGGTCACTTTGGTCTCAAGTCTCAATGCAAATAAGAATGTAGGGTGAGCAGCAGTTACAATAATTGAAAATACTAAAGGCGGTATGCTCAGGAACATAAATGTTAGTTCATCAATAACAATTGCAACAGGAGCTGTTATTTTTTTTTATTGAGAGGCATTCCCTTCTAACCTACAAACTTATAAATACAATTCCTGCTCGTTTACGACGGATTTATTACGTTTTCTTGTGGTTGTGAGCAATATTAGAAACTATTTTCAGCTAATACTAACAAAAGCATTGTGTAATAGTAGTTATACAGTATTGTGACCACCACTGGCTACTTCATACCAGATCACAGGTACCAAACGAGACCGTTATGCTGAATCGAATTTGACTTAGGACAAAGTATTCATAGAAATTTTTTTTTGACAAATTTGCCGTTTAACCATTATGCTGATAAAAACATTGTCATGGCTTGCCCTATTAAAAAGAGTCATCATTTTTGCTAATTATCATTAAATATTATTCTTTTTTCAAAAAAAATATGTCATTAGTTTTATATTTTATTATTTGATATTAACACATTTTTACTAATTCGGGGCTTTATTTATACACGAAAATTAATGGAATATTCGTCAGATATTATATTATTACATTTAAAATCATTAATTATCTACAAAATTCTGCATGAGGTATCATAAATGGCTAGGATTATATGGCACATATACATAATTATATTGGTTTTAGTTTCATTGTTGTATCAAGCTAAGTATGTATGTATGGCATTTAAAATATTAATATCTAAAACAAATGCACAAACTACGCCGCCTTAACCGAAAGCTTGCTAAAGAGTCGTTTTTTACAAAAAGGTAAATAACAATGTTGTTATTATAGATAGACATATAGTAGCTTATATAAAGTGATATTATTTTTTTTGTAGAATTTAAAAATAGAATAATATATAGGTGTTCCATTTAAAATAAAGGAGAGAGTTCCTACTTTTGGAACATCTGTATAGTCAAAAATATTTTTATATAAATGATTTTCCTAAAATCAAAAATAGGGCTGTAATCAAAGACTCAATCTTCGGTGAGACACCCTGTATAATTTTTAACTCTATTTTTTCAAGACTTCTAATCAGGAGATGAATATCAGGCACATGTGCAATGGAGGATATACGCTGGATATGCGCATGCGCTTGACATACATCTAATGATTGAAATATTTAATGAAACAAGGGGTTTAGAGCATTAAATCAAAATCAGAAAAATGATAGCATAGAATTAGGTACATGTTCAGTCTATTCGTTCATATGTTCACACCTGTTAAGAGCGTAAGCCTCAATCCTTTGGTATAGCAGTCACCTCTGAGGACCTCCGCCTTGCTTAGGTACAGCTGTCCGTGATAGCACGAGAGCGGTAACTCTGGCGCGGACGCCTGCTCCACGCTCGGTCCACTGTAGATCGTCATTCTATTCACCAAAGGCGAACTGCCCGGCGGAAAATGCAGAGATCCTACAACACGAAACGACATTGCGAATTGCTAAGAAGCACTAGTGATGCGTATTCGATTCCATCGTACCGGTGTTTGCGGTCACCTACTTCTTAAACAAAGCTCTCACCTAAATTGTGCGTGCTACTCGTTTGACATTTCGTTTCGACCGGAAAATAAAACGACAGGCCCCTGAAGTTCAATACGAACAACTGCTTTTCGGCATCGTATACGCCGGGATGTGTAGCCCCAAATGAATGTTCGATTTGTTCTATTGAAGGTAGTACTTCGGGGGAATTAAAAATCATTCCACTGTAAATTTAAATAAAGTAGCTTTTTCACAACGTATTTTAGAGCCATCAATTTATCGCAGCTTATTTTCGGATGTTTAATCTTAGTACACTTTACGGTTTAACGTGTTCCAAAAGCAGCAATGGCATGTTCAAACAAAGCTGGATTGATGTACTAATCAAGTTTTATTATTAAGGGAACTATAAAATCACAAAAAAAATAATGCCCTGTATATAGATTTTTTTTCAATTGTGTATACAGCGTGTCTCATTTTTCATGACTCCGTTATTATTAGCACGATTTTAATGAAACTTTCGTTGGGGACACTTATTCATCAGGTGATTAAATGGCAACAAAAAAAAATTGATTTTCACTAATAAGGATCGTCGCTATAATTTGAAAAGACCATTTTCTTTAAGAAAATATATTAGGCATTTTTTAAATTCTTATTGAATATCATAATTTTGTTTAGCATCATCAAAAACCCCCTTATACAAAATTTTAAACCAATTACTTACAGGGTGTTCACGCAATAAAATAATAAATTATATATTTTAAGGCTATTTGTTGTTAATAACTCAAGTTCTTCTTCTTAAATGGAATTAGTTTATTCTAGGAAAGATATTTACTCATTTGGAGTCGTTCTTTACCAGGCATTTTAATTTTAAGCAGTAGCGTTCGTTCACAATAGCCAAACCTACGCGTTAATGAAATTCACTTTTTGTTCATATGCCGATATGTTAAAATATCAAAACTGAGCTGTGGCACTTAAAAATAATTAAAACAAATAAAAAAAAATCTTCATTTAATTTCTGTTTGAGCTTATTGTTTGTTATAAGTTCATTTGACATTATAAAAGTTTTTAGTTTATTAAATAAAAAGTCATGTGTAAAGGCCGCTTTACAGTTCGCAATTTTTCTATTGCGTGCAATAAAAATAGCGCATGCTTTATTCCATGTATTACACGCGCAATACAAGTAAAATTGCACCTAGCTGATCGAAATCCATTGAATGCACAGCACTAAAATTGCAAACTGTAAAGCAGCCTTAAGAGCAATACGAACAAATTCAACTATTTCATTAACTGTTAAACGCGCTATTTGGCCTTTGTTATTTACTTACTTTGTACTGAATTAAAATAGAAATAACAGGTTTTTTAGCTGGTCTATTGTTTTTGAATATTGCAGCGATCATAGCAAACCCGATATTTGTGCATATTGGCAAATCAAAAGAATCGACGTACTTCACTAGTAAGGATTAAATAATATACGATAACAAAGAATTCCAAAGGAAAAAAATACTTTTCTAGAATCAGCTGATGTCAATTAAGCTAGCTGTAAAAAAATAATGCTACTTTTAATTAAATATAGAATTTTAGACAGCTTTAAAATGTAAGAATTAAGAAGACAGTGGTGTTACGTTTTTGATGCAAGCTAGGCAATATAATCCATTTGCACATTAAATAATAGTAGAGCTTATTGAAACGTCATGCAGTGTTGCCGAATATATGATAACATCGGCCTAGGGAATTTTTATCTAAGAGGTTCAAAAACATAGTTGTCAATGATGATGATGATGGTGACGATTAGAACTGGCATTTCGTTTTCATTTTGCCGTTGTCGAAAACGGGAGAACTCGATATTGAAGTTATATTTACTTTTTCAATTTTTGACATTGATATATGAAATACTGGCTGCTTTCCAATTACCGGTTGACTCACCTCATTTCAGTTTTGTGCGTTAAGTTACAAACTGTTCACGTCAAACTCATTTAGTCGCCAGGTCATGTCATTCGTAGTAAGTAACTCGTAGCTTAACGCACAAAACTGAAGTGAAGTGATCCAGACGATAAATGGAAAGCACCTACTATTACACATTTTATATATCACAATGAAGGTTTACAAGATTCTTAAACTTGATTTGAATGTTTAACCACATTATTCAAAAACCTCTTGCATAAATTTAATTAATGAACTTCTTTTTTTTATAGTATAAATCAGAAAATAATACAAAACAGTCTTCTTTGTTTAAAGAAAAATAGCTGTTAAAAAACAACTGTTTTCATGCAACGAAGAAGAAAAATAAATAAACGCAATAAAAATATAAACAGACAATGACAAATACCAATTGTGTACAAAAATAACTAACTTCCAACTTCACTTCAGTTCTGCTGTCACGGCGCGACAACGCAGCCCATGAGCATGTGAGATGTTCTAATACGTGAATTCTGTAAATAAAAAGGGATAGAGATGTTCCATTAAATTCTATACTATTTTGTAATGTGCGAATCGACTATACTATACATATTTGGATAATGTTCCTTATTTATTCTTTAATCTTTGTTTGTACTTTATTTTATGTATAAAATTACTTTTAAAAATATTCTATGACGCAAGAAACTTAAATAATTTGACATTTCCGTTAGGGGAAAGAAATTTAAAGCTAAATAAGACAAATTATGATCAAGGTGACTGACGTTATAAGCAAATGAGAAAAATAGGGGAAGAACACATTTCATAATTGGCTAGTAGTACATTTTGAAACTAAAATTTGAATACTATATATTTAACTTTTGTTTGCAATTATATAACAATATTATGTATAAAATTACTTTTAAAAATATTCTATGACGCAAGAAACTTAAAGAATTGACATTTCCGTTAGGGGAAAGAAATTTAAAGCTAAATAAGACAAATTATGATCAAGCTGACTGACGTTATAAGCAAATGAGAAAAATAGGGGAAGAACACATTTCATAATTGGCTAGTAGTACATTTTGAAACTAAAATTTGAATACTATATATTTAACTTTTGTTGGCAATTATATAACAATAGATTTAATACTTTTGCTGAATCAAACTGTTGGAATAAAAACATCAATATATTGTTTTAATGGTTTTTTTTTGAAAATGCATTAGCATTCATATTTTAATGTTTAGATATATATATACATATATATGCCTTCTTCTTAAAAAGGAAGCTGCTGGTTTTAGTCCTGTTCCAAAGATATAGGTATATGTTGGCACAAATAAATATACACATGACAGTAGCAAGACAATACTCACCAATATTTCAATTTCACTAATTTCATGTTAAATATTTCTATAATTTTTAGTCTTTGAACAACTGGATCAAAATATAATCTAATACCATCCTGTGGCAAATTAATTATAAGGTCTACTTGTAAGGGATTCTGAAATATAAATGATTTATGAAAATGATACCATAAAATAAAATTACAAAAACAAAACACTTACCGAATCATTATAAAGAACTTGAACACCTTTAATGATTCCCACTTGGGATTGAATAATAGCAACAGATTGAGAAAAATGCATTCCTAGAATCAAACAGAAATCATTGAATGTACTCAACCATAATTATAAAAAGAAAAAAGCAAACAGGTAGTTATTTTACACAATGTTAGATAGGACTAATGTCAGCAGCAATAATATGAAAGTAAATTAGCCATAAAATTGAGAAAAGTTAATCCACTTTGTAAACAAAAGAAAGCAAAACAACAACACTTTGTAAAAAAGAATAAAACGCACTAAAAATACATATAAGGGAAAATACCTAATATAAATTCCCATTGTTCACAGCCTAATGACCGCTCGGGGACAAGCTCCAAATCCAACATTGCCACAAACTTCACTTATTCACTAACTGAACACTTTCAATTACAACAATCACTTTTTCTTCTTATTAGAAAAATAATTTATTTCACGATCACTTCTTTGTCTATTTTCAGTCAAACGCCATCTTAATATTCAACTGTCATTCAGAAACAGCTGATCGTATAATCCAAGCGATTTTCGCCTTATTGCCGCGTCCATTTACAGAACTTTTAAATGTCTTATTTGCGTACATCGCATTTTATACCAAAACAAAGACGCATTTCGGTACTATTCATGACGAAAGTGAAGTTGATAAATAGTAAATATAAAATAATTATTTTTACATAAATTTCAAATAGCTATAAAATATGTAGATGTAAGTACATATACCCTTTACCGCTTTTATGAAACAAAATTGTAGAATCCACAAAACTGGCAAATAATTCTTGTTTTCATGGTTTAATGAATAGAATTTTATTGTTTATATACTTTACAAAAAAAAAAATATGTGATTTTCTTTACATTTGCTGCATTGTGCCATTTTTTCGTATTATATAAATATACAAGATACAAAATTAATAGAATGTAAAATATAATTTAATATTGTTTAAAAAAAAATCAAATCAGAGTGTACATAGATGGTAAGTAGCGAACAATAATATTTTCGACTTTCTCTAACGTTACAAAACATTACTATATAACATTTCCCATTGTAATTGCCCTTGAATTTATAAAACGTATTCATTAATCATTTAACAATAATCTGCCAGTCAATTAAAAAATTTACAAAACATACCCGTTGTAAATAATATTAATTATAAACCAACTAAGCAAAAATTTTCTCCAAAATACCTTGTTAGAAATTTGAATTTCTGTATATACATATATATTTTTTCAATTATATATAGATTGTCAAAAATAGGTAATAAGATATGCAACCTTTATCGCAAGAATAATAAAAGTAAAAAACAGTTTATTGGTTGTATATTAGCTATTTTGATATATTTGTTTTTGGTAATATATACATAGATAAAACTTGTTAAACTTTGGTTAACTTTATTAACAATTATTACAGATAAGATAAATATAACAATTAACGATAATAAGTATTAGAGATACTTTTTAAGTTAATTATCAGAAGTATATGAAGCTTTCATTTTATATCAAAGGTGTAATTTAAAAATCCAGAACAATTTAATATTAAATACTAATCTTAGTGCACAAAATCATAAGTGGAACTAATATACGAATGAAATGTTGCTAAATTTTGCGCAAGATTCGCTAATAACGGAAAAAAAAACGATAAGTTATAGCTTTAGATTTTATGATTTCCATTCGTTTTGCCATAACGCGAAAATAATTCATTAATTTTAGGATATCTGATTTGATTTGTAAAGCAGTTACTTGGTTTTATTTTAATTTTATAATTTTTATGATTTTTGGAAAAAGGTTCAATTTTTATAAATTTCAATTATTATTTAGTGGACATAATTATTTAAATTTACATATTCATTGTTACTCTTTATACATACTTTACATTTAGTAAGTCTTAAATTTAGTCGGTTTTCTTTTCTTTTCTCTGTTTGCTTTTTACATGTTTATTAGAAGAGAATTATTGAAAAGGAAGTTTAGTTATATACTATATACCGTAGTCGACAAATTTTAATTTTAGTATAAGGGATGCTATGCATAAAATGACCTTGCAGTACGCGCCGATGCCAATGTTGAAACGATAATGGACGTTAGGCATGTGGTGGGAGACACGGCTATATGTCTGTTTCTAAGCAGCGCACTCTTTCCTACTCTCTGCTTTCCTATACTATAATTAAATTTTGACGATTACGGTATATTAATATATCATAATAATTATAACAACTCAGCACTACAGAGCCTTGAAGGCCCTTGGTTTAAGGTTCCGGAACACACCGAGTCACTGAGAAGTGTTGTCCGAACGGTCACCCATTCAATACCGCACATTGCTGCTTGACTTTCAAGATTGATAATGATGCTCCCTTCCTTATCGGCCGTACTGCCGGCAGTGTTTGGGGAAACATCTCATTTTTGGCTAAAATATGCAGATGTGTAAGGTTGAAAATTATCCAAATCTTGATGGTTTTAATAGGCTTTATCTTCCTGTTATGGTTATCTTACTGACAATAAAAAATGGTGGATTAATTGTGATTTGGTAATACTAAGCGCAGAACATTATTAAGTATAGAAAATAAGACATCGCATCAGGATCTATTTCATACTAAAAACAGGAAACAACAGATGTGAAAAGCAAAATTGCGCGTAAATGCAATCCTGCCATTGGGATTTTGCCACTTTCAAAAATTGTAGACCGTTTTTTAAGTACACAGCGTGCGTTCCGGTGTTTTATAATGTGCGTTGGATATATCTGATACAGACTCACCAAACCGTATATTGTAATTCTTGAAAAAGTGTCTGTACGAAAATATGAAGGGATACAGGTGAACCATTTAAAAAAAAAACTACCGATGACGTCATATCTCGAACATGTAATAGTTGTTTGAAATCAAAGGATGTCACAAAGGAATAAAAATACTACAAAAACTTTTCCTAAGGTTATTTTTTAATAAAACCCATAATTTAACCAGAAATCAGCAATCACATTTGCCTAATCACGCATATTAAAGTATAAATAAATAAATTCACTCCGGTATTTGCTCTTTTTTCATTCATTTATTTCTTCTATAGACTACATATGTAGATGCCGAAACATGTACTCTAGAAAGGAAAATGATATTTATAATAAACGAATAGATTTTTATTCTTTAGGTGGCAGTGAGTGAGCATTTGACCAAAAAAAAGAATAAATAATAACAGCGTTAGCCCTTTACGGGTTAACAAAGTTGCATAAGCAGAAGTCATTTATTCCCTTTGATTTCGAGGATTATATCTGTGGTTTGGTGCAAGAAGGACCCAATATCATGTTTTTGTGATTTTGGAGTTTTTGTTGCTACAAATTTGAACAAATTCTAATACCTCAAAATCAATAATTTTGACATTGGCCCTCCTTGCACCAATAGCGCAGATATATGCAATAATTTTTTAATTCACTGGCAAAGAAACGAGTTACAGCATTTTATATTTATATACAATAGCTATAATACATTTATTCGGACAAGTACTTATTCCTTAAATAAATTGTATTGCGATGTAATGATCACAGTGAGACGCCTTTCACATGCCATGAGATACATTCCAAATTCTTTCTAACCAATTTCCCGTTTCCCATATCCTTTAATGCGCAGACTCTGTCGGAGGCACCATGCAATTACCATCTGGGTATCGTTTGCTGAAGTTTTCAATCAACACCTCATCAACTAACTTGACTCCTTCCACTTGATTACCAAGCGTTATCCAATTCGGTTGGATATTATGAGGTCTTCCAAAAAGCTCTATTTTGCGAGTACCAGGCGATAATCTCTCAATCATTCCGTATATCTCATCTGGCTTATGACTCGTCGCGCGTACTTCAGCGACTATCACGTCAGAGTCCAAGCCTCTATTCAAATTTTTCGGATTCCCTTTCATACCGACTAAGCAGTGCTCTTTGCCGTGATTCAACCAGTGGCCCGTACGGCCGGTTCTGATGATACGTTGCAGCTGGTTCGTTTTTACCCAAATTATTTCGTCGACCCTTTCGTAACCCATAATTTTAAACATTCACGCCCTAATTCCATTGCCCGACCCGTCACCCATAGGAAGATTAGTCCTTCATCTTGGAGTTGCGGTATACCGAGTTGTCGCATTTCGTCATCCGACATCGTTCCATATGGTAACTCCATATGTATATCCCATGGTGGGTCAGCCATAATTACAGCAAATTTTCCTAAAAAGTTGTATTATAGTATACAAAGTATCCGCTATCTTTTGCTCGCGATCTATTGATCCTTTTACCGTATTTATTTGCTGCAACAGGTCGCAAGAAAAAGATAGTGAGTTCATGACGGTATGTACAGTTGGAATCTTAAATTATGTCATAGGCTTCCAATTTAGCTCTGATCTACGTTGTATCAAACATCTCCTTTAAGAGGTTTGCTTTCTTTAGTTATTAGCAATATAGCTAGGTAACTTTAAAGAGTCAGCCACCTAACTTATTCTTAGGAATCATATTAACACAAAATATGCAATTTTTATGTATCTCAATATCCCTTGAGCATTTTTATCAGTGGCGACACGTGACAATATTGGTGAAGCCAACCACGGGCCAAGTCCCCCCCCCCCTCCTTCTTCTCCATTTTATTAAGTTTCAGGTTGCAATAATTTATTAATTCATTTATTGCTAAGGGCCATTATTACAATCGCGATTTAAGAATTAAATATGGCAAGATCGAGTATATTTTTTTCTTATTTATATCGATTGTAAGTCTAAAGTGAAGTTTAAACCGAATATTATTGATCTACGATATAAACCGCGATTGTAATTTTTTTGTTAATACGTCTGGCCCTGCCTGCATTTAAATGTTCAACTATTTATTATTTTTCCTGTTTTGACTTTTGCAGCTGTCAGTATATTTTTACACCCTCCTATAACTTTGTAAGTAATTAATTTATTGTAATTTTTATATATTGGTTCATTTTACCTTAGTATATTTTCAGTGCCTCCATTTATTCTTAAAATTACCTACTGTTTGAGCGAGCATTTTGATCGGCATTCCACGGCAATACTAGAGCGAAGCCACGAAGCCGTGCCTGCTACGCTAGATGCGGTAGTTCGTATAACATCGGATGACTATACAATGAAAACTCATGCGGTATATATGCAGGATGCAAAAAGAAAAAAAAAAACTAGTTATAGAGGATACCAAGCCAGACATTTTTAACCCAGGAACTCTATAGATCAATAGTTTATAATCTCTTGCTAGGAAAAAAAAACTTCCTTTAAAATTAAACTCTTCGAATCTGGGCAACCTATTTTACACCTATTTATAAATTCCTTTGCTGTAACGACATTCTTTAAGTTTTCATATTGAAAAGCTAGGCATTGGTGAAAAAAACAGATTGTTTTATCTTGTTCAGTGTTAACACAGTATAGGTAAGTATTAGCAATGGCAGTGTTTTAACTGTAACTTGCCTGTAACAAAATGTTAGTACATACACTTGATTTTGATAAATATGTGGTCTGACATTTTGAAGAAAATATTTTGAGTATAGGTGGAATTGTAATTTTATGAGTGCCGATCACAAAATTATCTGTACCCCTTACATTTACAGAAATTGAAAACAACCGAAGACGACTTCGCAGGATGCTTGTTTAAAGACATCAGCAATTAATTTTCAAAAAATGTTTGGGCAAATATTGGGAATGATTTCCCAATTGAGTCAAACTTATTTAGTATTTTTGCAAAAAGTTCACCATAAGAACCACACCAAAAAACCATATTAAGTATAGATATTCAAACACAGAGCGCGACTCTTAAAGAAGATAGATCAGCTGCATACTTATTGGCCTGTGTCATAATTTTCGATTTTGGGTGTACTTATTCGTATAAATGAATACACTACCTAAGACTGTCATATCTAAATATCTTAAGTCGCATTGTACCCATTGAGGAGGATATAGGGTTGTACCTTCAGTACAAACTAACGGTCTATTTTGTATTACTTGTGCTACATCTTGTCCTATTCTATCTACTTCATAATGTACATATTTACAAGTGTCCATATGAAAGCAAGTATTTAAAAAAGAGCAATCTCCTAATGCCTCATCTGTATGCTTTTGTATTATCTTTTTAAAATGTAACTTCTTACACTGAGATGTCCCTGCATTTCTCTGACATTCGGCTTTAGTACGTGAGGGCAGAATTCTTTAACCTGAGCACCCCCTTGAGACCGAAATCTTTCAGCCAGTGACTTCTCTTTTGCTGTAGGTTTACTTAAAAGGTCTAGTATTTCTTCACCTAGTTTCTTACTTTCTTTTTCTTTTGTTGATGGCATGGCCAAAAGTGACTAAAGAGAGGAAAGGAAAACAAATTATCAATACTAAAATTGCATATATAGTTATGTCAATACCATTATATCTTCTGTCTTAGGATCCTTCTTCTCTTTCTTTTTCTTATCATCATCTTCCCTATCAGGAGATTCCTCACGTTTTCTTTTGGTGGAATCCTGACTGTCAGTGATCGCTTTAGTTTCCTCTGCTAACATGGCATTTAATTTACCATGTTCAACATTGAGTTACTTCTACTATGTTCTTTCCATCTTTAATTAAATCTTTTACAGTTATTAACTTTTGCGTTGCAAATTTTTGCAATAAGTTACAAACTGCTCTATGTGATGCATGTCGATTTAGGGTAATTTTTAAAGAAGCCGCTAACTCGGTTGATGATATTGGTATTTGTAAAGTTACTTCGCATAAGACCTTCAGTAATTCATATTCTATTCGGGATCTGCTTTTACAAATTCTTCATCTTCATTTGTTGCTTTAGCCTTTAATTCTTCTTTCGATGTTGCAGTGATTGAAGTTTCTAATGCATTCACTGGTGACGAACTAGATAAACTTGAACCTAATATATCTTGTCGTTCTTTTTTACGTTTTTCTAATCTTTCTCGTAAACTATATCGTTTATTTTTTATAGCTTGTATTTCTTCCCACGCATCAGACATTTTCCCGATAAATATAAAAGCCCATTCACACTTACAAAGAAATACCCTTCTTTATAACCTATCTACACAGAACTGTAATTCGAAACACATATTTTCATTACTTCGATATACATTTAACTAGATCAAAACGTAACTCAATCCAAAATATAAAATAAAACCACCAAAATTTTTAAAATAAAATATTCAAAACAAAAATTCTTCTCCGATCTCAATACACCTGAAGTTAGGCTGGCAAATTGGGTCAAGTTGGTATCATTGAGTTGAGATAACTGAATAACCATGTCCTGCCTATCAATTGTAAATATAAATTAACCAGATCAATAAATAATTTATGTTAAATTAAATATAATAAAAAAGCATGTTCAAGAGAAGCTCCTTGAATATAACTCTAAAATTCTGGGTTATGTATATAGGTATATTAATGTCTTTATGTTGAAGTTACTAAAAATACTTGCGGGAAATTCGAATTTTGCTTAGAAAAACATAAGTATGCTGCGGGATAGCAAAATCGTTTTACGCAAATTTAACTGTACCATACAGCGCAGTATAGATGCAAAGTATAATGCGAACCAAGTATATGATCACTTAACATTAACCAGGTAAGTTTTCTTTTTCTTTTATATAATAGAGTGTTAACTAGTTTCAAAACATGTTATTATAGTTTTGATGCAATAATTACAATTTTTACCGGTTTACTCAATGCGCAATCATTTCCTTAAAACAATTTTAAAGGTAAAACTTCAAAATATAGGAAATATAAGCTTTGTTCGCGCAACACATTTCCAACCAACCTTAAACTAGTACTATATTAACCTACATAAGCTACACGTGATTACTAACCAATGCATGATAATTCAGAGCTGTGTCTTTTGTCATTATTATATTTTATTACAGTCATTCCTTTTTTATGAATCATGAAAAATAATAATAACAATTATAAAGTAGTAGCTGAGAGATTGAGTTTATATTTTTTTTATTTATACTTTAGTATTTCTTCTATTTTTAGCGTCATTGAGTGAGTTTCGGATTTGTAGAGTACAGTGCATAAAACTGCGCATGTCTAGAAATTACGGGTCTTGCTAAAATCATAAAAACTAATTCTAAATCAATTTCGAACCGAATTAGACTGATCCATAAATGCAATAATGTGAAATTCTGAATTTTATATTTCAAATCCGTATTGTCCCAAGTCAGTACCTGGACTAAATCTTGTCCACGAACAAAGCTATTATTTTGTAATTTCTAGTTATTTTATTATTTATAGGTTGTTAGCAGAAAAAAAGTTGACCTGCCGATTGGGATCATTAAAAATTATAAATTGTGAACGAAGGATTTTTTTTATATATAAAATGTATTGAAGAGACAGTTTTGTGAATAAGGAATGACGAATCCTCAGGCAATGTCGCTATATAAATCATTAATTAAGGAAGCGAAAAAATGTCGTCATATAATTTTAGGTAAATTCTAATATTTTTGACAATTACATAAAGTTGCTGAAATGTTTTTAGAAATTATGCTTTGAGGAAAATACGCGATTCCTTCAGAGAGAACAAGGAATTAACTGATCCGGTAAAAATAGCTGCAGCTTTAGAAGAAGGTAAGAGGGACTTGGAATTGCTAAAAAGACAGGTACATGATTCATAGGTTATGAGGCAAAGTTTGAAAGCGGTTTTTTAGGTTATAATAGCTACCATGTATAACACTGAAAAATTAGTTATTGAATATCAAAGAAAATGATAAATATTTTAAAGATGGTGAAGAATGACTCAGCTGTTTGACCACTAGAAAGGGATGCTAAAGCATATAAATTTAATATATGTAAAAAGATTTATTTAAAGATTATACAATTACAGTTTTTCTATTTTGTTTATTATATCACATCCTCTGTTGTATATGTCTTCCAAAATCGCATCTTGATTCACAATTAATTTACCATTAACCAACTTTCTTCCATTAACATGGAGTACCTAGAAAAAACTTGAAATATTTTAATTTGCAGGTAGAAAATATACAATCCTTACTTTAAAGTCTGTAGGTTCTAAAATTTGTTTGTTCCATAAAATACCAATTACATTACCACCATATGAATCATGAAAAAATATAGCAAATTTTCCATATATTTCCTGAAAATAACAATATAAAATATGTCAATAAATTTTTTTTTGGAGGAAATACCCGTAATTCTTTAATGTATTTATTAACAGGATTAAAATCCACCACAGGCATTTTATTTGAAACAGTTTTGTCATAACGCTCAATGTAATGTTTTTCCTCATTAGTATCAGCTACAAATGGATTTTGATGATGCAAAGTATTGGTAGAGGCTTTTAGATATACAAGAACATCATATCCTTGTAAATTTGGAACAAAAATATCCTGAAATTATATTTTCATAAATTATGAAGTGGTAACACAGAAACACTTACTTTTACAGGCAAATTTATCCATTTCAACATCATTTCATCCAAAAATTTGTAAGTTTCGCTAGCGAGTAGGCGTACTCTCTTTAGCAACTGTTTGGAAGGACAAGATTTTGTAAAAACTGATTTTCCATCATCGAACGGAGTTATAATGTATAAATTTGGATAATTGTTTCTGTTCTGTTGAAACTGGGCTTCCATCTCACTCAATGATGTACCTAAAGGATAAGCACTTATATGTCCGAGCGTTACAAAATAAACATTAAAAGCTTACTTGCAATATCATCATTAAAATTAACAATTACGGGAGTAAGATTCCATTCAAAATTAGTAAGATACTTTAAAAATCTGAGAAATGCAATTTGTGGTAAATTCGCCATTTCGTAGGGTGCATTTCCTAAATACATAGATGCTACCCACAGATTAATTACTATGTCTGGAACATGGAAACTATCTATCATTTGAGATCTCAGCCAGCGCTTTACGAGGGCACAGCATGGACCAAAACTTGGGAACCTTTGATGAATGCTACAACAAATTTATAAATAGACACGTACAAATAGATAGCAGCTAAACTATGCTAAAAGTGTGACTATAGATAAACAAAACTACCATTAAGCGTATGTAAATAGGTAAAAGAGATGGAGGTGAAATAAAAGAAAACATGAAAGTCGAAGAGGTGTGGAAAAATAGGCTTTAGTAACTACCTCTGCAAGTTTTAAAATTTTATGTGCTCAAAGATAATGGTAAGGGTAGTAGATGATTTCCGAGTAATGAAGTGAAAGGTGTATCAAATAAGTTATGAACAGTGGACCATACCAAGTGAATGCTCATGAGTAGCCATGGATGAAGGAACGAGCAGCAGGAATGCTCGATGGTTTCCATTTGTTACAAATGGAAAAGCGTTTTCCATTACTCCATTATGGCAGTGCTACAAAGTATGAAACATCTGTGGAGAGTGCAAGTGCAATAGCAACATACTGTTATCACATATGCCCCCATGTATATTTAAATTGAATTCGCCTGGTCCAGTTATTGTTCCTTCTGAACACTTTTCTTAATACATCGTGTTCTAGAGACGTAACGATCAATCTAGAGATGGATTAGCAGTAACTATTCACGAATAATCAATTTTACGGTGATAATGTCGCGGCAATAACCAGACATTTATTTCCACAAGTCCACTGCATATTAAGCAAGTAAGAGTTGCTAACGATAAATAAATACTTTAAAAGTTAGTAAGTTTCATTTTAAGAACATTGTAGTGAACAGCTGCATAATGATAATAATAATAATAATAAAGAGTTATTGATATTTATAACCAAGTAATTCAAGTTAATAGAATCTGTTTTGCCTGAGTTTTTGGTGATTTTTTTAATAACCAACTTCTTCAGTAGATACATTTTTCGTTCGAAATTCAGTCAGTCTCAAAGAGGTCATGGCAACGCTTAGAGAACAACAATAAAAACAAGGAGACTATTATAGGAAATTTCAGAAGATGTAGGAAAGTTGTAGCCAGTACTAAAGAGAATGCTTGTATAATATAATAAGCAGTGTCATTGATCCAGTAAAGGAGAATCTGGATCACTTGGAAGCGACCTACAGGATATATGTAAATCATAAAAAAAACTTGGTGTAAAAATGATCTAAACTTACCCACTTAATGCACTTGTTACTTTCGGCAATATTTCTAAATCTTTTTCTAGTTGTAAGCTTTCTTCGTTATCCTTGTATGAAGTGACACCATCTGCATCAACTACTTTTTTCAATAACATCATTTCCTTGGGCACAAATAATCTAAATCTAAATATTAACCCTTCATAGAATACATCTAAATGATCCAATGTAACTGAAGTAACTATATCGTGTTGCTGCTCCTAACAATTCTGATAATCTGATGTAAAATTCGCATTTCATGCATCTTAGAACATTAACTTCGTCAGGCCAACCTGACGATTTGCCTAAAAAAGAAAATTGAATTCATTTGAATATAATGGGCTGATAATGTATTTAATTTAATTATGTTTCAATGTCTCAATATTTTTAGTATGGCCTCAGTAACCCTCAGAAGGGTTTCAAAATTAAGTCATTCACCTGGTGCTTCCCTCATATAGCAGCTAAAATACATATAAACGTTTCTAAACATTTTTCTAAATGATGTAAGAAATAATTTTAATTTAAGATTGAATTTCTTCATATTTTCGCACTTAGTACATTGTGTAAGAAAACGTATATCGTTGGATGGAAGAAAGAAAAAATTAAACAACAGAATTGCCTGAACGTTACACAGTAAAAAGGTCAAATATTAAATATTACAAAAATAGTAATTTCCAAAAAAATACAGATTCACTTACCCATTTGAAGTACACACTCAATAGGAGCAACATACATAGGTAACTTATCTGTACCTAATTTGAGAACAAGTTTATCTCCATTGTGGTGCAATATTTCTTGATTTTCTTTGTATGTAGTGGGTATCGGTGGAAATACATCTGTGTAACTGAAAACTCAAATTAATGTAGCCCACCATGGTTTAGTAAAACAAAAAAATACCTAAAAGAATCAGATATTCCTTGGATGTTGGTAATTATAAGTGGTAGTTCTAAATTCCTTATAATTTTATCTAGATCAGTGTATATATGCTTAATTTTCAAACATGCCTCTTCATTAGTACAGTTGGAAAATGAATAATGGTTTTATCGAGTTTTAAGAGCTTCTCAAACTGGCTACCTACTATTTTCATCTCTAATGGATATTTATCGACAAAAAGAAAATTGAGGATCTTTATGAAAATGTTTCTCTTATCTTGTAATGTCCTACATTGGAAATGTACCGCTTCAGCTACTGTAGAGTCTTGAAATCTTCGAAAACTTGTCATGCCTTTCCAAAACAACTGAAAATTTTTCACAGCTTGTGGATCATCTTCAGGTGGCCCTCTTTCAATAACATTAAATGCAAATTCCGGGTTTAGATTTATGCAATGCCAACATTTAATACATCTTCACTTTTCTGTTTTACTATATATGAAACTATACATGATACACGTTTCGTAAATGCTTGCCTAAGTATGCCATTTATTTCATGTACAATTAATTCATCATAAAACCCATAATATTTCCATTTCTTTTCTGGAGCAGCATCATCGTAAATAACTTTGAATTTATTTTTATCTTTCAACCTGAAAGATGTTTGATTATTTACAATAAGTAAATCATATCAAAAAAGGTGTACTCACAGAACTAAGGCATCATGTTGTAAGGTAAATGAAACTTTTTCCAAAAATAAAGATGAAAACGAATTAAATGTATTACTATCCAATATATCTAACGCTAACAAAGCTTCTTGCTTCAGTTTAAAGTATACTTCTACATCTAAGAAACTAGCAACATTAAAGAAACCGGTAATATCCAAAACCACAAGTTCATAACTTTTCTTGTACATATCGAGTGTCTCCAATTTAACATCGTCACTCAAACTTATTGCCTCTTCATTCCATTTACTATCTCTTATAAATGACCAAAATATGCGCACTACTTGATAAGAACTCATATGTGGTGTAATTTTTTTTTTCTTTACTAAATAAGCTAATATATAAAAAAGTAATTCATCTGTAAAATTTCCAATTCCATTAGAAAGAAATTCTCTTCGAGAGGCCCACACCAACAGTAATTTAATCCCATCCTGGATGTTTTTTACATTCAATACGCTTCTCATATATTTGTAGTTGGTGTGCAACGTACAATCCCTAACAATCAGACTATTATATATAGGGGTGCCAGATTCTCCAAAATCTTTAACGTTAATATCTTTAAAATCATCATCAAAATCATATTTAATGTTATTCTTTTTGGCAGAAATCTATTTAAATTGAAGAAACTTTCAGAAGCAGTTACATACACATTAACTTTAATTTTTTCTGATAATTCTAGTTGAAGGTAAGGAAGACATTTAAAATTATGATATAACAATTTACAGTTTGAAGATAACTTATTTTCCTTTATATTATGCAAAATGTATACTAGGTAATAGTGCCTTTTAATGAAGTATCTATTATTTAAATAATCTTTAGCATTAAAACAATCAACTGGCATGCATATATTTACATTCAATCTGATATCGCCTTTAATTATACATTTCAAATCATATCCACCAAATATAAAACAGCTTTCAGATTCTGTTGGAGCTAAAAACTTTACTGAAAAATCTTTATCATATTGTAGACTTAATTTATTCTCAAATAATGCATTGATAAATTTTGATCTCTTATGATTTCTTTTATGAGGCTGAGGTTTTATTTCACTCAATAATATTTCTTCCTCTGTGTTTAGGTTACTAATGCTATTTTTAAGTTGTTCCACCAATTGTCTACTTGGTCAATAATTTTTTGTTTCACACTTATCTCCGTTTGCAGTTCATCAATTTGTAACCGCATTAAATTTGAGCTATACAAGTTTTCTGTTTCCCTGAGATGATTTAGTTCCTCTGTTGTGGGCGGTTTTAATAACTCTTTTTTTCTCATTTTGTTGGTTCGTTTCTTACTGTCAGTAACTTTTCGTTTACCTAGTTTATCAGGTTCGGGTACAGAGTCATTATCACTTGATGTGTCCTATAAGATCTTGTGTATTATATTCCGTAATAACTACTCACTAGGCTAAAAAAATATGACAAAATACTTACGTTCTCAGACATCCTTAATATTTAACGACTGCAATTAACTCAATATTCAATACAGATATTTTTTGCAATACAGAATAGTTTTTTTACTATCGTGGTAAGCGTAATATCATTTAGTGCAATATATATTGGCAATATTAGGTGTGTTAGGTTATGTTCAGTTATGTTTACATCTCTCTCCTGCACCGCACGTGCAAATGACAGATATGACATATATCGGTTCAATATAGCCACTCGGTGTGGACTACCAACCCACTGCATCCTCACTATATCCTCACTACACTTTCGTCAGGAAAGTCTTGAAGGTTTATTCGCCGGTGTTACACCAATTACACTGTAGTAACTAATAAAATAATACATATTTATATTTTACTTTTAAATAAAACCAGCCAAATCTATATACATCTAAGTTAATAATACAGTTGTATAAAGGCAATTATATTTATTTATCTGTGGTAAACTGGTAACTATCCATTGATTATGTACCTTATAAAGTATTAAAGTATACTCAACCCACATAGCCAAATTTGAATTGCCCGCAAATATTTTTTGTAACTTCAATTGTTGAGACATAAAATTACCTAATATTTTGTACTACATTGATAGTTATTTTAATGCCTTTACGTTGAAGTTACTTAAAATAGTGCCGGGAAATTTAAATTTGGCTATTAGGGAAGAAAAATTTCTATCATTTTTTTTTGCAAACTTCAACAGGAAGTATGAATTCAGCTGCAATTTTGTATTACATCAATATTATTTTAATGGTTTTATGTTGAAGTTACTAAATAATTGCAGAAAATTTAAATTTGGTTAGTAGGGAAGTTATGCAGACATGATTGTAGTCGGTGACTCTGTAGCTGATGATTCTGTAGTTGATGATTCTGTAGTTGGCTTATTTATTGGTTTAGGAGGGAATTTACAAACGAATTCGCAAAAAAATGGTCGTTCCATGAGGCCATTGGTGCAATTTCCACAAGCTGTTACCAGATTGTTCCAAAACTATTTTAACAATACAATAAAATTAGAGATTAGGATTAAACGTTCAATTAATGAGAATTCGCAGCAACAAAAAGTATCTTAGTGTTTGGAATTAGTATTATATACTGCACGAGCCACATCAACCATGGGGTCATAGATAGGATTAGTTGGTATGATGGCGTCACTATTAAGAAATTCGTGTTACGTGTGCTTACTCCGCGCCATCTAGCGATATGTACCCCGCTTAACGGACATTTAGCGCGGTTACTTGAAAATTATTTAAATTTACCTCAGAGTATTAAAGGAAGACTTGTTGTTACCATTTTTGCGCAATTTTCAACATATGGAATTCATATGTTGAAAATTGCGCAAAGTTGTAACACAAGCCTTCCTTTAATACATTTTATTGTTATAATATGAATAAAACGACCACACATTTATAATTACACAATATTTTCATTGAAACATTTACAGAAAGTATCTTAACTTATGATATGTATATTGTGTATAAAATTATTAAAGTAAAGTATATTCTTTTTACATAACCACATATGAATTAGAAAATAAGTACCAGAAATTGACACGTCGCGAAAAAAGTCAAATCCAATCGACATGTCGGATATCTGACTTTTATCGACGAACTACATACAGAACAGAAGAAATAAATTACCTCTGTTGTCAGTGGCACTTGGTAGGAATAATGATGGGAATAGCTGTTTTTCCATAAAAAATCTTAGACGATATGTCTTCTTGAGCAAAATGAATATGATAATACGATAATTTTGATAAATTTATGTGCAGATCCACACTTCGCAATTTTCTCATTACGAGAATGCTCGATCCATTTATTGAAGCGTTCCGTATCCTTTTCTGGATTAGGAAACTGATGTCTAGAGATGTTGGTTGTGGCAACCCATTACTCCACAGGAACGGCCTCTCATGTCTAAAGCAACAATCGTACAGTAAAATCACTTTTATCACAACAATTTTTACTTTAACTTACTTGGTGCGGAAAGAAGCTTCGTAAAACAGCTTTTCAAGCCGCAAAATTTTTGATTTGATAACACTCAATACGTTATCAGAAACCAAATGACATAAAAACAAACAATTGCGGTAACACATGATTATATTCCAGCATTCGGCGCCGCCTGGTGGATTGTACCCCACAACAAATCGTGACGTCTACGCTGATATAAACAAATCGTATTTAGTGCGCCCCCGTGCATGGGGTAGTCACTTATATCTGGTCAAAAGTTCAGCCGTGTCAGACAAGGAAAGCAAATGGTAGTCCGGCGCAAAACCTCAATAGATGGCAGCCAAACACTATGTTTTGTAATATTTGTGTAATAACTATATGTGTATTGGTGATTATTGTTGTGGTTGGCTTACTTATTACTGGGGGGATTGTTGGATAGTTCGTTCTGGCTATGGCGCTGTGGCCGTGGTGTCGTGTCGTTAGTTCATGATGGCCAGTTGTTTTTAATCTATTTTGTTTTAGACGTGCCTTCCGTTTCCGTAGTTATACTTTATTTTACATTCGTTATTAGTAATAGTGTTAGTTTTGAGTGTTTTTACTTTTTTCTTTATTTACTTTTACCTGCAGTGTTTTTTTTTGTTCTTATTACATCAAACTTATGTCAACATACTTCTTATCACAGCAACTTTTAAATATATGTAGGTATTAACAGAAACTTATGGAAGTTTATTTTTTGCACGTTTATTTAATATTTCTTATTCTCACTGATCAAATCAACACAGACACAATATAATACCTCTGTGGGTAATTACACAGGTCATTAGCATCAAAGTGTAATAATAAAATGTACAAAAATATAAATAGAATCATACAACTTACGTAATAATATTCATGGAAATAAACTATTAATCTTATAGAACATTATGTATCTATGTGAATATTTATTACTTAAGTTGTATGCATATACCTTAGTTTTCTTGATATAGTCTGTAAAAAATAAAACCGCATTTAAATAGTAGGCCCGCTTTTGTAAACTAGTACGCGACAAAGCTCATTAAGATGGCGCGAAGTGCACGCGAACTTTCAATATACACAGATTCCGCTCTACACTAACTTCTCTATGACATCAACTACGAACAGAAGCGTGCGCTAAATGCATATAGCAACGTGTCTAGCTGTTTGGAGTTTGAATGGCTCCTGGGGTATACATTTTTTACTTTTTTGTTTTTTTGTCTAGTGGTGTATACAAACAAATATTTATTATAGTTAGGTACTTAAATAGTAGAAAAGTTATATTAGATGTTTATATAAACATGCATACTTACAAATCGTGGCTGTAACTCCGCCGAGGAAACTACAAAAGTAATTGCAAATAATTGAATTAAAATGTTCATGGTGCATCGGTCTAATTTGCAATTGTTGCAGGGCAATATACTAATTATATATGAGTTCCTCCAAGTGCTCAATTTATATATGTTTGTCTGTATTTTTCCCCTACAAAAGCGTACAAATGCTATTTCTAATAGCGCGGAAAATATTTTGTGTAAGTATGCAAGTACACGTAATTTTGAAGAAAAAAAAGAACGTTTTTCCTTGACCGAATTTACATAAGATAATGGTTAGTGTTTTTGTTGTTAGGAAAATTAAAGAAAAAACATCTTTACGTGTTGTGACCTGCGAAAATAATAACACAAATAACAAAAACGTGCGCAATCACAATAGCGAGCTGAAATTGGCGTTAAAATTTTGTTGGTGAATTAGAGATATGACATATTCACCATTGTTAGACAACATTATTTCTTAAAAATTTAAAGAAACTATGAAAACGCGGATGATTTACTTAAATATTTCATAGACTTTGTTACTTATTCGTTCCACCACAGTTCCACAACAGTTTGCATAATGTTTACGTCGTTTATATTTTACATTATCATTTTCGTCGCGGCAATTCGTGCAGGCAGCCAGCACTATAATAAATATACTCACTGCCGTTAGAAGTATTACACCTATAAGGAATAATTTGTTCACTTGATTTTTTTGGCAATGTGATAGTTTTAAATCAAAAATGGAACGATAACATTTGCAAGAAATTTTATCCACATGTAATACGAAAAAAAATAGTGTGTACTTTTCTATACCTACACGTCCAGCCATCGACGAAATGAGAAGGTCGATATCTGCTTCTGGCCCCTCGTTTCAAGCAACTTCGTGGATTAACTATCCCAGAGAGTCTGCTCCTCATGATATCCCACATATGCTCAATGGGGTTTAAATCCGGTGAACGGGGTGGCCACTGCGAAACAGTAACGCCTGCTTCTTGGAGAAAGTCCATAGTTCGACTAGCAATATGGGGACGTACGTTGTCTTCGGAAAACGAGACATGTGGACGGCCATTTACGTAAGGTAGTAAAGTGGTTTGTAGAATACCGTCAGCATAATGCACAAGTGTCATACTGCCTCGAATAAAGAGAAGTGGCAATCGGCTACCATAGGCCATAACCCTCCAAACCATTACTCTAACAGGCCTGTGTACATGCCTCAATAGCAAACCCAATATCACGTTGCTCTCTACGCCGGCGTCGTACCCTTCTACGGTCATCGTGCATACCTAGACAGAATAGCGATTCATCGCTAAAGACAACATTATGCCATTCTGCTTGTCCATTCTGCCATTCTCTGCACCACTTCAAACGTTGACGGCAGTGGTCCGCAGTCAAAGGAAACATTCATTGTGGGTGGTATGAAAAAAATCCGAAGGCTCGAATGCGGCGGTATAGTGTGCGCATAGTAATAGGTCTATCTTCTTATCAAATCATTAGCCAGCGATTTGAGGCATAGTTGCAAAACGGTCTCGCATTTGTCTGAAGCGCCTATTTTGATGCTCTGTGGTACGCTTTGGTTGACCACCCAGGTAACATGGTGACGTGAAATGACGTTAGATAGACGATGTCATAGTTAGATGTCATATTGACGTCCATTAAACGTCATTTTACGTCAGTTGCCTGGGCTGTTGGTCTTCTTCGTGTTGTTCTACCTTCTTTTGTCCACACACGAGACACATGCATTACTGTCATTGCACTACAATTAACAGGGCGGCCAATTTCATACACGGTGATAATTTTGACTTTGCTTAATACTCGTAGGCGGACAGGCAAAAACTAAGCATTTTCTGTACTAGTCAGCTCTCATAAACAGGTTTCTTCATAAAAGAAGACTAAGGGATAATTTTTTGCGAAAAAAAATATTTACACAAAAATAAAAAGTTCACGTTCTTACCACAGCTTGCTTTAAATATTTTTCAAGCCTCCGGCATAGAATACATTCTCACTAACAATATTATCTGATTGTTCCAAAAAATAGCCATGAGTGAAGATAGCGTAATTTTCTTTTTTACAATTCATTTGCGTCATGTGTAGGTTTTATATTGTTGAAATTCCCTTAATTCCGAGTCGTTTTTATATATGTAGTTAGTTATTTTTTAGGATGTCACTATTCGATTATTTTGAAATGATCTGATCTGACATAAATACAATATTTTTTATGTCAATCAATATTTGAATATTTACATTTTTATATATTAGATAAAACATTACTGGCAAAATTATGGCTGATCAACCACAAAAGCCAAAAAAATCTATGCAACTAGTAGGTGCAATCGCAGGTAAACTATATAAGATCAAAGCTTCTTGGAGATTGATTAATTTTTTTGTGATAGAAATAAAAATTAATAACACTATCAAGCATGAAATTACGTTACATCCTACACATATATTGTTTTTAGCTACTATGGGCGGATTGGCACTAGGTACGCTTTAGGTTGGTCTTCACCAGCCCAAGATATTTTGATAAACGAAGGCGTAACGGAAACCCAATTTCCTCATATCAATAGCATAATGTGTTTAGGAGCAGCTACCGCGCAGCTTTATTTGTTTTTGACATTTGACCGGTTAGGAAGAAAATGGACTATGATAACGGTAGCTATACCGATAATCGCCCTCTACGTTTTAATGGGTGCCGTAAATCAGTGGATTGTATTTCTCGTTTCGAGATTCTTTATTGGTTTCTGTTGTGGCGCGTTTTGCGTAGCTGCTCCCACGTATATTGGCGAATACTCTGATAAATACATCCGAGGAACATTGGGTGTCTTGTTCCAGTTTTTGTTAGTTATAGGCATACTGATAGCTTTCTTTCTCGGATTGGCAGGATGCAGGTATATTCTTGAATACTTAATGAAAGTAATTAACGTGACATTAAAAAAACTACAGTGTCATACTCGAAAATTCACCGATAGCTGTTTCACAAAATGATATTAATAATATATGCGCCATTTAATGCAATGGATTAAATCCTAAACATGATAACCATATGTGTTGTTCAGTACCATGGTAATACTAATATAAAAAAAAACCCACATTTTTTTTGATTTAACAAGTTGTAATGCTAATGCTAGTTCAAAGTGCACCCGACCCTGTAAACGAATATAATATAAGCGCAGCTATTTGTATACTATAGTGCGTTCGGAAATCTTCTCCGAGCTACTCTCTGACGTCAATTTGACTTGCCCAATCACAAGTTGTCGTATGCGTCAAATGGCAAATTGAGAGTAGCTTGGAGAAGATATCCGAACGCACCATATATATCAGAGAGCGCATATAAGGATTATAAGGGCATGGATATAATTGGAGTAAAACTTTCGAATATAGAGTTCTTGGGATGGTATTCACTAGTCAAGCTCCGTTTCACTGGTATAGTGATGGAGGGGAATTGCCTGAATAAGTAAATATTGCTTGAAGGTTTTACTCCCAAAGCAAATGTTTCTACACCCTATAATTCCACAAGTTTTCGTTATTGTTGGAATTCGCGCAGAATTGAGTACTATTGTAAGTAAGTTAGGAGTTTTTCCCTTTAGCCCTGTACTCCTTTGCCAATTGCCATATGTTGGTTTCATTTTTTTTTTCGTTTGTATTGATATAATAAATTTAATTTCAAATATGCACATTAATAGGCTAACACCGAAAGTGTTTTCATACATTACATTTTCTTTGTAATCCTCATAAACTGTATCATCTTCATTCTCCAGTGTAAAAATAAATGATAAGAAAAATAATATAAAGATGTTCATATATACCTACTATATAAACATAAACCAGGAACCGGGCATTCTCCTAAAATGCGGTCCTTGAGGAAGGTGATTTTTTGAAGTCGGTCCATTCACTCGAGAAGTTTCCACTTTTAGAATGTGCAATACGCTTTAAGTAGTTTTCATTTGTTCCTACTTTTGGAATACCCTGTATAGTCATAATATCTTTAAGTTATGCTACATTGAATTCTATAAAGCTGTTTGTGGAAAAGATTTTTTCCTAAAACAAATGGATTGTAATCAAAATCCAGTTTCTGTGTGGAACAAACCGTAACTAGTTAAAATATTTCGGTTATGTGTAGACATTCAATTCTATAAAACTTTTGCAATTTTTTTTTCTAAAGGCAAAAATAGAGCTGTAATCAAAGAGCCTGTCTTCAGGAACACCCTGTATAGTCAAATATATTTTTAGGTTATGCGGCATTAAATTCTATAAAACTTTTGTACAAATTACTTTTTCCTTAAAATCAAAATAGAGCTATAATCAAAGACCAGTTTTCGGAACACTGTGTTATTGTAATTATTTTTAGGTTATGCGGCATTAAATTCTATAAAACTTTTGTACAAAATACTTTTTTTTAGATCAAAATAGAGCTGTAATCAAGACCAGTCTCGGTTTGAACACTCTGTATAGTTAAAAATATTTTCAGATTATCCCAGTAAGCCAAGTTCAAATTTCCCGCAATTATATTAAGTAACTTCAACTTAAAGGTATTCAAATAACTATTAATCTAATACGAAATCGTAGGTAATTTCATGCTTTAATGTTGAAGTTACTAAAAATAATTGCGGGAAATTTGAATTTGGTTCACTGGGATGCAGCATCGCATTCTTAAAAATAAATGATAAGAAGAAAGAAATATAAAGATGTTCATATATACCGACTATATAAACCTAAACAACTTCCAGTTGAGATACATACGCAGTAATGCAAATCTATTGATATTCACGGGTCTATTCTTCATTTTATACGATATGTATTTTTGATACAATTTTATTTAGACAAAAGTTCCTGTAAAATGTATTATCGGGATATTAACAAGTCGTGTAGGTGCATTTTTGAATGTTATTATGTAACTTTCCAAATTTGTAGTATTCCAACTTTATTATAACTAAATTTTCTTAATTTCCATCCTAATTTTTGCGCGAGCGCGTATAGTAATTTTGTTAAATTCACTATAAAATTCTGATAGATACCTAAAGAATTACATAAGACTTAGGGGGTGTAAATTCATCACTTCTTACAACTTATAGTGTATAAGATAAAATAAATGTAGACACGTCGAACAATGATTGGAAAACACAAAATTATGTGCACGTTACGTCAATTACTTCCATTCATCATTTATTTCTGATTCAACCTGTAGGTACATAATAGTAGGTATATATCTCAATGCAACTTTTTTTTTGTGTAGGTATGATAGTTTCCGATGGTCTTCCTCTCTATTTTTGATTTTATGATGTTTTTCTTCCGATCCAGTATTTTTGAAAATGAAAAAAGAGGGAATCAAAGACTTAATTTTAGTTGGAAAGATTTCGATATATCAGCAAAGGACTTGGAGCTACATTAGTTCAGGCCAAGGTTCTTTTAAGGAAAATATGAAGAAACCAATAAAGGGGTTTTTCTAATGGTCTGCATGTGCACAGTTAAGTGGATTAAGCATCATGTTTTTCGTCGATATTTTAATTTGGAAATTTTTGGACTCGACAGCAACGTTTGCACAGTTATCCTTGGCGTGAACCAACTTTGTTGGACAGGTTTGGCCGTAGGTCTAGTAGATAGAGTTGGAAGGAGAATATTGTGGCTGTATGTTGGTTTAATGGGGGTTTTGTTGTGTAGCGGACTTTATTTTATTGCTAAAGTGTACGATGAGGAACTAGTTAGAAGTTGATTCTTTTTGTATTTGTATCTGTTTGTGGCGGGGTTTTGTCTCGGCGCCGGCCCATTACCTTGGTCTATGATTGGAGAGTTATTGTCAGCTGGTGCGAAAGTATACACCGCTCCGATAATAACCGCAATAAATTGGATTTTAGCCTATCTAGTCAGTTTTTCTTATCTTACTAGTAAAGGAATTGGAAGGCTTGTTTCATCGGATATGGTTTTTTGGTATTGGGATTGGTCTTTGTTTATTCTTGTTGAACAGGGGGAAAACTTGATGAATCAACAGGTTTAGGCGAGAACTTGAAGCTCCTGGAAGTAGAAGCGAAAACTATAAAAAGTTTGTATACTGTTGGAAATAGATCATGGCGAATAAAAATTGTACGAAGCTTAATGCTTTTTATTGTTATATTGGACAAGTTGTTAGGTAAATTAAAAAAATACGTGGTATTTTTCGATTCATTCATTGAGGGATATCCTTACTTAAAATTTCACGTATTTTGGGTATTGACTTTGGATGTGAGTAGCTGCAAATGATAAATATAATACTTTTTTTAGTTTTTTAATTTTACTTATTGATTTTATTTTTTTTTTTTATATTTTTAGAGGTTATTAACACTATTTATTATGATTTTGTATGTAGAATGGGGTTCTTTAGGCGAAATTAAATTATAGAGTAATATTAACCACAGGGGTAGATTGGCAGCCGTTTGTAGCGTGACATAAACTTAACTTCAATGAAACCATAGTTTGCGAGCAGGGTGTGGCAAAGACGTATATGTAGAAAGACGGCATAGTTACGTTAGGTTATTGGTAGTCACGGTTGTCGGACAAAAGCTAATGTGTGGGCTGATGTTACGTAACGACATCGGTAAAGCATTAGAAATTTTAGCTGATGAATTGTAAAAACGAGTACGGTCTACAACGTGGTAACTCACCAATTTAAGCGTGATTGATAAAATAACGAATGTTCCTTAAGTTAAACGAATTAAATTCTACTTTGAGTGCTTTTTACGTTTGCTTGGTAATTCTACTGAAATACATAGATAACTTGTATTTTAATAATGTTCATTTCGATAAATTCTTGATTTATTATAAATTCATTTCATTTATTTTATATACAGGTATTACATATAAGTAATTGTGTTGCTGGGGGATTTATATTATTTAAAGATACATATAAGTAGGTTTGCATAAATAAAAAAGTCATGGAATAGTGTAAAGATTCCATTTAACCACTTTTTTAGTTTACAATAACCATGAGTTAAGTATGCATTGCGGGATCTTCAAGTGGTAAATGAAAATACCATATAAGTAAAATATTTTTCTTTGAAATATACGCTGCACATTTTTCTTACTCATAAATATTGGGCATTTTATATGCATCGGTATTAATTGATGGCTGCCCAATACACATCTGTCGACAAGACTTTTAAGAAATTTTATCTCAAAATTTGCTTATGCTCATGTAAATCCAAATAGTTTTGACAAAATTGGTTGTGTCTGAGACTCTAAAAATATGACACAATGGAAGTCCAATGAACTCAAAATTAACACTTACTAGCAAAAATAATTATTCCAATGTATATATTATATTTATTTTAATTGTTTTATTCGCTTTAAACAACTATACCAGTTGAAAGATCTAAATCAATATATAACAACGAAAGAATTAGATTAAAAAAAATAGAAGATGCCTGATATATACAAATAATAAACTTCATAACAATATCAATATCCATGTATCCCATGCGCTTTTTCAGATTAATATGTATAGGAACAAATAAAAGTATAAATAAAATTAATGTATTCAAATCAATAATCCAAATAATACATCTATAAAGTATTTACATTTCCGTGTTATACGTGCGTTTAAATTGCAAATATATATACAAGTTTCTTAATTCATTACTTTTTTTTATTACTCCTGATCACTAACACGTTCGAATTTTTGTAGTCTTTTTAATCTTATCTGCTCTTCGGCCGATAGGTTATCGCCTGAAGAGGGACCTGGTAAATTATCCAGCAGTTGTGGCTTTGATTTGTCACTATTGTTCTCAGATTCGTCTGATGTGGATTCAGTTTAAAGTGCGTTGTGGAGGGTATACGATGTGTGCTCGTGTACTGGCGCGCACTGCAGATTCGGCTTGGTTTGGTGGGCTTCACCGGAAGTTGAAGGAATCGAAGTGTCTGGCGTAGATGCGGAGGCTGGGTTCGGGGTTGCCATCGATAAAGCAGCCGCTGCGCTATATTGTTGTAACATAATGACGGAAGCGTCTAACATTATCTGAAAGAGGATAATTCGAGCATAAGGAAACACGAAATATCCGGGGTCGTCTTTTTGGCATCTGATTCTAGGGAACTAAAAGAAACTAAAAACGATGAGCACAAAAATTTTCGTTTGTAATCGGTTCTAAGATATCAAAGTTAAGCAAAAATTTATTTAGATAAACTAACAAATAAACATAATTTAACTATTATCTCTGTCCGAAGGCGATAGATAAAAGTATCCTTCATCTCTATCTGTAACCAATAAATAAAATCATATTTCATCTTTATCCGTTAGCAATAAATAATCTACATATAGTGAATATGACCAGTGAATTTTATATAAGAAATTGATATTTAGGTTTTCATAAAAAAAAAACACTGATGGTTAAAGAGCCACGGAGGCATGGCCCTTACCATCGCAAATCCCATTAAATTAATCATTCTCGGGAATCCCGAGCTAGCTCGTTCGATACAGTGCCTTACGGTGTATCGGGATATTCCCGAGGCCTCTGCCTCATCCGTTACACACTATTGCGACCATACGGAAGTACGCCATTGCGGAGCAAAAATTGCGTCATATATTTAATTATTATTATATTTTGGTCAAAATAATCGATTTCGGCCTTCAAGATTTTGTTAATGAAAAAGGTAGGTTTAGAAAATCTGGATGGGGTTTTGGAATATATTTCAAAAGCGTTAAGGTGTTCTCAAGATTCGATTTCCTAGAAAAACGACGAAAGTACTTCGTGAACACACAAGAAATTCGTTAAATTGTACAGATAAACGCGAGCGCTGCTAAATGGCGACAAGATAGATAAAGTAAACGTCAACCTAAACAGGCTTAAGTAAAGTAAAGCTGCATTTAAATTACATTAATGAATAGGTATAAATAAATCTGCATTTTATCATTTTACTATTTACCGTATATTTACCATAGATGTATCTGGATGTTTTTGATGTGCTCCGTAATGACGTCATCTGATCGGCCTTGACGAATTTGGGATTCAAATCGAACATACCGTGTTTCTAAGCATATGCATTCTCAGAGGCGTCATTAATATACATAGTTGACGTAATTACTGGCGTCATTTAAACTTGTTTATGTCTTTTAACTTGTACGTAAGTAAATCGTAAAATAACAAGACAACTGTATTGTTTAAAATTTTACATTTTTTAACTTGAGTACTCTTTTATTTTCACGTGTAATTTTTCATTTTAAAATGGCTTTTGAATTTGTCTGCATTAAATCTTTTGCGTCGGTATAGTGTGTGTGTGTGTGGGCGGCGTCAAGGAAGGAAGGAACAAATAAAGAAGTTTGCCGCGGCCACGAGGACAGCGCAACGTCCCTGATTAGCGGACAGCCGAGGGAAGCACGTGGGAGAGCGTAGGTATGCAAGCGAACAAAAGAAATAGTCAGCCAGCGTCCAAAGGGAGTGGACGTGCCGTTCGGTTGGAGAGCGGTTGTAGAAGGGACAAGGAGCTGGCCACAACACAGTTACATATATTATTCGAAGTACATCGCGTAGAGAGCTAATGTTAGTCCAGTAATTGCTGAGTGCCTTAGCCACCGTTTGCTACCGGAGAAGAATACCAGATATTCTGCCAAGGAATAAAGCTCCTGAGGTAGTAGTCTATTAGATTTCCTATTGTCTGCGGTGTTGTGCCTCCGTATGTTGGGAATTTCAAGATCTAGAGGGCCGAATACAGCCTCCAGAGAGTACGACGACGTAATTACATCGAGGTAATTTCCAGACGAGACCGCTCTGTATGCTGAAAATCATACCGACCACACCCAGAGCCGAAGAACCGCCAAAATCGCTAGTGTTACCGCTTTATTTTCTTTTTTTTTTGTTTATTATTTGTAAAAAAAGAAATTATAATTTTATTTATTGTTTACTTTAAATTTAATATTCGATTCAGTCAGTAATATACAAGAAGGCCCCATTTATTATTTTTTCTACCACCAAGTAATCTTTGTTTACCAAGTAATTTAATTATTTGTATCCTAAACTGCACTAAATAAATTAGACGTACGTTTCAATAGCAAAGCTATCATCATCAGCAGAAACACTGAACTAAAATTTTATCTATGAATAAATAATGCCATTTTGCTTTACCTGAATATTTCTTAACCATTGTATTCTCGCTTCTATATTCTCACGTTCCGTTCCTTCAAGTTGCTGCAGTTGCTCTCTGGTCAGCGAAGATAAATTTTGCGGCGGTATCGGAGGTGGCGTCATAAAAGGATTCATAAACGGGAAGGGTGGAACCTGAAATGACGGTGGTGGCGGGGGCGCGGTCGCAGCGGCAGCCGGTGGCGGCTGAATATTGTTGTTTCCGTTGTTGTTAGGAGCCCCATTGATCACCGGGTTCGGTTGCTGTTGTCCATTTCTCATGTTCGGATTAAACAAGTTGTTGAAAATATTGGGCGCCAAAAATGCGTTCCGCCCCGGAAATTGAAAAGCGTTAGGCGGCTGTGGCGGCGCGGGATTCTGCGGTCTCTGTTGACGGTTGTCAACATTCACGTTTGGCCCGAGAATATTCAAACGGCACGTTGGACACGTTTGCTGCCTTTGAAACCACGATCGCAAGCAAGCTGTGTGAAAAATGTGATTGCACGGTAGTTTTTTACAACCCGTGGACATTTCTTCCCTACAGATTATACAGACGTTATCTCCAGCATTTAATTCTTCCGGCGTAGCGTCGGGATATAAAGTATTCATGTTGTGTATGGCCCGTCTCGACAGTCTTACATCATTAAATGCTTTCTTGAAGTTTCTTATAGTGTAATACATTGGTCTGAAGGCGAAAAGAGGTAGTGTATAGACCCGAACCATAATCACAACGAATGTTAAATAGAGGATGACTTTAATGAACCCCATTATAAGTTCCGTGTATAAGAGGAACACGGCTTTATTTTCCCAAGGCGTTTCGCTGTGTAGATCCACGGAATAAAGTGCATATTTGATGGCTATGTTCGCCGCCATTGTAATCAAAATGGCATATTCGAATCCAAATACTAATTGAACAGATGCACCCTTAGTGACTGTGGAATGGTAGGCGTGTTGTACAAAATGAAAATCTAGAGCGCCTAATACTACCAATAGTGATAGAACTCTAATGTGAAATAGTAAACCGATGATAGGACTGCGTTCCATCTAAAACAAAAAAAAATAAACAATTTAGGTCAAATACAAACAAAATTGCAATCCTGTATTACAGTAGTGATGTAGAAAACTGTTTCTTTACGTTAGCAGTTTAAAAAAGCTGCTACTTTTTGTAGCAGTTTTCCTTAAATAGCGGTATACGTTAAACAGATAAACTGTTTCTACAACTTTGCACGCCGCCCCAAAGTGTCTTTTGTTACCGCTATTCAGTCAATATTTATACGTATTTATATTGCCGACGACTCTAATTGATTCAGTAACGAACATATATTTACATACGTCGTAGTGCGTATGTGAATACCTTTATATATACAGTGAGGTCGTAAATAGTCCCCTCCCCCCCCCCGATAACTTTTGAATGGTATGAGATAGAGCAATGAAACAAAAACCAAGGGAAATTAGAGATAATTTGGCCTTTTTGCCTATAGAGATACGCACATGGCTTCTGATGTAAAATAGAGGGCGTAGCTATCTTTAAAATTTTAAATAGGAAGTAATTTCATTTAGAAGCTCATTTGGAAGATATTTCTATTACTTTTATGGCAATGCAAACGGTTTTACGATTTTCGAAATTTTTACCAACTTATCCAAGAGTAATAATTGGAGTACATACGTTACTTTTTCTATAGCCCTCGTATAAATATTGTGGTTTTATGTGACTTAGGAAGCGATTGCTGTAAAATATGACATATTTTACAATATGACGTTTTTGCAAAATTTAGCAAAAGTGTCTCATCTGTCAGTGTATGTGTCATGTCTGTGGGTGTCTATGTTACAGATTACTGTAATTACAGGTTTCTGTACACTATATCCAAAAAGCGAATACGAGGGTTACCGAAAAAGTAACGTATGTACTCCAATTATTAATCTTGGATAAGTTGGTAAAAATCGTAAAACTGTTTGCATTGCCATAAAAGTAATAGAAATATCTTCCAAATGAGCTTCTAAATGAAATTACTTCCTATTTAAAATTTTAAAGATAGCTACGCCCTCTATTTTACATCAGAAGCCATGTGCGTATCTCTATAGGCAAAAAGTCACAAATTATCTCTAATTTCACTTGGTTTTTGTTTTATTGCTCTATCTCATACCATTCAAAAGTTATCAGGGGGGGGGGGGGGGGGACCATGTTACGACCTCACTGTATATATACCTATTTCTGAGGAGTTACGTTGCATAATGATCGAGTTTCTATAATGATATATATTATTGTTTTTGCATAGGTATTTCGTAACCAAAATCGATATAAAAACTAGAAAAACTTACTTATCAGCGAAACTTACATTGTTGAGTTGTTACACAAAATAACTATTATTACTTGGCAAGACATTGTCTCTACCTGGGCTTCTATATTTCTATATAGTTGTTAGAGGATTCTGTTTATTTTTTATTCTCTTATTTACTTAAACGGATGCGAAGTTTGTATATTCGTTATTTCTAGGTTTTTTTTTACCGCGTACAATTGTCATTTATTTAACACATCACTAAAATACAACTATTTCTAGAAATACCTTCTTCATTATGTTTACATTTTTTACAGTAAAAACATCTACGATACATAGATGTTTTTACAAAATGCAACAGATTAATAAAATATCAAAAAAAAAAAAAAAAAAACAATTTACTCATTTAAATTATTATTACCGCCATTCCTTACTGATGTTGACGATCTAAATGCTCCTATACGACAACATTTGCACGCTCGAGAGCGCGTAATTCCGATTCAAACTGACGCACGATACTTCCTTTAGCACAACATATTTAGAAACATTTACAGAAGTAGGTTGTAGCTGGTAACGTAAAGAAGCAGTTTTATACATCACTACATTTTATACACTGCTTTACTGCTACATATAGTGCTACGAATATATATGTACGAGTATGTTTCACAACATTCGCACTTGTCTACTATATCAGGAAATCAAGAAACTGCTACAAAAAGTAGCAGCTTCTTTTAATGTTGAATAGCTGCTACAAACTGCTTAACGGTTGTTACCTGCTACAAAATAGCAGTTTGCTTCGTAGCAACCCATCACTAATATACAGTGGTGGACAAAAAATAATAATAAGTGTGTTCAATAGTTGTTCAACTATTTTTTAGTACATTACATATTATCATTAAATACAGGCGACATCTATTGGAATTTTCGATAAATACATCCAATTACGTTATTATGTTATAAAGAATAGAAGGGAATTCCCCGAGTAATGAGAGTGAAACGCCTTTATAAGATATTTAAAAATAGGTGTGAAAGCTGGACGCAGAAAAGTACTATCATAAACTGTACAGTTTGCATAAAATGAATTATTTTATGTTAATTATACCATGGTAAAACATAAATATTTAATAAAAATCTAGCAAATTTCAAGCAAATTTCTACATTATTCTCGATACACGTATTTTTTTGTCCATCACTGTATATGTACTTACATTAAGTAGTTACAAATTCCATTTAAATGAAATGTATTTTCTGCTTATAACTGATTTTACTATTGCCCAATTTCTGAAGTGTTAAACCAGCAGTTATCTGTTTAGTATCTGACAATTTAACAAAAATGAGTTTTCCGATTAGTAAATAATGATGTTGCAGCAAATATCTACTCTTGTAAGTTATCTGCTTCACTTCTTGAGGTTAGATATCTGAGTTTAGTAATTGTCATGATGCTAAACACGCTTTTACTGTTGAAATAACTTTTTTAATTACAAATTAGACTCTTATAATACATTGGAAATATGAAAAGTAATAAATCACCATCAATCATGAACCCATATCAAAACATTGACAATGCAAACTATTAAAAACTCACAATCACTGCATATTTATACTTTCATACAGAAACTCTATTTAACATAAAAGGTTATTTGTTTCATATTCTTTATTTTAATTGATCATTTTTCCTATTATTATAGATACCTACATCATAACTGTGTACCCAAGATATTTCTTATGTATGAGAAACTGGGCACAAGAGCAATATGTTTATCTATCAAACTGTTAAATAAGTCTTAATACTTACAAAGTCAACTCTATCTTCTGCTAGCCAATGAAATGACTTCAGAAAAAGCAATAACGTAAACAGCGCTACAAATTTTGGGTTAAAATCATCACGAAATACTGTAAAGGCCAAGCAAGTTTCTGTGATAGCATACCATGACCGTTCCATTAAATGCTATAAAAATAAGTACCTCCAGTAAATAACAGCCTGAAGAAGGTCAAGTAATCTGACATACCTCAAATTCCGATGTGCGTAATTCACCAAAGAATATCTTTCTCATTAGTTTCCCAGTTAGGAAAACACATATGAAAGCTTGACAATAAATTACCTAAAATATGATTCTTTTTAATGCTAAATTTTTGTACAAATTAGAGGTACTTACAGCCATACTAGGATTAGATTTTGTGATATAAACAACAGAAGGATAAAATTGCTTCTTTTGGTAATATGCATTTGCAATCACGATCGTTGTGAGTGCAATGCTTATGAATGATATACCTAATATCCTCATTTTTAGTCTTATAAAAACATAATTACTTTGATAAATATAAAAATTTTGGACAATATTTACGTTGTTGTTATGTGTCCACTACCCATTTGTCAAATCACTTTAGAAATGAACTGTCAAAATCAAAGAGTCCCTCTAGCAGCAGTTTCATTAAACACGGGCGTGGATGATTCTGACTGGTCCTTGTTTTTGCCACATATTTTAAAAAAATAATTATTTCAATCGGTTAAAGGTAAGATAAATATTTAAAACTGTTTATTTCACTTCAATTTTGTATATAGAATTTGATCATCCACTAATTAAATATATATTTTGAATCTTTGCTTTTAAATAAATAAACTTAGTAGCTTTGTTCAAACAAGAAGTTTGTGACGGCTCAAAATTTGTATTTTTCTTGATTTGTTTTTTTCTATCAACACCGCACAATGCGGATGTCGATGCCCCAAACCTTACACATGGTTTCAATATCTAATTAAAAAATAAATGGTACTATTAAACTAGTATATGACCCATTTATTTTAACACTTCAAATCTGCACCTATTTCATTTACATGTAAGTACTTGTGCTCTTTTGCTTTCTACTCTTTCAAATTCTTTTGATAAGGTTACCCTGCTGTGTGTATCTCTGTTTCTTTATTGCAAGTATTCTTTATTCACACACAACCAAATATTTCAAAAGTATGCATTTTAGCGAATGTAAAATTATATAACCGCATACTTAAATTATACTGGGTGAGTTTTTTTATCTTGAGGCAACAGAATATTTCTAAAACACTGTATCAAATCAAAAAAGATCTTAATAAGATTTGTTATAATGTAGGGGGCTCACTGAATGGTGCCGAACTCGATCCCCCACTTCACCCCCCCCAGAGTGGGAGGGGGAACAACTTTGAAATCTTAAATGGAAACCCCCATTTTGTATTGCAGATTCGGATTCTACGCCAAGTGTGTGGTTTTTGTTTGAAACTTTTTTTTTCAATTCGTAACAGATTGCGCTGTAATCGCAAAAAACATGATTGTGAACGTCTAGAAAAAATACACAAAAAAGAGAAGCATAATGTTAATCAGTTTATTTTATTTGGAATAGGTATTATAAAATATTGTATTACTACCGTGATAAAAGATTATATTAACTATGTTTTGTTTTAGGTGTTTTAAATATTATTTTATTTTATTTGAATAGGTTTTAGAAAAAAATATTGTATTACTATACCATGATATAAGATTTCATTATGTTTGATTGACAAGAACATTATTAGAAATTAACTCGATAGAATTAAACTACACATATATTATTATTCATATTAAATCCGGAGTTAAATAAAACTAAAATGAATGAAAAATGAAAATGTAATAATTGTTTTAATCATAAAACAAATTTATTAAATATATTTCTAAAATACATACAGGTATGTTACTGCATGACAGGCGTTTCATTGTTTTATGTTATTAATATTATTATACTTATTACAAAGTACAGTGTAGTTCTATTGAGGGTATTTTGTATGAGTTACAATACATCTTTACATGAAAGTAGACAATTCATATTTCTGTAGTGTATGTTGGGTCACCTGGTTCGCAGGATGCTCATCAAAATGGCAGTGCCCAGGTTTATATTTTAAATATGTGAGTATAACACAAAAGCGCTGCAAAAACATGTTTCAAAATCCTAAGTCGCGAAAAAACGCCTTTTGTTTTTGAATAAAAGGTTTTTTCTTTTGTTTTTAGTACAGCTTAACCTTTGATTTGTTTGACATATACCATTTTTAAATACGTGATGAATATAGGCGTGTGATCGTGATCATTTAGTTTTATTTTGCACTATCTAAAGATATAAATATCTTTGACATATATATGTACCTAAATAAATCACGACTTATTCGATAATGTTTAATATCCTACATAATTTCTGATCGATAATCTTTTTTCTCTGTTAAGCATGCAACATAATATATTAATTAAAGTCTTCGATTTCCGTCATATTTACATTATCGTATAATTCATCATTACCATCATTTTCTACCGACATGATTAATAATGAACTGCGTATGTCGAGTGTAATTTACTTCTACCTGTTTCTACTCAGTCTAGGTGGAGATAAATAGCACTTGAATACACCGTACAAGAGAAAAAGGAGTCTAGCTGGCCTGCAAAGGAATAGATTTTGGTGTAAAGCACAGTTTCATGCTACACCTTCTATGCAAAAAAAAGACCAGAGATGTTTCAAGATGAGGTTACACCAAAAACAAAGATGAAGCTAAATACAAGAAATGAAAATAATTATCATTTTGCCAGCTTTATTTTTTAATATAATTAAAAATATACAATACATATGCTCATGCAATCGTTTTCATATAAAAATAGAGAAATATATATTAAAAATCAGTAACAATATTTTTGTAGGAAGCACAAACATACATGAAATTCTATTATATTTAAGTAGTATAAAGACCTTTTTCATACGGTTTGTTGGTTGCCCTGTTGTACGAGTGTATACTTTTTTATTTTTCCTATATAAAAGATGTAGGGCAACAAGCAAACTTTTAGTTCACATATATAAAACTATATACAAACCATATCAAAAGGATTTGTACTTTTCAACAATTTTGTTTTGCCGCGAGTACTTTAAATGGCGTTAAGCGGGAATCTGTACTTAAAGGAGTTCTAGTTAACCTTCTAGACGCTTTTACTGAAAGCGGCCGCTTTATAGGTGGAATTGATTTTGGTGTTACACACGCTGGGGACGGGGCAGTCGTATCTATAGTTGCTTTATTGCGCGAATTAGTATTCGCATTTTTATTTTCTTTATTTTCCCCCAAATCTTCACCTCTAGGAACTAAATGACAGCTTTTTACCACTTGCAAACGGGTCGACCGGATAGTACTGCTTGGACTTTTCGACGTCTTCTTTCGCGGGGATGCGACGTTTTTCTTCAACGCCTTCCTATCATCAACTTTCAAGGTTCTTATTCGGTAAGAGTGCCTATCGTTGTAGCGAAGCGATCCCATTTTATTTAAGCGAACTCGCGGAATCAAATTCGGCGTATCTTTGTTCGAATTATCCGAATCGAGTAATTCGTTGAAAAGTTTCGCTTTCGCCAATACCATGCCCGCGTTTTGAGTTCGCAATCTGGCCAAAGACGACCGGCCGTTTTCCGCCGAATTTAATGGGGTCTGCGGTCCCCGAAAGAACGCCTGCGCGTTTCGCCACTTTTCCGACTCACTTGGACAATTGGAATGACGTCTGATTTGCGCTTTTTGATTCTTCCGCGATTCGCGTGGAACGAAGAAGATCTGGCCGACGATTTACTTAAATTTTCGATATTCTCGTACTGGTTTTTATTCTCACGCGTCAAATCGGCATTTTCACCTTCTGTCTTGTCGCCCAACTCCGATACGCACCAATATTGATTGTTTTTGACGTTTTGCTTCTCTTGGTCTCTAGATCGGCGTCGTATTGTACCGATCTTCCTTGCGCTAGGTGATCTTATAATTTTCTGTTCGGCAGATCGTCTGATCTTCAATTCCCTGCTCAATCGGCGAGCCAGGTGATCCGTAGTTGGGCTCAAAGGTTCCGCTTGTTCCAATGTTTGTTCATAAGCGTCTTGTACGTTTTCGACAGTATTCAGTTGTTTCACTATCATTAGCTTTCCATCTGAATTCTCCAACTCGCGAGATATTCTCCGCTCAATTTCTGTAACCCTATATTTGATTTCTTCGTATTCAGCCTTGGATATTTTAACGTATTCGCTATCGTTCTTTTCATCAGATGCAACCGGAACATCATCGTTCCTGTCGTCTTCATTAATACCGCTGTCTGATTGGTCGTCATCTGCTTTCGAATTGTTCTCTTGGGCTAAAGAAGGCGCACACGAGTTTCTCTTCTTATTCTTACGAAAAGTTGTTACTTGACTGCTCACTTGAGACCACCTTCTCTCCAGCAACGATTTCGCACCTGCGGTCGATCGAGAAACCACAGATGATGCTTCGTCATTCTTGACGGATTTAGTATTTTTACTTCGCAGAGACCAGTGATGTTTTTTTTCTTTTCCTTTTAAACTAAAAGTAATTTGTTTTGTAAATATTTTAGATAAACACAAATAAAACAGAGAGAACTTACACGTCAATTTTGGTGCTAATGACTTTCGAGTAAGAATCAGGAGTCTTCTTTTTAGGGCTGCAAATTCGAAATTGTTATAATTTAAAATGGGCAATATCAAATATTATACTAGTATACATATGGTTAAAGACGTGTAGTTCCGCTGGCGTAATCTAGAGCGGCGCCACTGAAGTTTCTCCGCGGTGGGAGTTGAAAAGTAGCGAGGGACGTACGAAACTAGGCAATGGACCAAGAAATCTATGTACTTGATATGGAAACACTGTGGGTAATTTAAAAATCTATTCCTATTGGCAAAATTCAAATTTCCCACCATAATTTTGAGTAACTTAAAACATTCAAGTCTGAATGAAACCAACGATTTTGTATTACAATACAATCTTGATCAGTAACTATAAATAATCGCGGCAAATATGGATTCTACCGCTGGCATATAAATAAGTGGATGGTCTGGGGATCGGATGCTAGGTGTTAGTTCCGCGGTTTATATTTATCCAAGTTATTTTACAGAATGAATGTATGTTTGGAGAGTTGTTCTTCTATGAATCCATCGATTATACTTTATCGCTATTTAATTAACGTACTCAACAGAGATACACTATAATCGATGATTTTTATTGATGATTTATAAAAATTCCAATTTTATGATTTATTATAAAAAATCTGCATTTGCACTTGGTTGCATACCTATAAAATTGTCTAGTATTATGTCTCATTTCCTAAAAGCAACGAACGAAAAAAAAATGAGAATCTTTCCTAGAAATAAACGGGAAATTTTCTGCTAATTTTCCTTTTTTTATATTTTTTGTTACAAATATATAGTTTGACAATTCTAACCATTATAATAATATTACTAATATAATGTCCAACAATTATATTTTCTATATTGATTCTACAAACAACGAAACAGAAAAAGTTCTAGAGCGACAAAAGCTTATGATCTGATGCTAGTGTACTTGTACACTTTGATAAAAACAAAATTTCGCGCAATTATTTTTAGTAACTTCAACATTAAAGCATGAAGTTACCTACGCTTTTGTATTACATTAATGGTTATTTGAATACCCTTAAGTTGAAGTTACTAAATATAATTGCGGAAAATTTCGTTTACTAGGCTGCGATTGAAACTTGTACTGTGATGTTTTAAGTTACATTTTAAGCAAAATGACAAAAAAAATGCTTGTTCGATTCGCCATCAACTATCCTATGAAAACAGTAAACAATAATTTTGGAAACAAACATAAGTTTATGTTTTTCAAACATTATGGTATTTCCGAGTGATTTAAAAAAAAAAGAAGAAAAATTTATAGATTTTATAAATACAGTGTTTTTAATGTTTTCTGATATTTTTGTTTCAGTTTTAAGCAAGATAATATTCTTTCGCTGTTAACTGCAGATATATTGAAAATAATTAGCAAAAAAAAACATAAATTTATATATCAAGAAACAAAGATCATTTTAAATGTCCACTAGTCCGCTAAAAGCAAACATATTTTATCACCGCAAATAAATCAACAGCGGTAAATTATGATATAATATGTATTATGAAAAAGTTAATAGGCATTTGACGAAATAAATAAAAGCAAACATTCCGTGTGTAGCTTCGCTTTAAACGCAAAAATGTTTTAATTTAATTATAAAACGATTATTAATCTATTGAACCAATATGTGCGTTTTGGTTTTTGTTTTATTTACTTAACTGTTACTTGTTTTGACTCCTTTAATATTAATTTCATAACAATTTTGCGAAATGACAATTCATTTATGAATGCTCTACCTCTTCACTGCGCGCGCGGTTAAACCACTTTCATTCGTCTCGCATCGACTCTTAGGTTATCTTATATTTTTACGCGTTTGTGCAACGGAAAATTCCACTTACGTTTAACCACGTCAAATCACATTCAATATTTGTTTGGTCGTACACTTTTCTAAAATCAGCCTAGCTGTGACATCTATAGTACGGCAGCGGAACTATTCTTTTTAAACACGTATATATATATATATATTTATATTGTATTTGGTAATAATAAAGCACTTACTTTGGATTCGAGCTGATAGGGGTATATGGTGTACTTAGAGCAGCCTTGTCCGGAAGTTTACTAAGGATTTCTTTTCTACAAGCGCAATCGTTTAATAAAAATTAGCACAAAAAAATTAATTTGCACTTACTTTTTCTTGATTGAGAATCCACCGTTGTCAAATCTACGTTTTTTTGCTGATTTACTTGTACAGGGTGTTTGCAACAGATCTGGAGTGACTGGAGGAACTTCTTCTGTCACTTTATTACTGACAATCTTTTTCAAACCATTAAACATTTCTGAAATTAAAGTAAATATCAATCAAAAACAGATTCATCTAGTTTTTCCGCTATTTTAAAGTTTTGTTTACGATAAACGAAATTGATTGAACTTGTCATACAAATGAAAAGTAGAATTTAAGTCTTTTTGTGATGAAAGAAACAGGCATTATATGAATACTAAAGCGATAATATAAGACAAAAGGATCTATAATTAATATTATATATTAATTATAGGTAAGAGAAGAATTATTAAAAGATAATAATATTGTATAGAATTATATTGAAAGATAATCGAGTAATAAAAAGATGGCAGGACTTACAATAATTCTAGTAAAGTACTTGTAGTTCAACAAAAATAGTCAATAGGAACGTTAAAAAGACGAACTGCAGAACACAAAAAGTGAAGCGCCCATAGGAAACAAAAATAAACGATAGAAATATTTGCAAACAAAGAATAAAGGAAGAGGAGAAATAAAAACATGGAAAAAATAAATTAAATTTCTATTCAAAGTGTTGTTTGGACAAAGAAAAACATCAGACAATAAAGGATAGGAATAATCACCAACGTCAAAGATAAAATGGAAGAGTAGCAGATTTGTAGAGGACTAATAAAGAACATAAGAATTAAAACAGTACAATAGTAAATAATATTTGGATACAATAAAGTGGAGCCTGTCAAAATTAGCAATTTACTGTTCGCGGATAATATAGTAGTATTAGTGACAGATAATAGCAAGATGAAAAAATTATTGGACTTATGAACAGAAGACAAAGAGAAACTATAACTTCAAAACATAAACGGCGAAAAATTCATTATTATTCACAACAACGGCCACAGAAGCAAGAATGCAACAATCTGGAGGAAAACCATTAAAGAGTTATAATGTATGAATATTTAAGGATATAATAACAGAAAACGGAGAGATAGAGAACATAGATTAAGGAAACCAAATGACGTATATCATTGGGAAAAGGAAAATAGATAGAAATACCAAACTAAAAGTACACAATAGATCTTTTTTGAGAAAAAGAAGGTAACTTACTTGTTAAAGATCCACTTCTTCGTTTCTTTTTCCTTTTAATAGTTAACGATTCCTCATCCACTGAGGATGTCGATGTAGAAGATAAAGCTATATAACGTTCTATTATATTTACAGGTACTACACCAATTGCACTAGCGTTTTCTACCAACAGCTAAAACATTGTACATTATTTAATTGATAATTTATTATAAACAAAAAAGATAATACAATACCTTAAATAATTCACAGGTTTTTATAAGTCTGTGTGTAGCATGAGGGGCTAATTTTTCCTCAATAGGTAATAAAGTAGGTCCTACAACCACAGCCAAATTGTAAGCATCCATTTTATTAAATGCTGAACATTCAGTCACCCGATACAGAAACTAAAATGTTATAATCACTTGAAGCACTTGTACTAATAAATCTAAATTAATGACTTACCTGCATAAAATAAGCTAAAGTATTCAAGTGCTCACAAGGTAAAAGCAAACACGAGAGTAAAACAGCATCTAACTTTTTAGATGGTAAGATGATACATCGGAGAAAAAGGTCATGCAATGTGTAGGGAAATAATGGTTCTGGTAGTTCCCGAAAAAATGTTTTCAAAACATTTGCAACATCAACTTCATGGTAGTCATGACTTAAAATACATCCGGCATCTAATGACAACTAAAAAAAAAAAATATATTATCCCTGCACTAATAATCAAATTTATTTTACTATAACGTACACGTATTTCATTTTGTCTGGACTTTGAACCACCTTTTCTGAAGATACCTTCTGTCTCAACTTTATCTAAAATAAAAGAACACATTTCATGGACTAGCTTGGGAACCACAAGTTGTTGGCCGCTTGGTAATGTAACCGTTTGCGTCGTAAGTGCCGCCAGAGGCATTTTGAAAGCTTTTCTTGATTTGAATTCCTAGAGAGAAAACAAAATTAAAAAACCGCGAGATATTTTATGTAACTTCAACTAACCTGCACATTTTGTGTTTTGATTTTCTTCGGCCGAAATTTTATACCAAGGGCTTTTAGATCCTGGAGAGCTAAGTTCTTAATCTCTTCCTTCTTGTGAACGTCATTTAGAAACATGTTTCAGACAGGAACGTGAAATATTGTCACTGAAGAAATACTATCATTTCTGCACAGCCCTATGCCATCCGTATGACAACAAACAACAATTCAAACTGACGCACATATGACTATTTGTTTGGAATGGAACCACCAGAGCGCAATCGCAGTGATCTGATTGGCTGTACAGTTCTGCCGCCGAAAGGAACTGATTCAAAAAATAACCGTCACCGTTGGATGCACATAACATGACTATTCCATCAGATAAAATAAACAGATGATAACTATTGGATGAGAGAGACCAATGACATTTTACTACATACGATAAATAAGAATGCCTTCTTTTTATTGGAAGAATGCTGTTTCTCCTAAAATAAAAGCATAAAACCTTTTTTCATGTGGAGCAAATTACCAATTTATACCCTATGTATTTTATTGATATACAAATAAATAATATGCCAGTGTGTCTGATTATTAATTATTAGCAGTAAATTTCAAATAGACATGTAAGTGTATTCTTTATATAATTATTTATATATTGCATATGTATTTGATATGATCTGAGAAAAGCTTTGGGTTATTTAGAAATGACAAAAAAACTTTTAGATCAAAAATCACTGCCCACGTATTTATGCTGGTTTGCGGTGCTGTTTTGATTACTAAACAAATACAAATCATGATACTGTCATTTTTAACGAAATTAGGAGAGAATAATTAGAACATTGGGAAAATATTTGTAAAACCTCATTACCTAGACCTAGATCAATTCATAAGATAAGCTTTTATAGAAGATATTTTTCTGAGTTTCTTGTGTAGAGATTATTATCAAAAAGATTGAAATTTAATTCCCCTGTAATTATTCGATACCTAGAAAAATTATAACGTTAATAAAATAACCGAACCATTAAATTTTAAAATACAAAAGAATTATTATTAAATAATTTAAATATTTATACTGTTTAATAACGAAGAAACAAATAACAGCCAATTTAACTAAAATGTGAAATTCCGTAAAAAGTATATGTGTTTAGGATATGTTAATTTAAATTTAATTATCTAAATAATCCATTCATATTCAATTGGAACATTCAAACTTTCCAAACTATATCTACATATTTATAATCTCTCCAAATTAGTTATTCATTTCCAGCTTATAATAATAAAAAGCAATTAAAGTCGAATATATAAAGGGCAATTTTATTGGAAAACTGCAATAAACTGTATATAAATTTCTTCTACTTTATGATAGATTAGTATCAAATAGAGGTATTTGGATAGTTTTAGAGACCTACAATTTCGATTCGCAAATGGGCAGGTACTATTACCGTTAGTCATAATGTCCTATATTTAAGGTCCTGTCACAGTCTATCGTATCTAGTGCATCGGGGAGGCGTGACCTATATCATACTTTTATCAGTGATAAATGTATATTTGATTGGTATGGCCCATTTTCTTCCTATGAACTTATTATAACCGATAAAATTAATGTATGGCAGAGGTTTTCTGCAGGTGGCCTCCGATATTGAGAAATAATTATAATGTGATTTTCTAAGAATTAAAAATCGCTTCAGATTATATCTAAGGGATCTACTAGTAATAAAACAAACTTCACTTATTGAAGTGGAGTTGGAATATTTACTTTGAAAGTTGTGGGTTTGTTTTTTATCGATGCATCTGATAAAAAAAATCGCAGTTTTTAAATAAAGAATATTAGATGAGTACTTGATGAATTAAATATTCATATTTATTATTAAAGATGTTCACTATGCGCGGCGTTCTTAAATGTAAAATATAGTGATTTTTTTAATACACTAGCGATTATTTTCTTTTTAATAATATTTCATTACAGCTTTATAAATAACATAAAAAAGTAACATAAATAAACAATATTCAATAAATATAACATTTTAAACTCAACTAGGATAGAATTCTAAAACAAATAAAATTCACAATAATAAAATAAGTCAAAAGTTCTTCTCAAAAAGCATTAATAAATTTAAATATTAATTATTGAATAAATGTTTAAATAAACCTCTACCTTGAGAATACTATTGATTATAAAAATTTCAACACAGATTTACTAAAATAAAAATGATGGATGGCTCCATTTCTGTTAATCGGTATAAGTACCAATGAAATCCGATGAGGAAAAATACGAATAGTTGATGGGTACAAAATACTGTAAACAAAGAATTTAAAAATTTATTCAGGATTAGACATTCGCAGATTCTAATTTTTTGTTTTTTTTGAATTAATGATTTCGCGGAAATCACAAACAAATTCTCGGAATGTAAATCTCTGTCCAAGTCGAAATGGTTGTGGCATATTGTCGTATACCGTCAAGGATTTTTTATTTAAAAAATGCAAATTTTTATCAAATAAGGTGACAAAAAACAAATCCATAACTTTCAAACTAAATATCCTACTCAAACGATTTTTAATCCTTAGAAAACACTGTATTCATTTCCGAGTAGCAGAGAGACCACCACCTACATCCGTTCTACGTAAATTTTATTGGCTAAAATAAGTTTATAGACTAAAAAGGGACTCTTGTACTTTTACTACAGGCCGCGCCTATCCAATAAACTGGGGACAAAAGACTATGACCGGCCTCTGGATATACGGCACTGCAGCAATACCGGACATTATGGGTGGTGATTATGGTACTATACATACAAGTAGGTTCGTAATCCTTAGAAATATTAATAATTAATCAAATACCAATTTAAGATTTTATTTCTTTCGGAAATTTCAAATATTAATGTTTAAGATTAAAATATAATCTTCATATCAATTTTACTAACCATTAAAATCTTAATTTCGATCAATACCGTTGCCAAGCAATAAAAGTGAAAACATGTACATTTGTTTAGGTCCAACTGGATCGGGGAAAACGTTGCTTTTGAGAAAATTGCAAAATGTTAATGCAGTGGATGAAACAACGAATGCTGTTCCCACCGTTGGCACGAACATATTCCACTTGCAACGGGCAAACCTTCATATACAAATTCGGGAACTTGGTGGAATTATGGCGCCTATTTGGCCTAAATACTTTGCAGGCATTGACAAAGTTATATACGTTGTGGACGCTTCTAATTTGTGCCAAATATCGGCAGCTGGCGTTCTATTTTATACTATTTTGGCAGATCCTCAGTTAAAGAATGTTAAGGTTGGTGTCTTTTACGATTCTATATCAATTTATCTGCAACACAATGATGTAATAGAATAATTAAACATTTGTGGATATAAAAATGATAATTTAGTCCAAATTATATGTAGAGTACCTAAATTACTTTAATTTATTTGTTAAAAGAACTAGATTAAATACAAAAATATGTACTTAATCTACATTCGAAGCAATTTAACAACCCTAATAGCCAAATTTAAATTTCCCGCCACTATTTTTAGTAAATTCAACGTACAGGCATTAAAATTACTATTAATGTAGTACAGAATGGTGGGTAATTTTATGTTTTAACGTTGAAGTTACAATGAATAATTGCAGGAAATTTAAATTTGGCCATTAGGGAAATAAATGATTTTTTTCTGATTTTTTTACTCTTTACTCTTACTTTTACAAAAATATTTAGGCATATCCACTCCATCATATCGGTTTTTGCTGTTTGCATTACTGCTAGAAAATTCACTTTCATATGTGAATATTCAGATTCATATATATATTTGTTTTATATAGACTATCTAACCCTCATTTTAATTGCACAATTATAGATAATTCCGGTTTGCGTTGTCAGAGAGATTCTAGACCCAAAACGGTATTTGACAATATAAATTGTTGATAATTGTTGAGAATAACAGGCCCAACAACTAAGAGCATAATCGAATAATTTTATAATCCTTCTATTCGTAAGTTATGTTTAAAATTAAAGGGAACTTTTTGTTTTAGTAAACATTTCAGGACATAGCTTCTTATTTTTTTGCAGTGGTAAAATATTTTACTGTCCTCCAAACATAAAATTATTCCTCTGTTGTCTCCTCAGTTATGATGACATATACTAGATAATCGATTATTAATGCTTAATCTGATTATTTAACGATTATCAGTGAATTAATAATCGATTATGAAGCATTTAAATTTAATTTAATTATGGTGATTCATTCGATGATACATGATTATACCATAATAAATTGAAAGTTCAAAACATTTATGGATTTATATTTTGCCAATTCATTTGATTGCTCATTCACTTGCTGCTTTTAAATAAAGTAATGCCTATTGAATATTTGATGAATTAAATATTGAATAGGTATATTTTATAATTACAGGCGATGCTATACTGGGTGTTGTGTATTATTTACATTTTATATTTAAAATTTAAATTTCGGGGTTTTCGCGGGCATTGTATTTAGCGCGCTTTTGGAAGAGGAAAAAGAAGAAGTAACAAGATGGCTGAAATAGACATGTAACAATGAAAAACGAATAAAAGTAAACATAATTTAATACATAAAATTGGTCCTTCGAGCCGGATTGCATCGGCAATTCATTGTAAACGTGCGACTGTCGAGTTCAGTGCAGTTTATTCGACTTTATAGCAGTTTAGTGCAGCGGAAAATTCCAACAAACGGATCGCTGTAAGTACACACATATTTTCTAACCCCTATCCATTCCCGTCTATTTGTGTGAGTAACGAAATGGCGGAAACAAAAAAAACGCAAACGTAGTGCTCTTCAAAGCCAAGTTAACTTCATTGCAACATTTCTAAACCAGTTAGAAGCAGATTCAGACACGCGTGCATCAAAACAAACTGAATTAAAGAATCGGTTGGATAAAGTAGAAGGCATCATCGGCGAGTTTGATGCGATTCAAAGTCAGATTGAAGCTACTACCGACAATTTTGAGTCTCAATTAGAAGAACGAGAGAATTTTGAATCATTATATTATCAGTTAAGCGCGAAAGGGCAGGATTTAGTTCAAACCAAAACTAATGCAACTATTTCAAATACACCGTCACATAAAACATATAATATTCAGTTGCCGCAAATTCGGTTGCATACCTTTAACGGAACCCACGAAAATTGGCTAGAGTTTCGAGACACTTACGAATCGCTAATACATAACAACGAAACATTAGATCCAGTGCAGAAATTCCATTATTTGAGATCAGCTTTAAATGGAGCAGCCGCGGAAATAATACATAATATTAAATTCACGGTTGAAAATTACAAATTAGCGTGGGAATTATTATGCGATAGGTTTAATAATACAGAGTTGTTAATTAATAATCACGTTAAAGCTTTGTTTAACCCCCCACCAGTTCTAAAAGAATCTGCAAAAGATATACGTTGTTTGATTGACCATGTATCAAAACATTTACGTTCATTGAAGATTCTGAAGGAACCAACTGAACACTGGGATACGTTAGTCATACATATCGTTACTGAAAAACTAGACAGGGTAACCGCGCGTCAGTGGGAAGAAAGAAAAACTGATATTACACCGACATTAAAGAATTTAACGATTTTTTTGAATAATAGAGCTGATTTGTTAGAAAAATTAGAGACACGTAAAATTGAGCAATCAAAATCGAAAGACAGTTCAAAACCCAAACAAAATTACACATTCGTAACATCGGAACCTAGTTGCAACAACTGCAAAGGTTCACATCACATGTTTAATTGTCAAGAGTTTCTAAAACTACCCATTCACTCAAGGATTGAACGGGTCAAACAGTTAAAATTATGCATTAATTGTCTCAAAGAAGGTCACATTGCCAAGAAATGTACTTCAGGCAATTGTCGCAAATGTAACGCAAAACACAACTCATTATTACACATGGAAAATGATTCAGTAAATCAACACCGTACAGTTACTTTAGCAAGTCAAAGTAATAAAGAGTCATTTCAAATATTATTGTCTACTGCATTAGCACAAGTTCTGGACAAAGATGGATTTCCTCATACATGCAGAGCCATTTTGGATTCAGGATCACAATCGCATTTCATATCATCAAAATTGTGCAACAAATTAGGGTTAACCAAGATTCCTATTCAATCAGAAATTATTGGCATAAACAAATGTGTTTCCCCAATAAGTCACAAATGCATGATTACATTACAATCACTTCATTACAATTTTGAAACTACAATTTCATGCTTAATTTTGGATACAATAGCAGATACATTGCCAAATGTACCAGTCAATGTTGAAATGCTACAGATACCACCGTTTATAAAATTAGCAGATCCTAGTTTTCACACACCTGGAGAAGTGGAAATGCTTATTGGTGCCAGTCTCTTTTGGGATTTGCTATGCATAGGCCAAAAACACATTGGACCAGTAAGCCTGTTTTGCAAAAGACCAAGCTGGGATGGATTGTAGCTGGTAACCTAGGAAATGATCATTCGAAAATACATTGCAACTTTGCACGCACACAAAACCTAGAAAATCAATTAGAAAGGTTTTGGAAAATTGAAGAGGTTTCAAGTACCATGTCAATGTCGATAGAAGACAAGCAATGCGAAGAGATTTTCGTCAACACCGTTCAACGAGATGACAATGGAAGGTTTGTGGTTGCATTACCGCTGAAGGAATCTCCATCCAACCTTGGCAACTCCAAAGTAACAGCACTCAATAGATTGGCTAGTCTTGAGAAAAAGCTGCAAAGGAATCGGTTATTGAGTGAAGCATACACGGAATTCATGACAGAGTACGAAGAATTGGAACACATGACAATTGACGAAGATGAAGCAAAGGACGAACCCAGCTTCTACTTGCCACATCATGGTGTCTTCAATCACAACAGTCAAACAACAAAAATCCGAGTGACGCCAATAAAATCGATTACTGTACCACGATTGGAATTGTGTGGGACTTTAACTTTAGCACAACTTGTGAATAAAGTAAGAACTTCAAGTCAGCGTTCATTTGATAAACACTATCTATGGTCTGACTCCACGATAGCTTTGCATTGGATTAATACGTCACCCAACGTATTGCAGTCATTTGTCAGCAACAGGGTTTCACAGATTCAAACTCTCACATCTCCAAAGGAATGGCATCATATTCGAAGTGGAGATAACCCAGCGACATACTGTCAAGAGGCACAATGCCAAGGGATTTATTGAAGAACGATTTATGGTGGCATGGACCTTCGTGGTTGCGTGAACCTGAAGAAAATTGGCCGACATCAATACTTACCTTCAATGACAACCCTCCAGAGTTTGAAAAACGAACACAGACTTTTATTGCAACACCAGAAAGTTTGTATCCATTTCAAAGGTTTTCAAGTTTCCAACGTTTGGTACGAGTCACCGCATACTGTTGCAGGTTCGCAAAAAATTGCAAAGGTCAGAAGAAAGAACGCAACATAGGGTCATTAACAACAGAAGAAACATCTAATGCACTAAAAACTCTACTCAAACTGTGTCAAAGAGAATGTTTTCGGAAAGATTTAAAAGCCCTGACAAAAACTAAGCAGGTTCCACAAAGAAGCACATTAAAAGAGATTGCTACCGTTTTAGATTCGGACGACCTGATAAAAGTAGGGAGGAAGACTACAAATGTCTCAGTTAAATTACGAAAGTAAACACCCGGTAATCCTTCCACATAATCATCATCTAACAACATTGATATTTCGTAATGAACATATAAGATTGTGTCACGCTGGGCCACAATTGTTGTTGTCTAGTATCAGGAACAAGTTTTGGCCAATTAGAGGGCGATCTTTAGCAAGGAAAGTAGTACACCGTTGCATAAAATGTTTTAAGGCAAATCCAGTTGACACATCTCCAATAATGGGAATACTTCCAAAGGAACGAGTAACTCCAACACCACCATTCACTACCACCGGAGTCGACTATGCTGGACCTTTCCAAATTAAGAACAAAACAGGAAGAGGGTGCAAAATATCAAAATGCTATATCTGCTTGTTTGTTTGCTTTTCCACCAAAGCAGTTCATCTAGAATTAGTATCAGAATTGTCCAAAGATGCATTCATAGCCACTTTCAACAGATTTATTTCACGCAGAGGAATTCCAGCGCACATGTTCTCAGACAATGGTAGAAACTTTGCAGCAGCAAGTAAGGAATTGACAGATTTATCTAAATATCTCAAGCATAACCAACAACACTTAATTAACCATCTCATGACACAAGGAATTACATGGCATTTCATACCGGCTTATGCTCCTCATTTCGGGGGACTTTGGGAAGCGGGAGTAAAATCAGTCAAATACCATTTAAGACGAGTAATGGGAAATATAGCATTTACTTTTGAACATTTCTACACAATTCTCACACAAATAGAATCCATCTTAAATTCTAGACCGTTAACTCCGCTCTCCTCAGATCCAAACGATCTTGATGTCCTCACTCCTGCACATTTCCTCATCGGCAAACCACTCATATCCCTCCCGGAAGCAGACGTGACAGCGATCCCAACCAGACGACTTACGATTTGGAAACATCTTGAGCAGCTAAAACAACATTTTTGGAAAAGATGGAGTACAGAATACATCACACAACTGCAATGAGACAAAATGGTTATTCAAAAGGGAACGTACAAGTTGGCGATTAGTAGTCATAAGAGAAGACAACCTACCTCCTCTCAGTGGCGATTAGGACGCGTTGTTGAGGTGCATCCATCAAACCAGTTCAGGCATTATCAAGAGGGCGTTTTCAAAAATCTGCATTCTACCCATGGACGAAAGTGAAGTGTAATGAATAAGGACAGCATAAGTTAATATACTTACCTCAGAATATTTGAACTATTGTTAATTATGTGTTTATACTTACATCACAGTGTCATTTATTTCATGAATTTTATTGAAAGGCGACCCGACCTTTCAAGGCGGGGAGCATGTTGTGTATTATTTACATTTTATATTTAAAAATTTAAATTTCGGGGGTTTTCGGCGGGCATTGTATTTAGCGCGCTTTGGGAAGAGGAAAGAAGGAAGTAACAAGATGGCTGAAATAGACATGTAACAATGAAAAACGAATAAAAGTAAACATAATTTAATACACTGGGTTTTTTAACGTCTCTCTGTACAAAGATTTTGCGCTACGCCACTGTATCCCCAACTTCGTGTTTCATTAAAAAGCCCCAAAGTTTGGCCATTAATAAATACCTAAAATAGATATTATTGTAAAGATCTTCCTACTCATTATATGGATAATCAAAATACGGCATATATTTTAATTTTATTTATATAGGTGTCCTCTGGTCGAGTTCATAATGGACAAAAAAAAAATTGGGTAAGAATTTCATATTTTGCGAAATAAGCCGTGCTTGAGTCTGAAACTTATTTTTAGTATAATTTCGACTTTTTTTTAAAGTCAAGCAGGTTTTTACAGTTGAGCAAAAACGTATTTTAGTTTTAAGTAAAGTGCCTTTCTTGTTTTAGCAGTATGCCAAATAACCAAATTATCACTAAGAAAAATCGTACGGAATGTAAATTTATGCAAAATTTCAGAACGATGGGTATACTTTGATTTTGTCAATTTTGCCTGAGGTAAAGTACTTTTTTTGTTCACAGGACTCCACAATCTGTTACCAGAAAAAAAGTTGTTCAGGCTGAATAGTTATGCCGTTATACGAAATTTTAAAAACATCAAGTAAATTTCATTAAATTCACGTCGCAAATAACTGATTGTCACTACCTAAGCAAAAAATATTAATTAGCTGGTATTAAAATATTAAATACAACATAATTATTGTATTTAATACACAATATACAGGATATGTGTACAATTCCGATTCTCAAATGGACATAAGGTATAATATGTACCAGCATTACCGTCACTCATCAAAAAGATCAAATAAGTTTCATTAAATTAGCATAAGCAAATAGTATACAGGGTGTATCAGATATAGAGGTAAATATAATAATATGTAGCAGCTGTAATCATATACAATCAAAAAGTCTTAATGCACAGGGGGCCTCTCTGTAAGCATTAACGAGAAAAAAAATATTTTATAAATGCCGTGGGCTAGAGCCGCACCTGTGTTCAACCTAAATGCTGTCCCGAGTATACCCCCACATACTACTATCATTCCAGCCATTACCGCTGTTAGTTTGTGTGGATCGCCGCTTGGAGTGCACGCCACTTCGAACATTTTGATTTAAATTCTTCCCGTCTCGAAAAAACGATCCTTTTCAGGACCATCATGATTTCATATAAATAAAAGCGTGGGAATGTATAGATTCATTTTCGCGCGATATCATAGTAAAAAGCGTGTTTGCAAATTTTCTGTATCTACATTTATTTCTGTGTAATTCGAGTCAATTCATTTTGCGTTATATGATTAAATAAATCCAAAAGAAATAACTCAGATTCATGTGATACCGTTTATTAACAACTAACTCTCGATTCCACAAAGCAAAAGAAAAATATTTACGTTTTTTGTAACTACCGAAGTCGCATATCCGGTGAAACTCGAACGTCTTATCAGGATATTAAAAATAATACTTTGTATACTTACGTAGAATGCTTTTAACAAAAAAGGAATGTTTATTTTATAAAAAGAAGAAATTTAAAATGTCTCAGTTTTGCTATTTTTACAAGGACATTTATTTATGCAGAATGACGTTAAATGAACTTACGGCATACCATTAAGAATAATACTAAATGAGTACAATGTATTTATACATAATACCACGTTTAGCGGGTACTTAACATGACGTTTCCTTGCACCAGACCCGGACTAAAGAATTTTTGGCTCTAAATTTTCCTTTTTTTGATCCTTTAATGATGAAATCCGGTTTCGGTGGGTTTGTGCTTTATACGTCTTGTAGTTAACAGCCAAACAAATTTACTTTTTTATTTGATACACCCTGTATTTTAAACCAAGGGAGGAAAGTGCTCTATTGCAGGCCGCGGTAAATACTATTAATGTAATTGCCCAAGGGCCCAGCAATAGCACTTTCTCACGCGGTTTAAATACTTTTTTGTCCCAGTCCATCAATTTAAACAAATATCTAAAAACAATAAAGACATACCTGTGAGTGACATGATAGATAGTAGGCTTAAGCTGTCAAATATTTTTTGAGAACTGTCAAGTAGGGTCGTTTTAAAAGCGTTTAATAATAGTTTAATTGAAATTTAATACCTTACTATTTAGCGATTATCTCATAAATGGGCTCAGACTGGGTCGAATGTACTAATGTCATCTATCAATAATGTCACATATTATAAGCTGTACAGTTCCATCATGTCAATGTTTATATTTTCCTCCCTGGGGAAAGTTATACTTTTCGTCCCTGTTTGGAAAAAAAATATTTACTGCAGCTTAACAAAAACCTCGTGACAGTAATGAGTCATTCTGCGCACATTATACTGGAGTAGACGGAGCGTATACGATGGCTGATGGTTTATAATTTTTGCCATTGCGCAACTCTCACGAGCGATTTGTCGACCTGTAGTTTGTATTAATTAAATATAAAGTAATTATCGTATTCTGTGAAGGTAGACCTAATTTAATACTAACGGATACGCTCCTCAGACATATGAATGTTTTGATTCGCCTAATATTTCTGTACGATGTGTATTTCTCGAGATATTACAAAATTCCAGGTTAAATATGATTCACCTGGTGTGTGAGGTGTCAAAGTATTTATACTGATATAGCATCCTATATAATATATTAGAGTTGATCATGAAGTTGTTCTATTCTTGTATTTAAACACGTTATCCAGAAGAACGAGAAATTCACCATCATAATTAAATTGTGGTGTTTTTGTAATTTTTAAAAATCCATAGTTTTTGCTCACACTTTATATGCACTGCAGACATATCGCATTATTTGCGAACAGGAAGTATGGAAAAAAGCTTTCCGTATGAAAATTATAATGACGTGTTGCATATCCTCCTATTTCATTAATTAATTAGAAGGTCAACCCTAATTACGGCTATAATAACATATGAACTACGCATTAAATGTTGTATGATATGCCTATTAATTTGATTATATTAATATATTACATTTAATTAATTCTTTCCTTTCAATCGGGAATTAACATGAAGCCATCATCTGTTTGGAACTTTTTAGGTTTTGCTGGTCTTAACAAAAATGGATGTAAGTTACAGGCAAATGAGAAACGAAGCCCTATTAATGTTACAATTACGACGACTTCAGAAGGAGGTCAGGCAAGGCATATCAGTAATAGAAGCAAGTGCGATTACCGGAGAAGGCAGAAATGAAATTCTGCAGTGGCTATTTGCAGAGGATGCAAAAAGAATGTTTCTAAGTTAATCGCTTTCTCATAAAATCTATATATACATGCTCTTATTTTCTTCTTTCCCTTTCACTTGCGCGTGTATCTATATATAAATGATTTTAGCGAAAACACGGAGGATTAGTTTAGATAATCACAGATTTATTTACTATGTTTTCAACAAAAGTGAGTATTATTTTGTACGGGAAATTTTGCAACTTTGTTCTATGATTTTCATTTTTAGTTATATATCTCCATAATACTAGTGTTTTTGTTGATATGTCTTTCGGATACCTTGTCTAAAAATGGAAAATATGGTATGTTTCTCTATTTTATTTAATTTTAAAAATTCTAACTAGTAATTATTTCAGATACAAATCGCGTACAAATTAGAGTATATCGTGAACCAACCATAAGTACCGATAAAGAAAGTTATGCCCCTTGGGGTTATTTGCTACAGCAGCCTCCTGATGATCACTAATGAAATATTTATGGTAAAATTAGTTTTTGTTATTGTTATTTGTTAATTATGTAAACAATTAAAGCTATATTAAGTTTATATTACTATTTTAAGTCGTACCTCTTAGAATAAATAAGTATTTAATACTAAAAATAAAACAACTTATCAACAATACATAAAATTTATTATTCCATCAATTATTACATAACAATAATTATTTTTATAAATAACATTAAATTGAACACATTAAATAATAAATAATAAATTAAAGTGACTAAATCTGAATTTGGTATAGAAGACTTTGGTTCATGTGGGCAAAAATATAAAACAAATTTCGAAAATATAATTTAATAAAGAAAGGATTTTTCCAAATGTTTTAAATCAGTGACAAATTGGAAAAGTGATGAACTTTAATAGTCGCTATACTATTAAAGAGAAAATGTTTCAAGTAGCAGTGTATTTGGTTGTCTCTTAATTTAAATTTTTCAATTTTCAATTTATTCGGAAATGTGCCTCAGAAAATTACAATAATGAAATGTTCATAAATTTAACACAAAAATTAATATCATGGCGTATAGTATTGTAGTGAATTAAAACTATATTATAAAGCTGTTAGGTTATACCTATAAACAATGTTCTGGGAAGAAATGGTGATGTTCCGCATAGTTTTAGTGCGGTAGAAGGCACTTAATGTAATCACGGATAATGTTATCCATCGGTTATTTGCAAAGACTTATGGTTTAAGGGTGCAGTTTCTTATAGATAGATTAAAAAATGGTTGTAATAAGTAGCCGTACTAACTGGTCTGCTTGGAAGCGCCTTATTCACTAAAGTATTAAAGGCTGCAAATTTTTCCCTACAATTTAAGTAGAAAAAATTTCTTAATGATACGATGCAAACACAACAAAGACAATCGACAATGAACAAATTTATTAACAATTAGTGTGTTGTATTTTCAAGTTACGTTGTTATTATGTTTATTTAGTTGATCTATAAACAGCTTCTACAGTCTTCTTGCAAATAATCATTAACAAATAAATGAATTATACATAGGTGATTCGCTAAAGCAAACTTATAGAAGTAAATTTACTGTTGAAATTAAACATTTTCTTAGAGAAGCAGAATTAATAAGAAAATATTCATTAATTAATTTTAACCATCTAGGCTGGTTTGCTTTACACATGCCTATCTTGCAAAATATGATATTTCATTAATGAAACTCGGTTATTGATATTTCCCAAATGGGCAAAGACTAGAAAATTATACTCAACGAAAGATATAATTGATTTTTGCTAATATCTGGCTAAAAACTAAGAAGATGAAAAATGGCCAACCAACTCCTAATACTTAAAAAACGATTTTTTTAAAAATTTACATTACGAAAATTAAAAACACCAATGTTCTTAACGTTAAATAAATAATTTCGCTTCGTAAAGAAGATGCTTAACTTTAAATAATGTTTTTCATATTGTGTGTTACGAAAAGAAAAATACAGAATCTGCTATTATAACCTAATTTACGTTATATATTATATTTAATCACATCTATAATATCTTTGATAAGATAAAATCTTTGGTGATATTCTTCGTCTTTGATAATGAGACGTGTTGTAATACAGGAGTCATTTGATATTCCAGTTGGACAAGCCTGCAAATCTAGTTAATTGACCGCGCCTTCATACATATTGATCGTTTGTGAAATCATCTTATAAGTGATGATGCCAAACGTTATGCCATAGAAGGTTTGTATCGTTTACCAAGCGTTTTTTAGTGGTTTTTTTTTTTAATGTGTAAATAAGGCAGATTTGATTTAATTTCACTGCGCTGTTGATTAGAATCTATTCAGAACATTTACGAGAAAACACATATATATATATATATATATAATATATATATTATAATATATACAATCAACAATATAACATTTTTATGTCATTTCGCTGTTATGAGCTTGTGATTTTTTTTTAACCAGCAGAATTTACAAATGACAGTTCCCTGTCAAACTTTAAAACTTATGTATCACATAGAATATTCCCTAATTACACAAATGTGATGTAAATGACCCAAAATAGGCACGTATTATTTAAAGGCACAGGTAGCTAAATTATTTTTTCTCATTTTATAATGAGATATAATCACTGCAGAGATAAGAAGTGCCGACATCTTTGTTCTCGTGCACAAAGTTCTGTTAGATTGGATACGCTGACTTTTGCGTATAGGGCAGATAATTCAGAACTGGTGTAACCGTGTGATGTAATTAAGTTTATATAAGCACACGGCGAAAAATACATCTTCTTGTCGCTGAAAAATGAATTATCGACGGGCGTCACGCCGATATCTTTTGATAATATACCTGGAAGGAATAATAAATAAACATAAATAGGAACGGAATAAACAATTCTAATTAACACAGTTTCGAGATCTGCAAACAGAGTTGTCCTCTTGCTTGAAAATGGAATGAATTATTCGTGCTACTGATAGGCACAAATAATGTGCGGAAGCTTGTTATAAAAGTTCTTTCAACTGCAGGGCATTTCAAATAGATATGAAAACAAAATAAATAGAATCTAACAATGATTTAGCATACAGCTTACTATTGCTACACAACTGCTTTTCCTTATTATTCTTTTTTTATTTGTTCATTTATATTTTGCCAAATAAGATCGTACCTGTGATATATACATCTTCTAAGTGTAAAAGAGGTCTATTCCAAGATGCGTTAAGCAACCTTTGAACAACATCGATGGACATAACATATCCACTACCAGATACAAAGGGTGGGTAGTAACTATCTTCATACAAATAACGCGGTGCATACCTGAAATTAAAGCAATAGCACAATTTTTTGAAAAAAAAAATCATCCTCTTGCTGATCGTGTTAAGAAGAATAATTTTATCATTTAAATATATATAAAATGATTATTTCACGCAGAATTTCATATAATATTTTATATACGATCTACAAATTAAAAATAAAAAAGAAACTAAGCCTTTTTTGCCCCTAAACGCGAGGTTTAGAGCCCGTGCAAAGCAAGCAGTGTGTTTCATGAATTACTATTAGTGCTTCCTTTTTCGGCGATGTTGTAAAAAAAAATAAATATTTAAAGCAATTTGCCTGTTCCCCTAATACTCATCCGGGGTGTTAAAAAAATTATTTCAACATTTAAAAAAAATTTAATGCTTTCGCGGCGATGTAGAAAAATCTAATCATTAAAAAAAAAACTCTCACACTCCGGTGTTAAAGAAAAATTATACATGCAAACTGAAAGCCAGGAAATTTGCCTGCTGAGATTAAAAGTCCTGATATGTTTCTTGCGAAAGCCGCGCTTGCAGGTGCACTCGATTTTTATATATGACGTTTTGGTTCCTTTATTCGCCGTTTTTCTTCTTGTTTTTCATCGGTGGCATATTGAATTTTGACACCGTCCGAAAGGTCTTTTCTTTGTTCCGATGAATGAAAAATACTTAGTGCAGGTAAGTATCTTGAGTGGTGTATATACAGGGTGTTTTGAAACATCGTTTAAAGATTTTAAGGGCATGTAGTACGATCGAAAATAAGGTTAAAAATCATAATAAACATATGTTCACAAATCAACCGTTTACGAGATAACAGCGAGTGTTCCTAGTATAGAGTTGCCATATGTCCGTATTTTCTACGGACAGTCCGTATTTTGTAAGCTTGTCGTAGATTATAAACTGTCCGTTAGTTTGTACGTATTTCTGCAAGCGTACGTATTTTTTTTCTAGTTTCCAATTTGGTCGTACTCAAGTCGTACTTTTGTCATTTATAGTTAATTTTAGCAGTCAAACTTTCGTATGATGTGCGGTAACATTGCATTTCAGTAGCATCACGTCTGAAGAGATATATATCATATATATTATACATCATATATAATTAAAAAAAACAAATATGCCCCAAGTGAATATTGAAGAACATTCACGAAAATGTTAATTGATATGGTGCAATGTCCCGTATTTTTGGCTTTTGAAAATATGCAACCCTATACTAGTAGTACATTGATGTAACATATCCCAGTAAACAGGTTGCTTATCAACCATTGTTTTATACCGTTTAAAATTGACAGTTTGTGCAATTTGTAGCAATTACAAGGTTGCGTATATCTAATGCTGAAATGAGCGATTATGGTGTTCATGTGCGGTCGTGTAATGCAAATTCTTTACAAGCACGTCGCTTTCTATGCTGAAACGTTTCCTGATCCCAACTGCCTTCGCATGTAATGTTTCAGACGGTGTTTCAACAACTAAGAGAAAACTGGTTCGTTTGAGAACGGTCTTGTGATACTGGACGGCAGAGAATAGCATGTACTCTACAGATAGAAAGATCGAATTTTTGAAATATTATTGATGAAAATCCCGAAACTAGTGGTTAGAAGAATTTCGACTTCAAGTGGTGTTACGCAGCAATCTTGTTTGGAGAATACTTCATGAGAACTTCTATCTTCCTACCATATCCAATGGGTACAAGCCTTACTGTTCCGAAATATCAAGCGAGAAAGGCTTTCTGTGAGGGTTTTTGGCTAACAGCTGCTGATTCGGCCAGATTTTGCTGATAACATCCTGTTCACCTGAATAAAGCTGGTTTTACTAACAAAATGTGAATATTTAATTGCCACAACAACCACGTTTGGTGTGACGAGGAATCCTTCATGCTACCGTTGAAGGCAGGCACCAGCAACGTTTTCTCGGCAAACATCTGGTTAGGTATGAAGGAGGAACGGTTGTTAGACCCGATTGTTTTGCCACAATCGCTTTAACAGATCCCTGCATACCACGAGTTCTTTGGGAAAATACTTACCTGAACTTTTGGAAGATTTACCTATAAAATTAAAGACTGAACCTCTCGTTTATGCAAGATGGAGTTCCACCGCACTTTACGCGTGCTGTTAGAGAACTCTTAACAATGAAATTTCCTGGGAGATGACAGGGCGAGCAGGTTCCCATTGCTTGACCTCCAAGGTCTGTCCCGATCTAAACCCGTTGGACTTTAGTAATCTGGGATTATTTGAAAAGTTTAGTGTACGCAATACCGGTAAACGATCTTCGAGAGTTGCGCCAACGAATAGAACACTGTTGCCAGATAATACGAGAAAAACCTTTGTTTTTTGAAAGAGTGCGCGCTTCCTTTGAAAGCAGATGTAGATCCTGTGTCGAACTGGAAGGACGTCATTTTGAACATCTTCAATTTTCTTCAATCTATTTTATGTTAAAATGCAATAACATCTTAATAAAAACCGCTAAAGCAAACTTATTCTGCAATTGCGATAAAATCGCTGTTATCTCGTAAACAGTTAATTTGTGGACATATGTTTATTATGACTTGTATAATTAATGACATGCTTTATATTACATCGATAATTTCACTTACCATTTATTTCGAGCGCTTCTTATGGGTTGAGCGCCGTCGAATAGATGGCCCATTATGAGATTCTTTCTCTCATGCTTAGAACTCAATTCAGTAACTAAATTAAAAATATTCAGGTACACATCGTCGTCGATTTTGAGAACATATTCGACCTTTTCTAAGCAGCGTCTTTCAACGTTTTTCAAAATGAAAAGCGATTTGAGCGTCAAATTGTAATAATTCTCCAAGAAGTGTTCCTGCACGATGTCATCATAAATATTGTATTCATCGCGAACTAATTCCTGAAATCGGTTTCATTCCTTCAAGATCTAAACATTGTAGCTTAGCCGACCCTATTTACCTCCACAGCTGGCTCGCTACTTCTTCCAACGAAAAAATAAAAATCTACCTTATAATCAAGTATTACTTTTCGCGCTGCCCATGTTTCCCTGATTGTTTTACGAACGGCGAAATGTTCTGGGGCCGAGCATATAAAAACTAGTAAGAACACATTTTTGTCGCAGAAATTGTTCGGTAAATAAATTACTGTGTCCTTATAAGGTAAGATGTAGACGCTAACATTTCTACTCCTATTAACATGCCACGCTTGTGACAGTTCTAAAAAAATAATAGGTACATGCTTTTAATTTCTTGCATTAATTACGATCAAGTAAATGTACAACCCCTAACATGGAATCTACACATAAATTTTAAGTACATATATGCTTTTTGTAAATTAATTTAGTATGATTAGGGATTCGAGTAATTATATAATTGATAACATTTTGAAATGAAAACATTAATTTACCTTTTCTTGTATTGAAAAATGATTTCAAAAACGCATTTATTAATTTATGACACACGTTGCGTTAATTTTAAATGGCTACTATTACAAAGGAGCAAAATATTTACACAAAACTCGTGATGTGGAAAACTATATCTGTGTGTACCTAACATATATTTTCCTGCATTCTTCACCTAGATAACTAAGCACTACATCTTATGTAATCGATAGTTATATTAGATTAGATGGAATTAAACGTTCATAGAAACTACCACCAAACCATCAAGTTTTAAAATAAACTGGACAATAAACATTGCAGAGTTCCAATTTCTCATTAAGAGAGTAATTTATTAAAAAAATAAACAATCTGATGGTAGCTAAAAATAATTTTTATACTGAAATATTGTTCATTATATTCCCTCTTGTTTTTCGACTTTTATGAGATATCTACACTACATCTGTAATTATTATTAGTGCCTTCCAGTTATAATTTTTATAAAATAAGGGAAACGAATACGTACCTAAATTTTCCACATTATAAATTAAATGATATCCTATTAACACAAACCAAAATATTATCACAAAAATTAAGAACGTTGTTTTGGATATATGCGTACGCATCACACATTGGCGAGATTTGACGGCAAATGAAAAGATCTTTACTACTTCATGTATTTCGGATCGGGTTATAATTTAAATAATAACGAAAGAAGGAACACGGAACACAACGTCATAACTGAAACGACATTCGCGGTAATTATCGCGTTCACGTATAGCACCTACCCCAGCTATTTTTTCATTTGATTATAAACATAACCTTTAACCTCTAGCTTATGTTGGTACCTGTATTTGTAGGTGATAAATTTGTCTTAAGAATAAAAATACTGCATTAACACAGATTTTAGTCTACAAATTCGTATTAAATGCATGTTTTGCGAAAGAAGCAGGTGTGATAAATACCAACGAAAATCGAACCATACTTCGTAAAGGTGAATTCAAACTATCATAGGTATTCCTTGTTATTTGCTTGAGGTTAGACGTTAAAATACATCAATTCTGTAAATTCAAATAAAACCGCGCATTATGGCACCTAGATTTAAAATATTTGCTTATTTGTGTTTCTTGATTTATTCTAACACATTCTTACATAAAATTATTAGATTTCAATAGCGGGAAAACATAAATCAAAAAAATGAAAAAGATAAAACTATAAATATTTATTCCTAATAAATTTGCCACAAAATTCATATTATTAACAAATACTTCCAGCTAGTATTATAATAACAAAAATTGATCGGTGTTTTTATGTAGATTATAGCGCGTCATATGCTTCTCACCCGGTTCACCTCTATGAAATTTTTCGATTGCTGTTATTTATTATTCTGTAAGGCCGTTCGTCCACCGTTCAACTAAACGAGTTTATTGGGTAGATTAACAAAATTAATTATGGCAGTAGCATGGATTGGTTGCAAAGATTGTATGGTTGCTATATATTCGTCTATGCAGCACCCATGCAGCTTTTGTTAACGACTTCCACAAATAACCCTAATAGCCAAATTTAAATTTCCCGCCACAATTTTAAGTAACTTCAACGTAAAGAGATTAAAATAACTATGGATGTAGTACAAAATAGTAGATAATTTTATGTTTCAACGTTGAAGTTACTAAGAATAATTGCGGGCAATTTAAATTTGGCTATGTGCCTACATAATTTCAAAAACTCGATATAATTGATAATGGGAATATTGTTTAAAATGCATCTGTTTATCGTTTAGAATGTTAGTTTATAATTTATTATTAAACTAAATGAAATGATTACTGCATGATCTTTTCCTGTCTTCGTTAGGTTCTCTTTAGAAGAAAGGGAAATTTTTCATTCCTTGTTTATAAAATTGGATTATATATAGGTATATTTCGCAAAAACATTGCTTCATCAGGAGAAGTAAAACTAGAGAGCAAATAAGCTATTCATTATGATGCACACACGAGGATACTTTTCAAGTGACATAATCCAAAACACAAAATACTTTAAAATTTTAATAAAATTCAAAAATTTAAAAACAACCAATATATACTATATAATTAAACTAACACATAGACCACCGCTATGGTTGTCCATACTATACTCTGCTGGACTACCGAGCTAGAATTGTGTTATTGTCGCCAACGTTTCGTTCGCACTCGCAAAAGACATCTTCAGGGTTGCTGCTATTGCTGTTGAACTGAAACTGTCAGTGTACTATAGTACTGTCAGGTCGACAGCAGTGGCAGCAGCACTGAAGATATCTGCTGCGAGTGCGGACAAAACGCCGGCCCGGAAATCCCTGTTCTAAAAAAAATCATTGTGCTACGTTCGAATTTCCACTCTTTCCAGCCTCTGCTCGCTCGATAAAGTTTTCTTCACCACGTGATTTCAGAGATAAAGCGGAATAAAAGAAGGAAAGCGGGAGCGGGAACCTATAGGGGCGCTACTGATATACTCTTGTATGGTACATCAATACGAAAATAATAATAAAATTACTTTTTTCGTCAATTTTTAAATAAATCACCAAAAAACAAGTTACAATAATAAAGAAAGCTAGCAAATCAATGTTTGCTCAAGTTAGGTTACCTTCTCCCACAATTCAAAATTTACGAGCTCCCGATCATAATCCCGAGCAGAAAAATTTACACTAAAACATCTCAGAGCTAATATAAGAACGCCGCGAGAGTTTGCTCTATTTGCTCTGTTGGAAATAAAAGAACGCTTCAGACCGCTTCAGACTTCGGAGTAAAAACCTAAATCGGTTAGATATTCGAACGTAGCACAAAGCTGCAAAAGCGGCTTTCAAAAATATTTGATAATTTACATTAAGACGCTAACTGGTGGTAAATATGAGAACCAGCGTTGGAGGTATACACAAAGTATACATAGTATGCACACACTCATAATGTCATGTTTTAGTCTCGGTACCTACTTCATGCCAGTGTACGGCATAACCACAAACACGATAGCTGTGTGTGATCTTATATATTGTATTGCTGCTTTATAAATCACCTGAAACATTATCAAATATGAGCGCGATTTCTACATACGCTACTATGTTGGCCACAAGGGTAAATTCGGTCACGAATTTCTCGAATTCGAATTCCGACCAGACGGTAAATTGAGGTACGCCAACAATTCCAACTACAAAAACGATACGATGATCCGAAAGGAAGTCTATGTTAACCAGTGCGTGATGGATGAATTAAAACGCATCATAATCGATTCGGAAATAATGCAAGAGGACGACAACCTGTGGCCCCCGCCAGATCGAATAGGAAGACAAGAGTTGGAAATAGTCATTAATGATGAGCACATCTCATTTACTACTTCCAAAACAGGATCTCTGGTCGATGTTAGCCAATCGAAAGATCCGGAAGGTTTACGATGTTTTTATTATTTAGTGCAGGATTTAAAATGTCTTGTTTTTTCATTGATTGGGTTACATTTTAAAATTAAACCAATTTAGATACATAAGGGTATTTTATTTATGTGTTTCTCATGTACTTTTTTTACAATACACTATAAAAATAAGCTCAATATTTAAAGTTTTTATTAAGTCATACATATCATTACCAAATACATAGATAATATTGTTATATTTTTTTTTTTTACATTAAGTATTAAAGAAGAAAGTTACTAAAGATAATAGTCATCTGGGTGATATAATTCGGATAGCAATCTGTAGACATATGATGGTGCATTTCCACCCCTAGTAAAAGAACAATTCTTGAAGTCAAAGCAAAATGATACGAATATTTGCTACTTACTGATGTGTTATAAATAGTGTTACTAATTCTGGAGGCACATAATCAAATATTGGGTTATATATATGGACTTTATTTAAAACAGGTCCACTTGAATATGGTAATATATCAGCAGGTGAAGCAAAAATGTTAAAAGTTTCTTGTTCATAGCCACAAATATGGATTGGGCTTAATTTATACATATGCACTAGTATCATTACCTGGAAAATCAAAACAAAAGAGATAGAAGTATATATTTACGTACCACCAAGTTATGATTGATGGTCGATCTCATAATCAATTAATTCTCCATTAAATTTCAGTTGTCAATTAACTTTAAATTATTATAGGACTGAGTTGCAAATTGTTCGCAGAATTAGTGAATTTCAATATTTTGTGTGTATCATATTTAGTAGATAACGAAATCATATTAAATCATTAAATAAACCTTTTTGGGTAGGTCATTTGTTATGATATGGAAAGTTTTAAACTGATCGTTTTGAAATTCGCATTTTTGTTTTCTTCAGAAGAGTCTTCTGAATAATTTTATGTATTATCTTTAAAAAAAAATATTTAGAAGCATAAATGTCTGAGTTCAACTTTTAGATTGTGGTGATCCTAACATTCGTCTTTCGCAGAAACAAACGAATATTTTTGAATCATTTTTGTTGTGTTTTATCTAAGGAGTTAAATATAGAATGCCATGGGATGATTTTTTTAAAAATTGACCTATTCATGTTCTATAACACCGCTAACAAACGTTTTTTTCGCATTTTAGCGAATGTTTTATGGTTATTTTTAAAAAAAAAAAACCTGAGAAAACGCCCATTCACTGTCGCTTGAATTGTATAAAAAAAAATCAGTTCGATTGATTCAGGTGGGTAGATGGATATCTATTTTTAAATTTACTGTTATCAACCCAGAACACAGAATTCAGAAACGTGTCAAATTAGCAGGACAAGAAAAAAAGACCCTTACATTGAGAGAAGCCTAAAATACTCGCTATAGAAATGATAATTATTATTTCCAAATGAAGAACAAACAATTTTAGTATTTCACTTCCACATGGAGAATAAGATTATGAAATCCACTCTTATTCTTACAGGCACTGAATAGTGTTTTGCAGCCAATGCAATGGTATTGACTCCACTTGCAGCCCTCAATCCACCATTTGCCATAACGGTATGTGTGCCAATAATAACTTTGTTTACTCTGGACATCATTGCAAAAACTGCAGAATCTGGAATTACGATAGTTTGTATATTACTTTTTGCTAGGGATGCTGCCATTGTATGTCCCTATAAATTGCATATAAAAAAAACATCACTGTCAACAAAGCATCTGGGCATACCTGATAATCGGGTGCTGATTCTACAACAACAACCTGATATTTCCTTGTTTTTGCTGCTTCCTTTAGGAACCTCTCTACAGTACTCGATTTGCCTACTGTTAATATGATTTCATTGCTGTGGATGTGTTCTGATGCTTGCGAGGCAATATTATCGGCACTAAATAAGTTTTTCTTTATAAGTAATAAAAGTATACATTTGTTGTCCACAGTAACCAGTACAAAGTTTGTTGATTTTGCTCTATTCATTGAATTAGTGATAAAATGATTTTGCTATTAACTAAATTCAGATGTCTTACTAAGCACTATTAAACTATATAAGAAAACGGCAATACATACAAATTTTAAAAAGTACAAACTGACTTTTATTTTCAAACATTCTCATGAAATGCAGAATCATTCATCAAAATTGTAATAAGAAAAGAAATACTGGTTGAGAACTTTATACAAATCACTGTACAACATATTTTTGTGTTTACCTTGTTTCCAATTCAACTTTATATTCAGACAAATGATCCAATAAGGCAGATTTTAGTGACGGTAAAGGTTTTGAATAATCTGTCAAGTCTGCATCGGAATCTGCTGTTACTAGATGGTGTAAAGTAGTTTGACCTTCACCTTTACCCTGAAAGAATTTGTTCATTTGATCATATTTCTTGTTAGAAAATATGACAGGCAAACTTACTTTAAAACCAGCATCATATTCCTCGCGTATAATTTTTAAAACATGCCTCATTATATTGTTTGTTGTGGCTTCTTGTGGCAAAATCTCCACAATTTTCTTTAATCTCAGTTTTATAAGATTCATCAACTCCCTGAAATATACATTGTTTTATTGTATTGCAAAACAGGTTGCAAAAATACTAATGTATTACTGAGCCGTATTCCATCTTCCGTTAGATATCAGATTTTCTAATAATTGTTCCGTCCTTACTGCAATATCGTAAGAACTGCATAATTTACTAAAATATTAAAAAACAGAGAACGTAAATCAATCAATAAGAATAATAAAAAAGGAAATAATTTATTCACCTATGTTTAATGTCAGTTATTAATTTTGTAACATCATTCATCTCGTCTCCCTCAGGCATCGCTTAAAAGTTATAATTACTCAAGCAAAACTTGAAAAAACATATATGGAAATTCTTTTACATATTGTGTAAAATTTAATAATGACACATTTGGTTAATGAGGTTAACTATAAAAGTGATCGACGATTGACGGATGATTCAATGCTGCCAACCTTGCGCACCGCCAGGAAATACTTTCCCCTACATTTCAAACTCCCCTCAAACAAATACAAAAATTAATTTGAAATTTACGTTATATATGTTAAAATTTCGGTCATTAATAAAATGGAATTAAAAAAATGTTGCGCCAATAAAATTATATTCGTCTACACGCAAATACCCCCTTAAAAAAATGTATCCCCTAGTGTCCCGTACCTGCCTCGTACTTTGAAAATGCTCCTAAATTCAGAAATAATCCCCCAGGTTGGCACAAGAATGCACAAACAGCCTCGGCAGCTTTGATTGACTAGAACGAACTCAGAAAGGTGTCGATTTCGCGCAGTTAAGTTTGCTTGGTGAAATTATATTAGCTTTGTTCAAACAACCATAAAACCAATCACAATTGACGATGATTTATTTAATTTATTAAATATTATTTAATTAATCAATAATAATTTAAATCGGATGGTGCTAAAGTAATTCGGGTAAATTTTAATATTTTAGGGCACTTGATGAGAAGTGTCTTTTCGATAAAAGAGAAACCTTTTCCACTTTACACTTAGTGACAGACATGGTCGTATGCTGGTGTTTTTCCAATATTTTGGATCTGCGAATTTCAGTGGAATTTGTAGGGATATGGGATGTGGTAATGATTTTAAAATTTTATTCTATTGTAATAAAAAATCTTCAGACCTCCGAATTTTGAGCAATAAAAGAGTTCTTAAAATTACTTAACAAAACCATTTTTAAAATAGTTTGCGCGAGTAGATTCTCCGAATATTTCAACTTGCAGTTTCCGCACGGTCTTTCATCACATGAATTAATTGCGCAAAAGATTGGAGAAAATTAAAATGTTTTCCGATTGCTTCGTGTGATACAATGTGCATGTTGGAACAGACCCAGTATAAAGCAGCTATTTTCAACTTTTAAACTGTTTTAGTAGGAATGTTTTCAATTCTTTCCAGTAACTCATAGGCTCAAATTTTGCTACTGATACTTAATTGACAAATAAAGAGAAATTTTGTCATTCATTTTTAAGTAATGCTGTTTTTTTTTTACATTTTTGAGCATGTGCAAGATTGAGACGGTTAATAGTCGAAGGTTTATTTTCTCATTTTTCACCAACAGAGGACAGACGTGACCAAAAATGAAAAACATTAGTACCGATACTACATACGGTTTGTTCGAACATGCAGTTCGCGAACGGTTCACGATCATGTGAACCAATCAGACAACGCATTCCAGTTCGCGGAACTCCAATCTGTTCTCTGATTGGTTCACGTGATCACGAACCATTCACGAACTGCATGTTCGAACAGTCCTATAGTAAAGTTTCGATGTCAAACGTAGTTGCTGCCGTCCTAAATTATTGACGCACTCAGTACTAGTATAAAAGTACTGTTCATGTTCTTATTAGAGCCCCATCAAATAGTTCCACTTCTTGCGCTAATCCGAACAAAATCTTATAGAACGTCTTTCAACGTTTTCTTTTTTTAGGTTTTTGCTATTATATTGAAAAATGAAGGTTTAGCGAAATGATGTTCTTGTTATTCGATTTGTTGTTCGAACAGGCATTTATTGATCTCCACTAGCACTCAAGTTCCGCCATTTCGGTTTATTTCTGCTTTTTGTGATGTACTTATAGAGAAGCAATAAAAAGATAATCAAATAACTGTATATATATATTTCTAAAATTTAAAAAGTACAATATCTTGAAATACAACAACTATATGTGTTGTTAATCAAATAGTAATAATAATAGATAAAATGGAATGTATCCATGTTAATGTCTGGACAGCTTTTATCGTAAGATAACAATAAAAATCTGGAATACGTTAATCAAAAAATCCTACCACATATTTTAGAGGCCACTGAACGGACGGACAGTTTCTTGATATCAATGTGTAAAGAAATGCCAAAAGATCACTATAAAATACAGTCAAAAGGCACTACGCACATCATATTCTAAGAACAGCAAATAAGGTACAGGTATTTTACAAAATAACCGATTTTAAAATGAAGGTACATGATTAAGAATAAATGATATGTACAAACTTAAATAAAAGAGTTTAGATTGTAGTAATTTGTGAAGGATAAGATATTTTTATATATGAAAAATAATAATAATAAAAAAGAAACGAATCACGTCTAATTAAGGTAAGCTACCTTTAGTGTGACATTACTACAACCTAAATTTAATATGGAAGTGGTCTAATAATTACATGCTTAACAAATAGTGCATGATAAATTAAAATATTTCTTCATTTAGTTCCCGATTTTTTTTTATCTTTCCAATTACTCCAGGTTTTAAAGACCACAAAATTTAAATTAATGAAAAGCGATTAGAAATTAAAGCTAAAGAAAAAAAAATAGACAATATAATAATAATCATATGACTTTCTTATTTAAATATTCGATTATTTAAATAACACGATAATTAAAATAAATATAATACAATAATAAAAATACTGAATAGAGCAAAGTACATTCTTCTTGTATAATATAAAATTATATTGATGATACAAAGATTAAAAATAAATGGAATCACGTCTTTAGTATTGTATAAAATTATTATGATGCACATGTCAAATTTTATTGCAAATTTTGTGTAATTATAAATACGCTAATTATTGTTATATTAGGTAGTTATACATTTTGCAGGATGAAATAAATTAGGCTTAAACTTGATGTATAAATACCTTTTTCTGTGCAGTTTACAGACAACTTTTTATTTTTTTTTGTCTTGTTTTCGCTTGGAAAAAAATATTTTAAAACAAGTAATTCCAAAACAAATATTGATATAGCTTCTCATATATAGAGAACTGTCCATATAGAAAGATCTTAACAGTAATTCCTGAATAGTGAACAATTTGTGCCTCATTAGAGTAAATAAGTGGAATTAATGATACCTTTGTTCAACTTAAGAGGAATAAACAAAAATTGCAAGAAATGGTAAATTTATAGAATAGAGCCCAAAAAAGGTTATATCTTAATAGTTTTTGAACATTAATGAAGATTTGGTTAAAAAGAAGGATAGGAAGAAAAAATGAGAACAATAACTAATTATTGGCAATTGGCTTAAGATTTTTACCTAAGAAAAAACAAGTTAGAATAAGGCAATAATAAACAGTTATTCCAATTTACAGACTAATTTTCTTAAGTTGTTGTGAAGTTGTCACGATCATAAACATATTCTAAATACCAGTGGTTCCCTTTTATCTGAACTTTAAATATTGAACAACTATGGTGAGGAAAAAAAGTCATTTATCGATTAGTTGACTATATGGAGACTCTGCTTTATTTACTCTTGAGGTATTTTAGGAGAAAAAAAAAACATAACCTCACCAAAATCCACATTAAATGTATAACTACTTACTATAATAATATTTATTTGAACGTTTTACTATATGTAATCGGTATTATTTAATATCGGAAAGTTAATGCAACAAGTAATTTATTGTAAATCTTATTATTTGCCAAAGACTAATAAAATTTTCACAGCCAGATACTTTAATATGTAACGCGCATTTCACAAAATAATTTTATATCAAGCAATATGTAATAATTTTTTGAATTTCTTTAAAAAAAAAAGACATTACGCATAATTATACATAAGTAAAACGTGCAAACTTAACAATATATGCAAAACATTAAAAAATATACAATGGAATGTATATAAAAGTCTTATAGTTCTTCATTTTTTAAGTACATGGTTACAAAATAATGTATATATCAACAGCCAAGGTTTACGTAAGTAGGTAAGGCTTTCAATCAAAGAATAACAACTACACTAATGATGGCATTTTATATGAATAATTTAAAATAGAAAGTTGAAGAATCGAACAAATTAGCCTCCTCATAAACCTTGTTACAATACGCCCTTTACATATTTTATTTGAGCAGTTCCAGAGTTTAACAGAATTCAAAATATATTATATATCTGTTTATACCTTACTCACCATAAGAACAATCACACTGCGTTTCGACAACGCTTCTTATAAATGCAATATACCTCCATCATCCCTATTCAGAATATTATCATCTAAAGTGCCTTGCCCTGTCAAATCCAAAACCTCATCCGCATCGTATTTGTCGTCTGGATCCGAGCCCGCTGTTGTCACCGAATGCTGAGAGCCGCTGGATACTTGCGAATTTCTTCCGAAGCTATTTCTCCTCACTGGAGGAACGACTGTTCGTTGATTGGCTGGTTTTACGGTAATTATCAGGTTCGAACTATTAGCTACCATCATATCTGTTACTTGATCCAAGGTTTTTCCGAATACTTCTATACCGTTAACTTCCAAAACTTCATCATTAACTGCTAGAAGACCTGTTGATTCAGCCAAACCACCGGGGACTAAACGGGAGATAAATATTCCGGGGATTTTTTCGAGGCCTGCAACAATTTCAATGTTATTACTAAAGTTTGGATTTTAGGACGTCAGATTAGGTCAGAAAAAAAGGCAATTTGTAAATGTTGTTTCAAAACGACGGACTGTATTAGGAATAGTAGTCGCGCTAAGAATGGATCTTTCGGGATAATTTACTGCAAATAAATCGTGTATAACTTCTGCTGAATTGCCACCGTAAAAGTGTACATGTGCGATAGTAGCATACAGACTGGAGATGGTAAATCGAAGCGTATATCTGACAAACAACCGAATGGCAGAATAGGATGCGCAATTCTCGACTTTGTTAACTAATAGAAATCATATTTTTTATCTGTCTTTTATCATATTATGGCAATCGACAGGTCGAAAGTGCTCTCTTGGTATAACCTGATAGTAATTTATATCCCAGGCAACAATAAAACATTGAATGCAAGATGCAATTAATTTAAAAGGTCCGTATATACCGTAGCTCTCAATTTTTGATTTAAAAAGTAGGAGTTTTAAATTTTAATTTATTAATAAATTAAAATTATCAATGGAGAAAATTTAGATCTATCCATGCATACTTGCGTTACTAATTTTGGTAATTGTGTATTTGATCTTTCCTTGACTTCTTGTTGTTAGGGATCCACACAAAGGACCTTGGGAATACGATACCAAAATTTCTATATTAGGTCATGCAACACTCTCTATATAGGCGAATTACGTTAAAGTTAAGTAAGTGTTTATACCTACTTATTATGGACAGTTGTATACAATTACATCAATAAAAATGTCATTATTGCGTAGTGTGGAGTTATAGTTGAGTATTAGGTTCGTATAGCGGCCATTTTTTTTATGGAAGGCTAATGATAATGTCATTTATCATTAAGGATAGTAGTAGTTTTTGTAAAGCTATTAGTTTGTTTTCCATAAAACTCAAAAATTAAATAGGGCGCACCATTTAAATTAGCCCAGTGAGTATACGTTCACCTACTTTTGGGACACTCTGTATAGTCTAACATATATTTAAGTCGTGCAGCATTGAATTTTATAATTTTTTTACAGAATCCAGTTTTCTTTTCCGGGAACACTGCACACACTTGTTTTCACCAAACATATACAAAAGATGGGAACACAAGTATTTGAAGACATATCTCAATTCAGAGTAATTAAATATTTGTGTACTTATGATAACTTTCTGTTACAAATTCCTCACACCATTTAATTTAAAAAATAATTTACAAAGAACATAATCTTCTGCTATGTCTATGAAAGAAATCGGTCCTCATTGAAATGTCCCAACATAATTTTCATAAAACCCTACATTACATTAAAAAAAGATACTAAAAAAATTATTAGGATCAAATAACAACCTAGGCTATTAAAGTAATTGCTAACTATTTATGACATATAAAATTAATGACCAAAAGCTGCATTTTAATCAAAATCGATTTCTTTGTGTTCCAAGTATAATAATTTTTGTCAGAATCTAGTCCATAGTAATTCTTTAATTCCTTCACCTGTAAAAAAAAAAAATACTTACCATTTTGTGTTACGCGTACACTAGTTCCATCCCTTATGTAAAATCCTAGAGGCTTATCACTCCCGTGCTTTAATAAACGAACTCTTCTACAAGTCTCGGGTACAATGTCGACATCTATGATAGCAGACACTTGTCGAAAGTCAAGTGGATTAGATATAGCCAGTGATTTATGTTTAGCCGGGGCGCCACCAAGGATACTTGATATTAAATTTCTTGGTTTCATGGTTCCATATCCATTTAATTCTTCTATGCTATCACCTATGTAAATAATCATGAAGTAGAACTAACAGTCTAAGGCATAAAAGGAGTATCTGTTACCTTTTCTTTGTATAATAACTCTAAGCAATGGTTTTGCATTCATAAGTGCTCTTCTGAGATTTTCATCATTATTAATAGGTAATAAGTCTTGATCGCTGGGGTCTATATAAGATATTAAAAACGCGATGTCTTTCAATCGATGCAATTGCTCTAGCAATGCTCGAAAGTTTTCAAATTGGGCTTGGTTATCTTTCTCTAAGGAAAATCTTCGGAATTCCGCATCAAACTAATAGTTAAAAAGATAAAAGCATTACAATTGAAGAATTTAAGATTTTATTTCAAAATTATAAATCTAAGTTAGAATGTAAGCTAAATATATAAACCAGAGAAAAAATTAATAGTAAATTGATCACCTAAATTAGGTATCAATTATGTATTATTACAAGAGGATACTGCAATGAATTTTAATGAAATCATAATTACTATGCAAAAAAACATAATTGTTCATGCTCTATATGACGACTTTGAATCACAGTTATTTATTTTTAATTGTATTGAATTTATTAACTTTTATCACAATTAGTAAAGAATGGCATAGAAGTGCACAGAACTTGAGCTACCAATATTATGGAAACATTTATGGTTACCTCAAGAGAATTATTTAAAATATGACTTCTGTACTCTCTTTTAGATGCATATTTAATATTAATGATTGAAGCTATATTTTAACAGCTATTTTGATATATATGTAGCAGTGTTGTTCTACAAGCGAATGAACCTTCTTCAAAACGTTATTTTGGTGGATATTCGTTTATACCCCTTTTCAATAAATGATAAAATATTAGTCATTTTGCTACTTACTTTGCTTTTAACTTCTACTTTGTTATCCGTATATCCACTTTTCATAACAATTTTGTTCTTCGACATTTTCGCTGCACACACATAAAACTTCTTCCAAATATCACAAACACGCTTGATAAACCATATATACGATAAATTTTGAATGTTAAAATAAAGAAAGCAAATATAAAATAAAAAAATAATGGAATTTTAAATTATTTACGTTTATATTTCATTCTTTTTAGGTCTAGTCACCATTCAGTCACCGCACAAACCCGTCCGTAGTGAATTCATGTGTAATTTTTTTACTAGCGGTTCTAAAAATGTTCTTTTTTTGTATCTTTAGTTAGAAAATATTGCAAAAATACTAGGTATAAAAAGTAATGAATTATATTACTAATTTTACGGCGACCTAGAAGAATCTCGAAAATTTCATCATCTAAAAAATAATAATTAAGGAATAGTGTTGGTACTGCTGGTATTTTTATTTTTTACGACACAACAAAATGGTATTCTCAATTGATAATGTAGAACTTTATAATATTAGTTTTGATTAGCTGTTTCGTTCGTTGCTGTTGCGTTCATCGGAAAGTTTTTTTGCTTAAGCGATAAATTAGCGCTTTTTAATGAAAACTTTAGATGGAAATTCTTTTAAAATTTGGTGTTAGTTGTTATTAATATAATAGATATATCTATTAGTTGACGCATGTATAAATAGTTAGATCATATCAAAATGTATGAAACCAATCTATAAATGTGAAGTATTGGTGAACGTGCAAAGCATAGCAAATTTCACTGATAGTTATAACTGTCACTGTCATTTTTGGTTTTAAGTAAATATTTTTCAAAATTTTTAAGATGCGAGAGCAAAATTATAATCAAGCAAAAAGCAATCCATGCCTTAAAGAGCAAAATATATCATTTAAGTGTTTAAGTAACAACAATTATGATAAGGAAAAGTGTGTGCTGGAATTTGAAAATTATAAAACTTGTAAAGGATTTTGGGTAAAATGCGTGTAGATTGTAAAATTTACTTATTTATATCGGAATTCTAGATGTCTGTACAATCAGAGCGAAGAAGAAAAGGTATAAAACCATATCTACCTCCTGTAGAAGAACGTGAACAAATAAAAAAAGAATATTTTGAAAAAGTAGCTCGATAAAATCTTACATATTTCCTTGTAAATAGTAAAAATAACAAAGGTGGTGATTTAGCGTTATTATATTAAGAGTTCCCTATTGAAATTATGGATCAATCAATCGTAATTATCAATTGGTGTCCATGTGATTTAATCAACCTTACAACAAAACGTTGATTCTGGAGAACTAGGTGGCTTTTGTATTCATAATAACATTATCATACACTCAAATGGTATAAAATTATGTAAATAAACATCAAATTTTGCTAAATACTTTATTTATTTGTATTTACTTCATTAAGTTACAAGCATTTTCACAGTTATTTAAGAATTTTTTCTCTGCCTTTAATTTATAGAAACTTACTGCAGGGATATTATAGTGTAATATTGTATAATATAACTATGTATAATTTTGTATGTATTTTTAATCAAGGTTTCATAAAATAGCATGTTTTAATAAAACAAAAAAATATATCAAAAAGGCAAAGATATGTCACTCTTAAAGATACAGCATTATAAATTACAGCAGGTTGTAAACGTAAAACATTTATCAAAAAAGATGACGTATAATAATGTTCACTGTTTTACACACATCTTAATATTAACTGTACTTACATACATTAGCAAATATATTACAAAATTAGCGTAATGAACTAAAAGGTCCCTCTAAAACAACTATACAAAACAAATCACAATATTCTTTAGTATGTATATCGTCTTTGGAATAAAACATGACAATAAATAAACGGCGAAGAAAGTAATCGAGAAAAGTATAAAAGAGAGCAGTGATTGGTCTAAATTACGTAGAAACAATGTCCAAAAATGATTGAAATCAACATTATTATTATTATATCGCGTTTTTTACGTACTGTGGCTATAACTAATGATTATACGTATCTAACTGTAATTTATTTCAAGTATTTACGGATATTTCCTACCGACATCAGTGTAGGACTGATTACGTATAATTTAATTTCATACATTTTTGAACATCCTATAGAAGTATAACTAATTATGAGAATAGAATTTGGTATCAAAATTTGTTTATACTGAAGACAAAAACCTAAAATATGTAACTAAGGAGGCGTCCGAGGGACAACGCCTGAGAACTCATGCGTTGTCAGCAAGTAGTCAATCTCTGTGGCGTCGAATTCTAAAGCAATCTATGCGAAAATGATCGCACATCTGCCTTACCTATAACAAAAATATATTATGAAGAAACTGATGTGTATCGGCGATGATGCTATTACTGAACTTTATGAATGAAAGTCCAAAAATAATGCTAGTTTAAACGTTGGGGAGAATATCTCGTGAGTTGTTACAATCGTTAGTTAAACTGGTTAAATTAAACAGCGAACAGATAAGACAAGAAATGAATGTTAGCGCCTTTGATGTTGTGCCGTCAAAAGAATGCCAATGGCCATTATTTACGCCCAGATGTCTCTGTTTCTTTCATAGATCTAAATACAAAGTGGCGGCTATTTATCTGCTGCGACGAGTATAAGCAGGGCATAAGCATGTGAAATTTGGAAGGTCATAAAGAAATCGTTGTTATTATTATTTAATAACAAAATTGCAACAAAGAAAAAATTAGAAATGGTTCAGGAATATTCATTCCCAAAAAAATGACGCTTCACTTCATATCCACACGAAAACAGCCATTTTGAAAGTTCCATTTTTGGATGTGGCGATTAATCGCCTTCAAAACAGAAACCGTAACCGATTTTAAAAAGGTGACAATGTTTTTCAATGACATATAGCGATATTTAATATTCAAATACCTAATTTTGAGAGATATAACAACTGTAGAGTTGTAAATTATTTAATGGACATTATGCGTTTTCAGATATAATCGTGAATAATGTGTGTTTAAAACAATAATATTATTAACATGTGGTGTGTGTCAAGATACAACAGGCATTTATTTGTGTATTAACAATATATTTTTATATTTAAAATACATACCAACTTTAAAAATGCAGATGTTAATAATTATTATCTCTGAAAATGGCGTAATGTTCCTTAAATAATTTTCGATTTTACAGTTATACCTGTCAAAATTGCATAACAGGTATATGAAAATTAAATATTGCTATGTTAGAATGGAAAAAAAAACCGGTTTTGAAAACTGATTTTAAAAACCGATTAACGCAGCACTAGTTGGCAAGTACGTTAAAATGTTTTCAATACTGTTCCAGAGAAATAATTTAAAAATGTAGTAGGAAATTACGGAATACTTTAACTTGGTTAACTGAAGATGGAATAGATATTTTGGTAGGAAAACAAATAGAAAAGAATGGATGCAATTTCAAGATATGATTATGTGTGAGGGAGTAGATAACAACATCTATCCAAGCGAAACGCGAGAAAAATAAAGAAATACGTTTATGGAAAAAAGTTTATCTATATTATAAATTTATAGTAGGGTAAATTTTCATCAATATATTTAATTTCTTGTTTTTACTAGATGTACTTTTAAATTCATACTTAGAAAACTTCATTAAATAGAACCTAATAAACAGTCTTATTAAATAATCCTTAGAAAATTTGTCACATATGAATGCTGAAATTGAATGGTTTTTCATGTTCAACTTTGGGTAATGTAATTAAATTGGAATATTTACGAAAAAACTTCATTCTAAACCGTAGTACCTATACATAATTGTCAAAGCTTTCATGAAGTGTTTTAAGTTTTTCAAATAGATTGCTTTCTTGGCTGTTATATAAAACTTTGTAAGAAATTACTGTTACTTACATCTTTAATTGGGTTGCAATTTTAAATTCTTCACATGTTGAACAGGCATGAATATTTATTTATTAAAGATCCGCGCAATCATAAGCAACGCTTTCGAAAACCAGGTTATTTTATCGCTGGCAATTATTGAACCGTAAAATAACAAATGTAATTTTTCAGATCATCTATGTTTTAAAAATATACACCTTCATTAAAGAAAAGAAAAAAACTTCTGTATTTGACAAGCAATTTTTAAAATGGTGGTTTAAAATTACAAAAAAGAGACGCATTCATCTAAGCGCGTTCTAATACTTACTTTATTTCAACAAACGGTGCACTATTTAAGTATTGTACTTAAACAGTTATCTCTATCTGCCACATTTTGAAATATTCACGAAATCAATCCAAATTTTTTTTTTTGAGACAAACGGAAACTTTATTTCTTTTTCAATAGTACTTGAGAAAAATAGTCAAATCAGATTGTCTTTACTCGTATGATACATCAATGACGTTGGTAACAACACTAAATAGACAAAGTATATGTATTCAATACTTACAACGCAGGTGCCGTAATGAATATGTCCTAATGTAGCGATTATACATAGGGCATACAGCAGTGCCATGTCCACTTGCGCTTTTTGGATGAGTAAGGAGACGAAAACGATAATGGCAGTTGGAAATAGTAGCCAATTGTATAGTTCAGATCTAGTTTGACTCATTTGAGCGACGATTAATCTACACTGAAATAAAATTAGAATTGGCATTTTTTTGTCACGTTCTTCAGCTAACGAATTCTCACGCATATATTCGAAAATATCATTCCGGTTACGAAAAATAAAGCAGTAGGATCTGTTTCCAGTACGTTAGGGGCCTTAACGATCCACAGAGTCGTTAGGATGAATAATATCACAACTGATACCAAAGGTCGTATGGCCTCTGTAAAAGTTCGCATGGAACCACTCTTATTTCTGTACGAATTGTATACGTTATAAACTACAGGAGGCAGGTTTGTAAGAGAAGAGGATATATATAGCGTCAGTTCGAACATTTGCGCCGATGTAATGTTTCCTGGTAACGTGAAGTCCCAAATCTCATATCCATAGATCTGAAATCAGTTTAGATGGAAACAGCTTAAGTGGTTTTCATATAGTGTTCCAGGTACACCCTAACTATACTTATATTCTTGGTAAGGGATTTTGCTTACTTTAAGAAGGCTTTTGTGATAATGCAAAAGCTACAGGGGGTAAAAAAATAAGGAAATGCGGAATTGTGTCAGAAGTAAACTGTGAATTGAATGAGTAAATTAAAAATAGCATGAGTAAAAGAAGTTTTAATATGCCTTGAACTCGAGATATGAAATTTGCACGATTCTGTTTCATTGTCGATATTTTCGCTTTATTATTAGTACCTATATATGTTTTCGACAAACACTAAAAATAAATTCTTGCACAGAAAATTCTTTGGAATCTGTTTTGATTTAACTAAATTTAGAGTTTAAACGTGACCTTTACTCTTATATAATGGTTGTCCCGTATATTGAGCAATTAGTTAGAGATTGATTAAATAATATAGGTACATTTCTATAATAAATAATAGATTTGAACGTTCCTATAAAATGGTCTGTAAAATCTCCAAGCATTATCATCCTTGATTTTTCTTAGTAGATGTTTAAAACTAAAAGTGTTGCTGATTTGAAAAATGTGTAAAAGTTGGGGTCATTATATTGAATAGTCAGTATAAGCATTATTCTTCATAATGACCCTCAATTCTACATATTTTTCTATTAATGTAGAAAAACATTCATTCTGAAGATCTGGTTTAATAAAGTATCCACGAGTTCGTAATTTTGAATAATTGCTTAAATGAAAATGAAGTCCAAATTATATTGTAACTTCTTATTTCTCTAAATAATGCCATTAAAATAGGCAACCCTTATTGTACAAAAGTGGGTGCGCCATGATAGCTTCTTTGCGGTATGGGTTGCCTATCTTACAGGCATTTAATTTTAAAATAAATCAAAAATATGAATAATGAAAGAATACCGTGAAAATTTCAATGAAGTTCTGACGACATGACAAACAATATTTACTCATACTAGATGTTTTCAATTTACACTTCCATAATTGGTAGAGTATTTTTGATACAATTTTCACTTCTTCGTAATTTTTAACTATCCTCTAACGTTTAATTTACATTTCGATCATCACAAAAGACTTTTCAAAGTATGTTTTTTTTTTATCTATAAAAATGAAAATTAAATAATTTATAAGCATAGTTAGATTAATTTGAGAACACACTAATATAAATACATCCGCTCTTGTTTTAGTCTATCATAATTGTGGATAATCATTGTGTAACTCAGACTACAATTTAAATTACTTACACCTGCAATTAGGAACACGAGGGTTACGCTCCACATTGAAAAATCGTAACTCCAAGGTAAAAACAACACGCCAGTGTTGTATTTTTCCCAATGCGTTAGGTGGAAATTTACTATAACGTTCCACAGGATTAGGTATAGTCGCCAAGTGGTTAGACTATTCCCGCTTCTACCAAATACGTGAAACATGAGAATCGGAATTAAGGACGATGATATTGAATCTAATCCATGATCAAATAATTCCCCTAGCGGGCTACTAGTCCCCGTTCGTCGTGCTTGCTTGCCGTCAATACCATCTAAAAGGTTTCAATTATGTAGTTATATATTAAAAATCAAACAAACACATATCAAATATGCGTTTTATGTTATTTGATATGACATGAAAAAGTTGGTCGCTTTTCACTGGAATTGTTTGAGTACACAGTATAAGATTTAATTAAAAATCTCACCTAAGGTATATGCCAAAAATATACTAATTGACGACAATAGAAATACCCATTTTGGCAAGGGTTCCACGTGCTTGGGCCGGTCATGAGCCGATGCATAAAATTCATAGTCCAACCATGAGAGTAGTAGAAAGGTCGCTAAGGTAAATAAAAAACCCAAAAATGTGAGTAAATTTGGCGCTATCCATTTTGGACAAAGCTAAAAACAGAGCCCTATGTGTAAAAATCGATTTTGGAGACTGTGATATTGCGTTAGAAATGTTTAGAGAGTAATTTTCCAAAAAGTATTGCATATCTCAATCAATCTCGAGGTTTAAAGAAAAGTAAGAACCTTCGCTTTTTTTTTTAAATGTAACTCTCTTAAAACATTTTCAACGTTACATAGTATGTAGGTTTGATTTTGTATTTGTTTCCTTTCACCTAGAAGCAACTAGAAAATTATTAAACACCAAAAAAGCATACTTACCAAAACCACTTTGTCCCAAAATGGATGCATTATATATCTACTTAAGGGACTAGTATCTTTACAGCTGTACTGTAAAAGAGAAATACCTATATTTCACGTGTATACTTTCAAAAAATAATAATCAATTGTAAACAATCAAGTACGACTTGGAATTGAGTGTGTAAAATACAAATATTGCTTTTTTTTTAGAATTATTTATTATCAATGTTATTTGTAACTAAAAATAAGTGACTGTAAATTTTTATTTTACTAAATTAATAAACATTGATGCAAAAACGTTTGACATTTGTTCTTAAGTTAAGTTAGGTGTATCTGGTGAATATAAATCAGTGATGACAGCACAAGGAATAAATTTCCCCTAGTGGAAAATGAAATGATGAATAAATTGGAGGAGTATCAATTCGCATTAACTAAACTTTTGGCCAAAACTATATATGAAAATTTGGAAGTGATAAGTGATTGAAAGCTAAAGATAGAGCACCTTACCGTGGTGGTGGCATATATGATCGCATTACATGCGTATAATGCCAATGAATTAATATTATTATGGTAAATTATATAATAATAATATTAAATTATAATTTATAATTAGTTGTTAAGTTATTTGATTTTACTTTTTCCTTTGCATTTGCATTCTAAGGCTCAGCTGTAATTAAATACATAAAAGTGAAGAGTTGATGTTTTCCATTAATTTAAACATATAAGTTTGTTCTCGTTCAAACAAGCAGTTAACAATTACGAAACGAAGTGCGCATGTTCAGTTTCTAATCAATTACAAATCTGTTTGAACCATCACAACAGAATAATTTATTTAAATAGCTACTGATGGATTTTTGAGTATTTGTCTACTTTTATAAGGGTTAGCTTTGTATAGGTTTACAAGGTTATTTGTGCCAGTTATTTTATGAGAATTTGTTATAAATTTCCAGTTTGAAGGTCAATACTATTAAAAATTTAAAATACGGGTTATGTTTTATCGAATTAATAAAGAATAAAAGAGGACGCTATATTATAACGAAAAATTAAATCTATACAAAGAAATCACAAAAAAATGCTTGAGTTAAAATTACAAGCTCAAGATATCAAGATATGCGTAATATGACAATGTTTTCACTTTAATATGCATTTTTTCTGTTACTTTTACAAAGAATATTTTTCAATTGCAACTTTCAATTTTGTTTTTGATTTGTTGATTCTAGTCTCTTCTATTTCATTATTTGTATTTCGTGGAATAGTTTGCTCATTTATCTTTCTTGAACATTCAGCATTGTTGAAAAACTAATGAAAATGAATTGTACCATTACCACACATACCTAGCCCAGTAAACCAAATTCAAATTTTGCGCAATTATTTTCAGTAACTTCAACAAGCATGAAGTTACCTACGATTTTGTATTACATTAATGGTTATTTGAATACCTTTAAGTTGAAGTTACTAAATATAATTGCGGAAAATGAAATTGAGTCAACCGCTAACAACGCAAATTTTTTGTTTACTGACAATATCAACAATTTCTTGATTTTTCCACTCTTTTTGTCTACTAAAATGTAGTTCATTCCTTCAATTAAATCTAAAATATAAACGAAGGCAAAATAGAATATTTTAACGTGACTAAAATTTTAACAAAATAAATCTATTTTAAAACCTACAGCCCTTAAACCTCAAAGTCGGGTTTTAATATGTAAAAATCGTGGCTAACATAAATGACACAATATTTTAGGTCAAGACTGTAGTTGCAATTGCTACACGCAATTAAATGTTCCATTATTTATTATTTTAAATTACTTCAATAAGCACTTGCTAACATGCCAACATTTTAATATATCTGACAAGACTATTGGAACGTGAATTTCACTTCTTATATAATACTTATTTTATAACTTTCGAATTATAATAATACCAAAAATATATGTTATCATAAAACCTAGGAGGATGTATATACATACTCCTAGATAAAAGTCATGTTCTGGGTATAATCACGTAGCCTCTGATGTTATAATTTGTACAATCCGAGTTCATTTTGAAACATATAAACAGCTTCCCCTCAAACAAATTGGACTTGAAGAGCTGAAAATATCCTGACAGATATGTACATAATTTTGAAGAAAAAAAAAGAAAAACATATGGGTAAATCTTTAGCAGTTAGAAATATGCTCAATAAAAGTATTTATTATACCAAACAATATTTGATCGTACATTGATAAAGCCAGAAAACAGATTCTGTCATATTCTCCCACTACGTACATTTACATTATTTAATTCTTGTTTCGAAAACTTCATTCTATACAAATACCTTAATTACCTTCACTGAAACTATTAAGCATCAAAAAACCTACTAAGATCAGACTGATACGACTGAAATAATAAAAAAATAATGAAAATTATAATAACTTGAAAAGTAGGAAAGATAGGCAATATATACGCTTAGCAGAAATCATTTGGTTCACTTATTCTGTCTATGTAGTGGTAATTAAATTAGCTATAACCCCTTTTATTAAATAATGTGACATTTTTAGGAAATCCAAGTATTAAGGAGTTTAGGCCACGAAAAATGACGAGTTTAAAATTTACTGGGGCTTTTAAAATTGCAATAAGTAATGATTCAATAATACTAGGGATATTAAATTTAAAAACAATTAATGCTGTATCAAGGTTACTTTACACTATACAAATGCTGATAGTTTTCCTTTATACACCAAACGTGTTCCTAAAACAATTTGTATAAACTGTTTCTCTATCTGTTACTGTATAGAAGAATTTCCTGTCAGTGAAACACTCTGTATATTGATTTGAATGTTGACTTTTATTTGTGCTACGGAATTAATACGGTCTGCAATATTCGAGGATTGTGCGAATTATGAATGAGCAGAGTGTACACAAATACCGATTTATTTATAATTTCAACATTTTATTCAGGGATATGAAAGTTAATGATCTGTAAAGTGCTATATCATTATAAACATTTCTATTGCTTAACGTTTTTTTTTTGCACTTTTAACGCAGTTATTATTATTTGTAAAAAAATATATAAAAAATATCTTCCCTTGTATTAGTGAACATTTGCGTTCCAATTCTAATTAAAGGATATTTGGCGTTCTCGTCATTAAATCAATGTAATTACTAATAAATTTTATATTGCGTACTATATATATATATAAATAAAACTAGGTGATCAAGGGAATAATAATTTAAATGCTAATAGAAAACAGCAAGAATTTCTAAAAAAATATATCGATTTATATTCGCAAATAAGCAAGGAAGAAAATGACTATTTTGCAATAAAAGGCAGCATTCCTTACTAAATCATTAAATTCTCGTACGAAGATAACCTTAATAATCTCGAGCTCCGCTAATAAAAATTCTTATAAGGCATAAATTTTATAAAATACATAAAGCTTTTTTTTTAAAATAACAAAATGAATAGATCATAGTTCAAGACAGCGATGTAACAATACGTATCTTTGTTTATATGATGGTCTTATTTCTTTATCAATGTTGTTTCATGTGGTATACTTATAAAATGAAAGAAGTGATAAAACATTTGAATTAATCTCAAAGCATCAAGATTCACGTGCAACTCGCGTACTAACCTTATAGTTTTCAAATCCGGTTAAATGCTCGTTCGATAGGTATTTGATATCCATTTTATTGCAGCAATAAAATTTCACCGGTAGTCGAATTAGATTTTTCCACAGACAGTGTGCATTATAGCAGGCTAGAACAAACAATATCCTTTACGAAATACGAGATTCCAAAGAGTTGGAGCTGTTAATAACTTTTATCTAATTTAGTTTCAAGTATCATACGACGCCATTGTTGTTTATGATGTGCATGAAAGGGCATCTATGAATGAAAACCACATTTATAATGTGAATGTAAATCAATATGCAGTCGTGTTCCTTTTACAATTTCGACGCTCAGATTTCATACCGCTAGCAGCTCACATTGCTTCTGCTCAGAGAAGATACGAAATATGGGCGTAAAACTTGTGAAAGAAGCACTATTTTAATTACTTTTTAAATAGTTGTGCTCGTTTTATAAATTTTAAGCTCAAGATATGTGGGGATAAATTTTAATTCTTCAGACTTTAAGTCGACAATAGCTCGTCACCGCTTATGAACTTGAAATTTATAAAAGCAATCCTATTATTATAGGAAACTGCATGAGTGCAATATGTTCAAAAATTATTTTGGTATTATAAAACATTATTATGCGTTTTTATGCTTGCAGAGTTGGATCGGTTAGAGTATTATTAAAATGCTGTATAGACAATAATGAAGATGCCATTTAATATATAGATCATGCCTTCGATCCTCTCTTGTGTTTAGCTATTAAACAGAAGATGTCCGCACCTTCTGCGAATGGAAAAATTATTGTAATAGCATTGTTCACTAACTAATACGGAATATTTCATTTCTTTTTATTACTTCTTTCCCAAACAAAAATATTTAAGGGATTTAGCTTCATGCAAATTTCGTGTAGTTAAAATGTTACGAAAAGAGAATGTAATTGAGGTACTTACATTTCCCACTCATGATTAGCAGAAAGTAATGATCTCAATGCCGAATGGACGAAATGTATAATATAAATTTCTTGTTAAAAATAACCAGATAAATAAATAATAAATTTCTGGCACATGTAAAAAATGACATAATTTTACGACGTTTATGACAAATATACTATTTAAAAATGTTTAAGTGACGGGACTGAAAGGTAAAGTTTCCTATTTGACTACTTCTAAGCTGTCTACAATAGTATTAATTATTAAACGTATCGAAATAATTTCAACTCTTCAACATTTCAGATAAATTTAAATTATAATTTATTTATCAAATTTTTCTCCTACAATTTTTTTAGTATAATTATAGTTTCACCGTTAATACTTACATATTTTAATATCTTTAGGTTGAAATATTGAAAATAATTACGGGATATTTAAATTTTGCTGAAATTAATTAATACATTAGAATGCCTGATTATATTATTGCTAAATTTGTTGCTGCAAATGCTAAAATTGTTTTTATAGACCTACCTATGAATGAATTGTATAAGACTCAGTAAGTGTTAAGACCGCTTTACAGTTCGCATTTTTTTATTGTATGCAATAAAAAATGCACGCAATAAAAATAGCGCATACTCTATTCCGTGTATTGTACGTGCAATACAAGTAAAATTGCACTCAGCTGATCGAAATCCATATTCATTCAATTCCATTGAATATGCATGCGCTATTATTATTATTGCATGCAATTTTTATCGCACGCAATAAAAAAATTGAGAAGAGCAAAGCGGCCTTTATAGGTTTTAGGTTCATTATATATCAGGTTATGCAACCAAATTTTCAGAGGCGAATCTCAAACAACTTTCGGTATGGTTCGAATTCAATAGTTAATATTTAATTGTAAGATGCAATGTGTGTGGCAGCTACGGTTGGTACATAAGTTTTACTAGGGTAATAACAATTATCGATTTTCTTCGTATAAATTCGTGTAATGTTCGTGTTTCGGATGATTTTTATTTTTATTTCATACTTATCGCCCTTGTTTCGTTTAGTTTAAATTACATTTATGTAATTGTGCTAAGTTACAATACTTAAATACGATTCGGAGTTTTACACAATCAGTACTGGCAGTAACAACTATGTGGGTTCCACAAGGCTTTCGTTCGGACCGATGCCTTTCCTTCTATTTAGCATTGATATATTGCCGATTTTCTAAATAACTTATTATATCTGTACGCAGCTTTTTTTTTAAACGATATAAAGCTAATTCCACTTCATTTCACTGACGTGTGAACCAATGAAATAGTAACTGTTGAGGTTTGGTGGATTGGAAATTAGCACTGCAAACATCGCTAGGCTTTCAGTAATAGTAAAAGAAATGTAGACTGGGAGATCCTTTGCAATTATTTGATGCAAGGAGTTAAGGAGTTGTATTTTGGGGTAGCTTCATTTTCTTTAATGGTGTGTGCATTAACAGAATATGAGGCCAGTTTCGATAAATTTAATAAGCACTCTAAAGAAATTTTGCTGGATAATTGTGTATAGTCTATTGATGAATTTATTACCATCATAAGTGAAATAGAATTTGAATTTTAAAATGCTGTCCTTGTTAATGTTAGGTTTGTTCGTTGGTGCTACACTTTCTACACTGGCTTGTCATTAAAATAAGATAGAAGATTTACTCTGTAGATACCTAAGAAATATAAAATATGCACCAGTGTTATTGGTGTAGCACCAACGAACAAACCTGTTGTAATTTGGACGTATTGTATTCAGTTTATGTTCGAAATTAAATGAGCTATATTTATTTATCTAAATAAGCTTTTAATATTTGTTTTTTTTTTTTTCAAGGATAGTGTGGTAGTGGTTTAGTTGATTGATTCATTTCTTTAGCCACTAACTTCCATGATCTTATCATAAAATATGTATATTATTTAATATGTACTTGTGATGCAGGATGGTATGATTAGGATTGTAAAACAACACAAATTGTAATAAAATATTTATTAAAAACAATTAAATAAGATTGTTTTTTTTGTTTATTATTTAATACCCAAAATAATAGAAGACAAAATATATCGTTGGCACTGTATTGGAATATCTCCATTTCATTCGCACACTTTGGAGATATCCATATTTAAAGAGCGTAACACAACAAAAAAAGAAGAAATATATAAAAACAATTAAAAAAAAAAAACAATTGAAACGGTATCTCGTAACAAAGTCTTTAAAAGAATAATACACAGACATAAGAAGAACGATCATCGAGTCACAAATAAATTAACGTTTGGAACGTCAACTCGCATATTTCACGCATAATACTTATCGTTATCATAATGTAATTACATAGTAAGTCATCTCCTTTCAGATATATCAGATCACAATACAGAATATGTCACCGAATACTGAACAGTTCCCGAAAAAATATCGTCACTTTTTATCTTCCAGTTTCCCCTTATCTAGTGATGAGGTCACCAGCATTTGTTGTCCCTGCACGTTCTGGTTCGGGTAGATTTTGTCCAAACACTTCAGCGACTCACTTAGAAAGTTTTGTATGGCGGTTAACGCTGCCACTATCGCCGGACTGCCGAACCCGTGACTAATGAGCGAAAAATGCGTCAGGTGTCTCTGTATCGAGGGATCGAGGAGAATCTGCGGTCTGGTGTTACACAGAGGCGACCTATCCTGATTGAGGAGGTCCATGAGTTCCTTCGTGATCTGCTTGGTGGCTTGGAGGAGTTCCTTGCGCCTCATCGATTCGCCGTGTTGCCTCAGGAGGTATTCCGCCACCTGTCTCGCTGGGAATTCCGTTTCGCACACGTACCCGAAGTCCCTGGCTAGGTGTATGGCTTCCCCTTCGACTAATGACGTCAGAAGGGTGACGTTGGCCGCCTTCCTCCGGCCAGCCGGGAGGTTTAGACCGATCTTTTCTAATTTTTCCCTGAGGATTCTACCGCCGTTTTTGCTTTTGGCCCGTCGCAGCACTCCTCCCAAGAGGGAGGCGTTCAGACATTCCGGTGGCGAGAGGCGTCTTTGAACTTCACCGACTGTCACTTTGTACTTTGAGGTGGAGGAGAGTAAGGATAAACGTCCTGGCACAGAGCAAAATACGTCACTTGGAGAAACTACTGCGTTGCCTCCGTGGTCTTTACCACTCTTCATGCCTGCAACAACAATAGGAGAAATAAACAAATTACTTTTTGATAGTCATCTTATTGTCTTATGGCTAAATTTGCATAATAATAATAATAGTGTTTTTATTGTCCAATAGTAGAGACCAATAACAGGACAAAATTACACAGTACTTTCATGCATGCATATAGCAAATATTGTATGTGTACAAAAAAGTGAATATACTGCTGTGGTTTGGCACCCCGGGGTTTATAAATTCTGTGTTATGTTATTATTAGAGATCAATCTTTGTCGATGCGTCGGGCAAATTCTCTCAGAAGTTAATATTTTATTTTTAAGTAAGATTTTGTTAATAGATTTGTTTGATGAATTTAAGTATTTAATTGTTCAGTTGTTTAAAATTATTTCATTCATTTGTACTTATTGTCTTCGTCAGTATTGTATATTTTGTAATATTCAAGAGATTTTCTTTGCACTTTATGCGCTGCATAGCCACGTATCTATTTTGTTATATGTATGCGATGTAGGGCCTCTTAAAAGGTAGTTCTTTGAAAGTTTCCGTAAGTACATGTCTTTTATTTTCTTTGTTCCCATATTTGGTAAATTCATTTTTATTTAAAATGTAGTTTGTTTTATTTGAATTTTATCAGCTTTCAAGGAACTCTTATAATTAATAATTGCTGTTGTGTTTAATTGTGTACACATTTCGAATATAAGATCAGTTATTATTGTAATTTGTTTTAGAAGAAATTGTTTTTTTAGTTTAAAGAGTTTAATTTTCCGTTTCGTAGTTTTCAATTTAGTTTTGAGTAATTAATCACCTCGGATTAGGTGAAAAGAAGCTTTGAGCTTGTAATTATATTTCAATTTAATATTATTACAATTGTTTGTCCACGTTTAAATTAATTTTAGTGTGTGGTAATTTTAAGACCACGTGGATTTTTTGTGCGATTTGGATTTTCTTCTAGAACAAATCTGTTTTTTGTTTGATAAAGGATTTGCATCGTCCTTTTTAATTGTAGATTCCTGCAGTTTTTTATTTCGTCCAGGACCTTAAGTTCATGGTTTATTTTTTTACTGCAATTTGTAACAAATGTTTTTTTTTCCTTTTTTTATAAAAATAAAAATCAATGATTGTAAATGTCATTCTAAATTTCTATTCTTTTATTTTGAATTCAACCTTTGCAATTTTAATAATTAAAGATAGTCAATTTACTTACGCCCACATTTTACTTTTCATGATTAGATTAGTAACCCTGAGAGTAGATACTCTTTTGCGCCCTTTTAAATTTTTATCCGCTGAGCTAGTAAATTTAAAATTTTTTTTTTTGTCATTTTCGTTTTCACTTTTCATTTATGCTTGTACCATCAGTACACAGCAATACGTAGATAAAAATAACAATAAAGCAAAACAAAATTCAATACAACTAAATATAAACTAAGTAAAAATCAAAAATAAATAAATAGGCTGGAAAGAAATGCAAAAGTAATAATTATCTGCGTTTTAACCAGGGCCGGCTCCTTTTAAAAAGACACGGGGCCATGACCCCACCATTGCAAATCACAAATTAATCATTAAAGATATTTTCTGTAAAAATATCGATAAATACAGGCTTTCTCGCGGTAGCTGTTCTTTAGAAGTTTCTGTGGTTAGGAAAAACTTCTGAAGAATTCTGAATTTTTGGATTACAGGGTTAGTCAAGATTCTCTCTCATTACAAAATATTTTCAAGGTCGTACCACTTCCGGTTATACCGGAAGTCGCCATTAATTCTCTTATTTTAAATGGAACACCCGGTATATTATCTCATTTTTGGATTTCTGAGAAAATTTTATGATGTGTTCCATTTTGTTTCCCCATACCTATTTTCATTTGTTTCTGAGATATCTTCATTATTTTGAAAATTTTGAAATATGTAGCGTTATTTTCAATACTGCGCCTTTTAGGCATTTTCGATTGGCGGATTCGCTTCTAGTGTGGATGAAAGCATCATTAAATTGAACTTGAACTATTTAGTTTTATTGGAAGGAGTGCAAATGTCAAAAATTCAACCAAAATGAAAATATCTCAAAAACGGTCGGGTTTAGGGATGGGGAAGTTTGATATAAACTAGTTGCAAATGACTCGGCAAACTCATTAGACCGATAAAAATTATACCATTCCATTTAAAATAAGAAAGTTGATACCAACACCCTGTATACGGAAAGTGATATAAAGTTGAAAATATTTTTCTTAAATAGATTACAGTGGACTACATTGCAAGTTTCAAAATCAAATTCCTACTAGAAGGTCAAACAAAATTCGGTGGGACACCTGTATATTTTAACTTAACAAAAAATATGAATTTTAATATAAAATTGTCTGGTTTATCGTTGATAAGACGCGCTCTTCAATAACCTTACAGTTTTCTATTTTGTATATTGTTTAGTGATGCACCTAACGAGCGATTCTTGCACTCAATTATATCAAATGAATTATTGATCGTTCATTTGCTTACCGAGAACTCGAACTCGGGAAAGCGAAGATTCCGAAAACTAATAGACACTTCCTGCGTCTATATAATAAAGAATGAATCATTAAGGAGCGTTGTAGATAAACTTTTTGTGCGATAAATAATCCGAAAGGTTTTGTGAAACATGTGGCCGAAAAGGTATAAAGCCGATCGATCTACCAGCAAAAAATTATTTACAATTCTATTTATTGCTCGCTCAAGTATTACACATGTATTATATAGACGCATATTTCGGAATCTTTGCCTTGCCATTGTATACTATTACAGTGTGTTCAAAATGAAGTCGGCACTATTGCTAACTTCATTATTATTCGAACTACGTAGTCGGTTAAATTAACAAACTAGTAGTATTTTTTCTTCTGATTATGATTGACGAATTGAGTTTCGCATTTTGAAGATATCGAAGAAAATAATATTTTTTTTAAATGGAACCCCCTGTATATTTTTGCATATTTTGGAAGTATGAAGAATTTTGATCAATAATTGTTTAATACACTACTACTCTAAATTTAAAAATGAAGAAATTGAGGCCACTTGAATGTGTTAATGCCTATTGAAATGATCAAGTAGGCTACGGTTGATTAATGGGAAAAATAAAAAGCGGATAAGCTTCTGTCAAATTAAATATATATAATAATATCTGCAAGAAGTCGAAATTCCCACTATGATTTGGCGTCCCAGAAGTCCTGACCTCAATCCAATTGAGCACATGTGAGATGCTATGGGAAGACGGGCTAAGACAATTACCGAATCCTCCAAACACATTAAATGATCTGTTTCTGAGATTGGTGGAAATTTGGGAGCAAATTGATCAAGATCAAGTGAAAACGTTAGTTGCTAGTATGAGGGATCGTTGTCAAGCTGCTATTAACTCAAGAGGGGGGAATACTTGCTTCTAAGTTTAGTTTTTGTGGAAATTAGCATCTCTTTATCTTGTCATCATTTGCATTTTATTTTGCATTAGTGTTTTTACGAAAATCCAGCATTTTTTCAATGAAATCTTTAAAAATTAACATTAAAAACAAAATTGCATTCCAAAAATTTATTTATAATTTGTAAAACGAGAATTTGTGATTTATGCGTTAAATTTGGCGAGCAGTGTAGTTATTTTACGGTTATCAATTATTCCTGAAGAAGATCGTAAACATGATTTTTTTTTGAATTGACAAATTTAACATTTGTTATCTCATTCTTTTTAGGATTCTTTCGTACTATATGTAGACATGTAATACTAACTGTACCTGCATATTTTTCTAACTTTTGTAATTAGAAAATGAAGAAGAACATTTAAGAGAACTTTTGCAAATTAATCATTTGTATTTTTTATTTCTCTACCTACTCAGTTCTGACAAAACGACTAGTATTTGAGGCGAAAATTAATTTCGTAACAGTATCTATGAGAAATTGGCAAAAGCCAACTTCACATTAAGTCTATTAATTAAATCAGTGAAAAAATAGATTTGCAGATGCCAGCAAATAAATTAACAGTACGCCAGCTTCTATTTTCCATGTAAATTTTTTTGGCCGCGTCGGGAAGATATGCTATCTACCGAAATTCAAATTTAATACATCCGAATTTGCCTTGTCATAATATGTACACATATTATTAATTCCGCAGTTCGCCACAACATAACGTGTGTTAGATCGGCCAAGAGGGGCATCGAACTTTTGGTAAATTGGAAAGTTCGTAAAAACCTCTCCTTTGGCTATGTCGGGCGAAATCGAGAGAGATGATTGGTGCAACCAAAAACCTATAAGCGAACGATCCGCAGAAAAAGAGGTGGAATTTTAATTTGCATTTTTGCTTTGTGTGCGATTCGTCGTTAGCGATGAAATCGACTGCTAAATAATTATTTGGAAGCCGCGAGCATAAAAAGGAAAATGTTGGAATAATTGGCTATTCCAGTTTCCAGTTACATTTTAGGTGAAATAAGAAAGTGATGCGACCGTATACGATATAATAATATCAAAAGATGTAGAATTTAATTAATTATAGAAGGATTTTTATGGTTTTATGATTCTGTTATTAATATGCTCTCCTTTAGTCAAATTTTATATCACAGCTATTAGAAAGAAGTTCGGCTAAAAACATACGATTCTTTATATATAATTTTGCATTATTGCTAATATCGATTAAAAAAATACAAACTTCAGAAAATAAATGATTATATGTGTAAAAGCAATGTGGGGTCACGATTGAATGAAATAGCTATTTACATTGTGTATAACCTCTAGGGTTATTTTTTCGTGTGTATTAGGGTGTGTCAACATCTGTCGTTTGCAATTATCAAAAGCTGCAGCGTATTTTTTTTTGTCAGAACAAATGCCCGGAATTTAAAATTCTTAATTTTTAATTTCAGTAAAATACGATATTCCAACTATTTTCATATATGATTTTATAAAATATTTAATGTTTTAATTAATATTATGATATTATTATAATATAATATTAATTATATTTATTATTTATTTATATTATTAATTATAATTACCTTTTTTTAACGATAAAAATAAATAGTTCACAAACAACCCTCGTCTCGTGTGGCCACAGGAAGAATGATCATTTATATTAAAGTTACTAGTAATCTGGCTTCGATTATTATCGTTGCCAGATAACCAACACAGATTCAATTGGAAAATCAGTAAATGACACTAGATGAAGGGGAATTCAACAATTGTTGCCGAATAATGATAAAACTTGCCGGAGCGAAATATATAAAAGTTATAAAATATTTTCTGTTCTATTTTAATAGTCATTTTTTACAAATTAAAAATTACCTGTAGAGTATGCAATCACGTACATATACACGTTAACTTAAAATTATTCGTTTATTAGGCTTTGAAATTTGTTTTAAATGACTCCAAATTAGTTTAAATTCACACATTTCCATAGCAATATATAACTATAATTTAGCAAAATGTTTAACAAACATACTTTCTTTGAACTTTTCTGATAACACTTCTTACAACGTTAAAGATACCTTCACATTTGTTGGTACTATTAAAGGCATGATTATAACCTAAAATTTTATGTCGTTAGATCTTTATTTCAGTAATAAACAAAGAAAAACGGCTTATTTGAGCAAATTGTATTGGTCACTGAATTATAACATTTTATTTCAGCAACGTTTTGACAAACGTATGTCTTTCTCAAGCTTCGTAAAAATTTATAAGTGAACCTCAATAAAAATTAATATTGCAACTGTCATTATTGTTTTAAACTTTATATTCAACATTTAAAATAAAATTATACACATTACAATTGTAGATGAAAGGATGGATAAAATTGCGTGTGTTTATATGTGGTTATGTCAACATTTTCCGTCTAGTTAACCACATTAACAAACAATTGTTAAGTGTATAATTTTATTTTAAATGTTGAATTTAAAGTTAAAAACAATAATGACAGGTGCAATATTAATTTTTATTGAGGTTCACTTATAAATGTTTACAAAGCTTGAGAAAGATATATGTTTGTTGAAACGTCCCTGCAGTAAAATGTTATAATCTAGTGACCAATACAACCTAAAATTTTATGTCGTTAGATCTTTATTTCAGTAATAAACAAAAAAAACGGCTTATTTGAGCAAATTGTATTGGTCACTGGATTATAACATTTTATTTCAGCAACGTTTTGACAAACGTATGTCTTTCTCAAGCTTCGTAAAAATTTATAAGTGAACCTCAATAAAAATTAATATTGCAACTGTCATTATTGTTTTAAACTTTAAATTCAACATTTAAAATAAAATTATACACATTACAATTGTAGTTGAAAGGATGGATAAAATTGTGTGTGTTCATATGTGGTTATGTCAACATTTTCCGTCTAGTTAACCACATTAAGAAACAATTGTTAAGTGTATAATTTTATTTTAAATGTCGAATTTAAAGTTAAAAACAATAATGACAGGTGCAATATAAATTTTTATTGAGGTTCACTTATAAATGTTTACAAAGCTTAGAAAGATATATGTTTGTTGAAACGTCCCTGCAGTAAAATGTTATAATCTAGTGACCAATACAACATGCTCAAATAAACCGTTTTTTATTTATTACTGAATTAAATACAGAGCGATCGATTTTTATGTTATATCTTTATGTTGTTTCATTATTTACAAATATTCCTATCGAATTAGTAATTGATATTTTAAAATAAAAATGGTCTTTAGTTGAATCACACACTAAAATCTAAAGATAATTTTATATTATTATGCGCTTTGTTTGTAATAATTGTTATTTTTCTTTTATGAATAAGTATTATTTACACATTTTTTGATACCAATAGGTTTTCCAAGTAGTTTAATTTTAGTAATAATTGATATGGATTGTTTATCTGATAATGTACGGAAATTACCATTTAAAATTTCATTCCTTTTTAAATATGTTGATGACTCCATACTTAATGATATGGTAGATATTACTTTAAATATATTTAATTCTTATAATAATCGTTTGCAATTCGCCGCTGAATTGAGAAATGATAGTTATATACCTTTCTTATATAGATACTGAAGTTATAAGAATAAAAAATAACATTCTTATGTTATATTGGTATGAACAAAATACATACATCTTTAACTTGTATTCTAACCATCCTATAAACTATAAAAAATACAATTCCGTTATCGTTATGAAAAAACAGTTACACAAATCAGTAATGTAAGATTTTTAAGGGATAATTAAAAAAAAAGTTATTTATTTTTTTCCAATAATGGCTACCCTAAAAATATTCTTTCTAAATTAATCTATTCTCCAAACTTTTTGTATGAACATACAAATACTGATAGAATAACTACTTTTAGATATTACAAACAACCTTTCTTGGAAGGTTTAGCTAATGACGTAATTAAATATTTTAAAGACTTTAAAAACATGAAAATTGGAAACAGAATTTAACAACCGTCAGAACAATCTTTACAAAAGCTAAAGACAGGATACCAATTTTAGACTAAAGTGATTGACGACAACATCCCTTGTCGTAATTGTCAAGGTTGTTAAATTGGTCAAACTTCTCAAATGTTAAAGGATCGAATATAAAACTGATTCATGTGCTTTGACCCTATATTTCCAAAATTTAAACCACAATTTTAATTATAATAACACTAAAATTCTTGATGGTGCAAATAATTGTAAAAAATTGTTATTTTTTAAATGATACATATTAATAACAATATAATTGCTAATAACGGGGTTTATATCTGTCGTTTGAATCATTTTATTTACTGCGTCCAAATTGTAATAGAGCTACATCGCTCATTTTAATAGATTTGTTAGTGTTTCAACGTTTTTGTCTTACAAAAATTTTATTTATTATACAATTCAATTTTATATTTCTTAACTTAATTCACTATTGATTCATAAAATAATTTCAGTAGATACTTACTTTTCAATAAAGGCAGGTCTGCAATGAAGCCAGCGTTATCGTCTATACCACCTTGAGCTTCTTCCACAGCTTGCCCAAGCGCTTGATGTAACGACAGTGGATCGTCGTGGGTTCTCTGTGGTGTCGTGACGCCATAGTCTGGCCTACCACCAGCTCCACTGCTGTAAGGAAAGCTGGCACCGTGACCTAGCTGACCCTGAAATTGTTAAAGTTAAAAGATATGTAATATTTTCTTTGTTTTTTTCGATCTTATTTCTTTATTTAGCCAACATGCACAATTTCTTTCAAAATATCTTTTGGTTGGAAACCGGCTTGGTTAAAATGACATAGCTATTAATTTGCAAACCGTTTCGACAGCATTATCCGTGTTTTTCAATTATTTTTATTTCTAATTACATTCACACCATTTTATCATAATTGTTTGAATATAAGTTTTATTTACTTTAATAATTATTTAAATTTAAAAACAAAAATTCTTTTCGTCAAGAGAATAGCAATTACCACGGTTTCTGCAAGTACTGACTCTAAGTTTGTTTGGGACAAAGCAACTGCTCTAAATGAGTTGGACACCTAAAAGAAATTAACATTGGCCTGGAATCCTAACCACTCGGTGGTAAAGGAAAACGAAGCGTCGGACGTCAAGTCATTCGCTGGAGCTGGTCTTCCTTCGGCCCAAATCAGATAATGAGTCCAGAGAGTGGTGGTGAAAGTCACCAGGACATAGAGAGGCAAAAGAATTCCTAAAGGAAGAGAGGCTCGAATCTACTAAAGACCTACTGGCTAAAGACAGAAAGACTGACAAAATAATCGTAGGTCTGCTGGTCGGTGTATACTAACAGGGATGTGTGTAACATAGACCCGGCAGATGACGCTATCTGCTGATTTTGCCAAGAGGAGGAAGAAACATACTCAGTTCACATACTGTGCCAATGCGATAATCTGGCGAAGACAAGGTTTGTATAGTTTAGTTTCAGTTCTCAAAGATGATCGGTTCTATTTAAGAGGGCAAAATTAGAGAGCGTCTTCTAGGAGAAAAGGGATCACTATAGATCTGAAAAGGTCGTGGTGAAACAGGTCCATATGGCTACCCCAACTCTAGTCTAGTTTAATCTACAAACATTCTAAATTCAATAGAAAGTTGACAAAACAAATGCTAAGCCTACAATTGCTTCAAGAAATTTTGTTAGCAAGCCTCAGATTTGGTTTCAGCACCCCAATTTACTATAATTAAACAGACAATAACTAATAATTGTAATACTGAATAAGCTTGGACACTGCATGATTTTAATCTACATTTACTGAAATTCATACGGAGCTCCGATGCGTTGTACTTAATTTAGCTTTAGCCCAGACATACATATATCTAGTAGAATTCATTATAACTGCTAATTGAGCCTATTGAATTTATTTAAGATGGCCATGAATTTAAATTAAAAAAAAATACTCTGTACCTTAAGCAAATAAATCAAGAAACCTTTGTTGGTAAATCTAATTAATTCTTGCAAATGCGAATCGGATTGTCAGACTATTGTGAAAAAGCCGGTATAACATGTATTTTATTATGTAAATGTGTTGTAAATGATTGTAAAAATATATTGCTTTAATTGAAATTGTTATAGTTAATCAGTTGTCATTCATAATTATGAAATCAACATATTTTAAAGTGGCATTGGATTATGGATATGGATGGATTATTATAGCTTGATTAACCAAACGATCAGGTCATAGTGGTTTTTGTAAATAAATCTGATGCATATTATTTATTATATACTTAAAACCGCATTGTGCATTTATCTTATAGGGTCGTGATTCATAGGCAATACGGTCTCTGGATTCATATATTAGCAAGTAAAATGAACCTTTTATCTTGAAATGATCTATGCTGTTGAGAATTTTGAATCGTATGTTTCTTTTTTATGCGCGTTTTATTTTCTTATAGACTATTTCACGAAGGAATAATGTATCTGTATGTATTTAATAGGTCATGCTGACGATATAAACGCAGAACTATGCCGGAATAATATTCAATAGTAAGTAAAAATTTCACTGGGGTTGGTTCAAAACGCGGGCGCTGTGGATATCGAGGGGTCCGGATTACTTGCATTCCTAACCAAGTATTCCTTCCCCTTCGTTGTAGCAACTATGCCAAGACATCAGAAATATGTCAGGAGCGCGTCTTTTAATCTTATCACAAGGATGCAGTTATGACATTGCGAAGATCGGACAGGAAGTTTAGTACCGGGAAAATGTCGTCGTGTGGTTGTTCGTGCCTGGTTCGAATCATTTACAAAATACTGTACGAATGCATAGCATACTTGTATATACATTTCTTCCCCGTTCTTTTCTTTTTTGTTAACATTAATAGGAATAATATTGTTATATCGTAGCTATATTACAAATATATTGGTTTCTTGTTTTCCTATTACACATACAATCTCCCTATTTGTAGACTTAAAAAACAAATTTTCAATGCATTGGTAACTGCCGAGTAGGCAACCAGGTATACCACCAGGTAAACCAGTTATTATTTTGTTTTAATGATTAATTTGACGTATGACATATCCTGAAATTTTACCATTATTTAATATTTTTTATTTATTTCATTATTATTTAAGGTATTTCAAACCCGTAATAAACGTTATTAATTGAATAACTAAAATAATTGTCTCTTCAGTAACTAAAAAAAAATATGTACGTATTAAACCAGTTTATTCTCCTAAAATCTAATTGAATAGTTGAAGCAGCCAACAAGATCTAGCACAGTTCTTCACAGTTCAGACTATCACTAGCAATAGATTCTTGGCCCATTTCAGCAGATCAGTAGATCATAGTTGAAATCGGTAGATTGTTATTTGTGCTAAATATGGAAACTTACTGGAGTGATCTTTACGATACTTTCTGTAGTGGATATCGGTATTTTATGAATTTGCTACTATACAGGGTATTAGGTAAACATGCGGCAAAAATCAAGGTGTTATTCTTGGCCGTTTTATCTCATCGGCCGCATTTGTTTAAATTGAGTGACGTTTGGCTGTTCGACGTGTCTTTAATATAGTTAGTGAAATCCTCTATCATGATGTATACGGACGCCGGGATGACTGACATGCATTTCATGTATGGACTTGCTGACGGCAACTCATTAGAAACTAGACGATTGTGCCTTGAACGATTTCCTGCCCGTAATGCCCCCGACCGAAAAATCTTCGAAAACATTCATCGACGTCTTCGAGAAAGGCTCAATGAAACGAAGTGGAGGGCCAGGAAGATCAATGACTGCAAGAACGGTATAATTGGAACAGAATGTGCTAGAGATGATAGGGGAAGATCCTGGTAGTTCTACGCGAAAAATTGCAAATACTTTGAATGTAAGTCATTGGACAGTTTGGAACATTCTTAAGGATAATTTGTTGTATCCATACCACATTCAACGCGTTCAGGGACTACTACCTGCTGATTTTCCTCCACGTATTGCATGATGTCAATGGATATTGCAAACATTAGTTCGCATCCCTCCATTGCTGACACAGATTCTTTTTACTGATGAAGCCAGTTTCTCAAGAAATGCAATAAGGAATTTTCATAATAATCCTGTGTAGGCAGATGAAAATCCGCACGAGGTATTTGAAGATTGTTTTCAACATCAGTTCTCGTTGAATGTATTTCTACTAGGAAGACTTACTGACGTGATGTACCGCAACTTTTTGGAAGCAACGCTGCCTGAGTTTCTGGGGGATGTACCATACGCGACAAGAATTGCAATGTGGTTTATGCACGATGGTGCACCACCCAGTTTGGTCGTAATTTTTTAACAGCAACATATGGAGATCGCTGGATTGGTCGAGGAGGGCCACACGCATGGCCTGCTCGATCCCCAGAGATTATTCCTTCTGGGGATATCTGAAGTCAATAGTTTACGCTACTCCAGTGGAGAATTTGGACGATTTGCGATATCGGATAATTGCTGGGTGTAACTCAATTAGAAACGACCCAGCTGTGTTTGAAAGAGTTCGACAGTCAATGGCGAAAAGATTGAATGCTTGTACCAGGCTGGAGGAAGCCATTTCGAACATTTATTGTAGATTGAGCAACTTTACATGTACTTTTTGATAACAAAATGTTGTTACTGCGCAAATCTTGTTCGCCCTGTATCTTCGAAACAAAGGCGTTTTTCAAAAACCATATAGGACAAAATATTCTTAGAATAGGCCAAGGAATAACCCCTTGAATTTTTGCCGCATGTTTTCGTAACACCCTGTATAGGTAGAACAGTACCATAATAATGTTTAATTAGAGCACTTCTCAAGCAGTAAGTTAAGACTAGATTTGAGAAAAACCAAACTTCAACGTCATATTTGCATTAAATTCATTGCAATTTTGGTTAGCCTAATATTTCTGATATTCCCTTAATTACGTTATTTTTAAGTAATATCTGTCGCTCCCTCGCGTCTGCACATACATACATGAAATTCCCTGAAAACCTTTAATTTATGAAGCTTACAAAAATTTAAATATTTTTCGCTAAACATTTGAATTAATAAACAGCTTGTTCATTTTCATATTTTTGGTTTTGTATGCAACAACATCCAAGATTATTCGAAAACCAAAATAAATAATCATTATAAACAGACCGCATACACTCTGTTAACTGCTTTTATAGTTCCATTGACCTTCGAAGCAAATAATCGGTTGAATTAGTAAATATAATTCAATAAAAGTATGCATTTATCTTCAATAAGATCAGTGTTTCCGAACAAAATGAAAATTTAAACTGATTTAAACTAATATTAATTGAATGAATGCAAAAAAGTGAAAAGAATAATTTCGGTAGTGTCAATATTGCCATTTTCTCCGTGTACTATTAGAGGGAAGGTAGCTGAAGGTAGTAGTTCAAAGCTATAGCAGTGAACGGCATATCCGGCAACTAAAGAAATGATACATTCATAATCGCATTAATTTCGCAAAAAATTATATGTATTGGCCTACTTCTAAATGGATGAATACTTCAAACCAGCATTCACCACAAAAGACTTAATTGTGGAGACGCAAAAGCGGTGATATTGGCGTAACTGCAATAAAATCAAATTCACTGCGAATATCCTAACATTCCAGAGATCACCGACTTGATATATAGAACCAGAAACTGTTCTAGTAGTGTCTAGAAACAGTAGGAGACTAGATAAGGACATGGGTTCGAGAAAAGCACAACACTATTAACACGTGATCTGCGAAAAATTTCAAGTTATCTTAAGCGTAGTATTCTTACGTCTGTGGAGTATTTTCCGCTCATCGAAGACTTTCAAGATTATATTTTATTTTTGAAACTTGAATCATACGATATAAGGGAAATTGCTACATCTGCCTATTCTTGAAGAAGGTTTGTTTATAATATATATGATACTTACCACGTGACCATGATTAGGGTCGCTGTCTCTCGGCCGCAGTCCCAATTGGCCGTAATGGTGTAAACCAGATAGGCCCCCGTACGGGTCGTTGAGGTACTCCAGGTGTTGCTGTGCGGCGGACTAGGCGGATGATGAAAGGGTGGCGGGAAATACGGCGGTTGAAAGTCGGGTTGTGGCAGTTGATGCTGCATGGCGGAACTGTGGTGGAGGCTCCCGGAGCTACGGTGGTGCGCTCCGGAGCCACCGGCACCGTATCCCGGTGAACTTCCGCTCAGAGCCAAAGTTCCGTGACCGCCCGCTGTCAAGCGTTCCTGGAAACGGATGCAAACAGTTGTAATAACAGTCATAAACGTTGATGAATACACATTTTAGTAATCCAATAAACAAAGCTTTCTCGACGCTTTTTTTGGTCATCTATAAATAGATGTAATCGATTTACAAAAAAACATTAGGTATAATATTAGCTGAAAATATATGGCTTGTTTTAAGATATCGACGAACTATTACTAATTTTGTTATTATACATACAAATGTATGGATCGATTCGAATATCTTTAAAATTGCTACTTTGATTTTAATAATAATGTTCACATTTATTTAAAACGAAATCGGGAATTCCATGAGTACCTATATTTCAACGAACTATATAAAACACTGGAACGCGCTTTCGGGTGCACGCGCTAACTGAAAAACGGTCTGGCTTCCGCCATCTTTGAATGACGCAAATTGAGTAAATGTCATTTTTTGACAGATTAAGATTTTGAATTAGAATCATCTTATACATAACTTGTTGTATGTCTTGAGAAGGAAACATACATCAATTTGCGTACAAATTTATAGCTTTGTGCTAAAAGATAGGAGTTCTAGTATGTTCATATACTATTTTAAGAGAGTTTTTTTTAATTATCTCTAAAATGTAACTTTGGTATAGTGAACCTAAAATGAGAAGTACATATGTCATCATATCCGTTTAGAGCGCTGGAATCGTCGGAAGAATCTATTATGCTAGCTGTAGGGGTGTATAAGTTTTCAGTTCAGAGACAGGAACAACAAATCTGTCAAAATTCAAAATAGCACATATCTTTGAATTTGCGGGAATTTGTGGAATTTTCTTTTGTGTATTTCATAATTTGTATTTTTGCTTCCTCCGTACAATGCTCCTTTTTCATTCATATTTAAGAACTAATATTTGCATTCTATTTTCACAAAACCACCAAATATAAAACTGAAGATGCAGGTTCCTGTCACTTTGACAGATGTATTTACTGTAATTTCTATTGTAACAGATTCACCCCCGCCACTAATGACTTTAGTTCATCTATTCTACGTCGACATTGCGATGACGACATATGTACTTCTCATTTTGGGTTCGCTCTACACCGAGAAAAAAAGATGTGTTGTTGATTCAACCAATAATTGGTTTACTCAACAAATTTTTGTATTTAAAATGCTCAAACCATCGGAGTGTTTATATCAAGTACGCAGAATTAGTTGCACTAATGTTTTGAATCAATCTACAATGTGGTTCATCCAATAATCTCAATGTTGGATTAAAATAAATGCTTGTTCAAATCGGCCGCACATGCATTCAGTTAACTAATTTTGTAGTTCCATTGATGGTTAAAGCAAATAATTGTTTGAATTAACACATATAATTCAACTAAAATATGCGTTTTCTTTCAATGAGGTTACTGTTTTGCAATAAAATTTAAGTGTGTTGATTTAAACGAAAACTGGTTGAGTGAATGCCAAAAGTTTAAAATAATAATTTCTGTTGTACCGACATTTTCATTTTTCTCAGTGTACATACCCCGTTTTTCATTATATTCTGTAATAATATTGAATGATAAAATGGACGATTTCAATAAATATTTATACAAAATCAATGCATTTAAAATAATTAAGCTTAAATCCAATTCTTTTTGCAGATATGAGATTGAAAATTTGCAATCTCTGATGATTTTAACACACTCCATTTTCGTATTGCGGTCGTCTTATTAACAATGAAAAATGATCGATTAATTGTGATTTGGAAGTATTATTAAGTATAGAGAGTATGAGAACACATTATGAGCTATTTCTTATTAAAAACAGGAAATAACAGATGTGAAAAGTAAAATTCCGTATAAATACTATTCCGCCGTTGGGATTTTGCCACATTCGAAATTCAAAATGAAAAAGTCAAAGACATACATTCAAAAGTAAATCACTGTAAATGAAATATGACTAACAAAACAAAACAAAAAATTAACATTGTGAGAAATAGTTCTAACAGATATAGAATCAAGACTGAATCAAAAAATGCGTTATGAATAAGAAAATAATCGCAGCATTTGGAATAACGTAAGTGTCTGCGTTTTTAAATGTTCGTATACAGTTGACTTATTTTTCTGGTATGCATAATAATTAGAATTAAAAAGGGAATACCTACAAATAAGTAGGTGTTCGCAAGTGCAGTATAAACCCACTCAATTTCTATTTGCATTTGTTTCACATTGTTTTGAATGTCATTAAGGAATTTAAACACTATTAGCATTGGTATTTGACTTTTCACGCACTGTAGTAATTATCGTATCTTATATTTTTTCCTAATTATTTACATATTATAAAGTTATTTAGTGGAATGTACGATTTTACGCCATTAGGACTACGTTAGTTTAATTAAAACTAGTTTGGACTGCTTAACACGCTCTTACACAGGAATATATTAGGTGCACACATGCGATGTCATTATTTTGAGTGTTGATTATAAGAAAAACTATTTTCGTTACAGTTACGGTATCTTAACGAGGCAATAAGTAATCCGTTGTGATGAATTAGGTATGTTTACGATTGCCTTGTATAGACAAGATTTCCTTTTGGTATACCTGGTCAATTATGTAATTTACGAAATTAAGGTGCCAAAAAACATCGTACGCAGGTAATGAAACGGAATGGCTGGGGTATTAAGGAAACGGAAAAGAAACTTAATGGTTCTGGAGATAAATATTATCACCTTAAAAGGAAAATACTTTATTATTAACTGATCAATTTTTACGATGCGAAAGAAAGATGAATTACAATGGCGAAGATATAACAACATAAAGACATGTTTGGATTTATTTTAGGTGAACGCCTAAAAGAAACCATTATGTGTAATAATAATCATCTAAGATACGAGAAATTTTGTTAATTTGCGATCACATATGGAACATATAGCTGGTCTAACGAACGTTAGCAGGTGGTCCCAGGTTAACGTTTACGCGGACAATTCGCCCCGGTCAAGAACAAGATCATTATATGTAATTATGTGTTCGTTTTTACAGTTTTAATCGTGAATAATTTGCAGAATTGATACATAGGATGACGATGGTATTTAACGGTAAATTTAATGGGAGGTATTATATCGTAAATTGTTAATATGTATATACATATGTAATTCAATTCAGAATTATATCAGCAAACGCGATTAATATAAATTATTCTTTAATAATGATAGGCAAACCGTGCAAAAAAGCACTATATCATAGGTTGTGGCAATAACATACTAGCAGACAAATTGGTTTGTAAGATCTTTACTCAGGAAAATTGTGGGAAATTTGCTTACTCTTTACTTACATAGCGCAGTACTAAAGGTTTTGTAGGAACAAGTAATACAAACAATTGGATCTAACCTATATGCATTTATCATCTAATACTAGTCAATGTAGGAAAGTTCACACCTGTTTGTAGGATCAATATTGTTTGAAATAGTAACGCAATTTTGTTTAGATTTTATATACTACTAAAATACATATAAGTAGCAAAAAATATTAGTCTATTGTAGAAAAACTTAATATAATTATTGTAAATATAATAATTAATTAGTATTGAAGAATAATGTGACGATAATAATAATAATAATAATAATAATAATAATAATAATAATAATAATAATAATAATAATAATAAGATTGACGCAATAATGAAAGATTAATATGTTTAATTTTGTTGAGAATCGTACTGAAAAATGTTCTGCGTTTGCAAACGAACCTATGAAAGAACCGCCATAGATACATGATCCGCATCACTACGGAACCATGGCCAAGTATGTTGGGAAGATCATTTATGGCTAACATAAAAAGAAGGGGGCCCAGAACGGATCCCTGAGTATCCATAAATCAACATCGAACTCGCTCGACGTCTGGTTCACTTTTACTCTGAATTTTCGATTACACAAATAGGATCCCATCCACACAGAGAAAAATCCGCATAGTAATATTTACCCTTCACTGTCGGACGAAAATTCTAGTAAGAATTTTTACTACTATGCGAAAGTTTTAAACAACGTCGCTGCAGTTTTGTATACCACAGTTACAAAAAAAAATAATAAAATTGTCAGAAAATATGATAGCACAATCTTCAGGAAAATATTGTGAAATGTTTTACAATATTTTACAACTAGTAAATCTAATAAATTGCATATGATGGAGTGCGAAAAAGTTATAAACAAGAATTTTTCCACTAGGAAATATTTTTTTTAATTGACCATCAACCGTAGATAATATAAGAAAAAGAAACATTTTTGTTATTGAACGAAACCGATGATTGAAAAAAGTTAGTTATAAGGAGAAAACACTATTTCTTCACAATAAATCGTAATAAATTAATAAGTTAATTATAAAAAATAAACTCCGATATAAAGGGAATCGGAGGTAAATAAGATGATGTATAACAATACCTAATTTAAGTATTGTGTTTATGATTTTAGAATAGCATAAAGTAGATTTTGTGTCATAGGAAACTAAACCTGTTGACTTTCTACGTAAATATCTAATATCTAATCTAAGTATGTATAATGTTCCATATGTTTTAGAGAACATAAGCCATGGATATTCATCTACAAAATAGTAGTAAATGGTATTATCTGCATAGTTGAAAATGTTTAGTAAGATTTATTTGGATAAGTCAACTATAATAATAATAAATAAAAGGATTTTTACATATCTAGGTGTATTTACTTTTGTACCTAACCCTTCGCTATCCTTCTCAAATTCAGCACTTACTGGGCCGTTAAAATTAATGAAGGTTATTAATTGTAAAGAACGGCATTCATTGCAAAAGTAGATAATGTTATAAACTGCTTATTCCAGGATTCAGTATTACCTCATTTAATGGGAGGCTTTCAATGTAAGTCATAACAAAAGCAGTTGAAAATTAAAGCTTAAACTAAATAATCTAAATAAAATGACTCTTTTTTTAAACTTCATTGAAGTTTAGCAACACAGAAAATAGTTAAATACCGTATCAGTGGTTTTAGAAAAAATGAATTTCAAAGATAATTGGTGAGATTTTTTTTAATTAAGTTACCATTTTCCGAACCTATATAATGAAACGTTAAAGTCATCTTTCTTTGAAAAAACAAATGTGATCTGTTCTTTTTTATGATGGTTGTGTTTTATAGCATAATTTGTCACAGCTAGTACGTTTTAAGAAAATTTAATAATAATTGAAGGTACCTTTATATTTTACGGTTGATTTTCGTTATAAAATAATATTATAATTGATAAATTTACATTACAAAACTACAGTGTTCAGAAGATTTCCCTGAACCGTGACAGAAATGTAATAAGAACTATATTTCATTGATGTCCAACTTGTACGAAGAGAGAGCACATGACATTAAGAAGTGATTTCCCACTGCAAGTGAAGGAAGGTGTAAGATGCATGATTATCTATATCTGTTTTATGTGAAGCGAGTGAATAAATTTCTATTGAATGGATTATGTCTTTTACTGATTTCTGGTAATTATCACACATCATTTACTTACAATAGCAGTTTTAATTTAACTATTCTGCCGATTTGTAGTAATCGATGCAGCGAAACATAAGTACAGAATATATTAATGAACATAATAAACTAATTATATAATATATGCTTGCATCCAGATTTTGATATTTGTTTGATAATACCAAATTTTGTTTAAATTAACTAAATATTGATTTAAATATGGGCAGACAAATATTTGATTAATTTAACTAAATAATTTATTGATTCAACTCTTTATTTATTTGAAATGACGCAATATTTTGTTGTCCTGAACAAATTGGTTTTTCCGTGTGGACGCTACAGATATGCTATTTGTTTGGTTAAATTATTTAAACCTAGTGAAGTATTTTTAACAAATATAATGTATAAAATACCTAATAGGGATTGCAAAGTAATCGTTTTCTATATTTGAATCAATCAAAAAGAGTATTAAATATATTCAAACAGATATATAAAACACCTGGCAGAGATAGGTAAAGACTCGAATTATAGTAAACAAAATTACTACTTTTCTTATTGAATATGTGTAGTGAATAGTGCTTATATTTGATTTATTCTTATAAAAAAAGTTAACCAGCGACAACATTAGCACAATAATAAATTCTAAATAGATACGTTAACAACTTTAATTGTTTGGCTAATTTTTGGCTAAATACTTTAGTCATTACATCTAATTTTTATTCAGTTTCTCCACATTTTTTTTTGTATATTACATATTTTGGATACAGTTTTTCTTTGAAATTAAAACTCACTATCTATCTAGGTAACGAAAACTCAAAACAACGAATGTTTTGAAGTGTGCACATTTCTGTTTCAATTACACTGTTGAAAATATTACGGTGTTGGCGTTAATTTTGCGCTAGTCAAATATTTTAGTGTTGATTTTTACAAACTTTGCCAGACGAGTTGACTACGTGTGTTTAATAGAACAGAAATTACTAGAATTTCGTGTGAATTCTTTGTTCAGATATGAGGATTTACTATTTTTCTAGACATTCAGAAGCGTCAACCAATCAAAATTTTTCCCTCGGATAGAAATATAGAACCCCCACCTAATCTAATACGGTATTGCACTATACGCACCACCTGCATTGCACGTGTATCTGTTTTCGGGTTTGTTTCTGCGTATTAACATATACAAACAAACCACCAAACGTGTATTGGACCTGCAAAGTGTAACCTTGTGTTATTAAACGTTAATTCCAATGTGCATAAAAAATTCAACATCTTAAAGATGTATTGGGAACATCTATTTACGTAATTAAATTAAAACCATTTGAAAATTTGCACGTTTAGTTGAAACCAAGACTTTTGAATGAGTAGTTCTGCATATTTATAATTTGAGAAAACGTCTTAAAGAGAGAATATTATAGCACTAAGAAATGAGTTGCATATTAAAAAAACGTCGTTTTTAGGAAAGGGTGTTAAATCAATCAATAGATCGCATTCATTTAGTTAAACAGCTAGTGAATTTATCTAGTCTAGGCCAAATACAATATGACTAGAATTATTTTATAATTCCACGTGTCAGTTGGACAAAATAACCCCTTAACAATAGACAATACTTGACTATCTTAGCTCGTCAAATTTAAACTCGTATAGTTCTCGACAAAATAACACGAAAAAAGTGTGGATCTCTCCTGACTATTAAATTAGTCAAAAAAGTGTTAACATTTTCAACAGTGTAAGGATACTAAATTTGTACTAACAATTTAGCCAATTTACTTTTTAAGATGTAAAAAGTAAAAATACCGATTATCAAGTAATCCTTTAGACGGTAATATGAACAGTTAAAAAATAAATATTTCCAATATTTATCATGTTTTGATATGTATTGCAGTCTTCTATTTTAATTTTAAAATATTTGGTTTTTAATGTTGCAAGTTATAAATTTTAGTTCTGTTTCGAATTTGATTTTTTTAATAAATTACATAACATGAATAAAATCATTTAGCAAAATTGTCAAATTGACAAATTTCGGAAGTGGAGGATAATTATTTTTGGAGGCTGTGTTGGAAAACGACTGATTGTTGGGAAAAGTTTGTTTGTAAAAAAAAAGGAAGAGGGTGAAGATAATATTTTTTTTTATACAAGTGAAATTATTAAGACCTTTAAAAAAAATAGAAAGAAATCATTTTAAAAGAGAAATCATAAACGAAGTATCATTTTGGAAATTGGAAATCATTGAAAAGTGGAGAAGTGGATTAACATAGGTATCCCAAGTGGATTGGATACCAAGTTGTACCAACATGTCATAAATTTGGATTCGACATTGAATGTTATTCAAGATTAGATTATTATTTTATAATTGGGTTGGATAAAGACGATTTTTATTTGAAGATATAATGAGATTGGTCATTGTGATGTAATTAGCAAATTAATTGCTAATTTCTGATAGATATTAAATAATTCCCAAATCCTCTTTACTATTTTAAAACTAAAAACTCACATTGTGTCAAGCGACAAACGTCAAATTCACACAACAATATATATATTTTTTACTTATTGTTAGATTCAACTACAAATATTTCCGGTGGAACGAAAACCATCAATAAACCAACACATCAAGTACTTTGTAAAACAAATAATGTGTTTATGATACAAAAATATCCAGTCATGAAGTGAATTCCATTTACGGCACGCCCAAAAAATTATTCTGTTTTGTGTATTTTTCACGCAAGACATTAAATTCCTTCCGTAGCAACTTTTAAAATTTATTACGACCCAGAAAGTAATAAAAACTCCGACAGCTTCATTAACTAAAACTTACTCAATAGGGCAATTTATATAAGACGAAAAAACGTCCCGACAGATAATATCTTTGTTCTGTAAGTTTATGTTTTGTATACATACAAGTTTATATTCACCTGTCGGCAATCTTCACGGGAAATAACCACGATAAATCAACACAAAAACGGAACGGAACTGATAATATAAAGCAACAGTACAGGCGGAACGAAACATTGCGAAGCAGAAGACACAAACACCTTATAATTTCGTGGTACGTACATTAAGGCAACGTCAAACACGGGTCGCGAAATATTCACACGGAAAACGGCGGCCGAGGAGCGCGCGAACTTCTGGCGAACGTCGGCATGCGGCCGACAACTTTGCCGGGCGGGCAGTGCGCTAAACTTTTACACGGGAGACGGCCACTCAATCAACAGTTCAGCACCTCAAGTCATAGAATGCCGTGATAAAGTGACTATCGGCCTGGCCTAGGGCTAAAAACACGTGTGTACGAACCCGACCGACGCTATCCGACTTTGAGTTGAGCTTTAGGGCGCTTTACACGTACACACGAATACATAGACACTTAACAGATCCGTTATCCTTATTAACTGGCGTTAGTGCTTACGTATAAGACTGTATGCTATGTATGTATTTCTGATGTGCGTAAGGAATCGAGAGAATGGGAAACTGATTTATTTATTCTTTCTTTTTGTAGATAATAAATTAGGTAGGTACAGATTTTTCATTTATATAAGAAAATACGAATAACCGGTCACTCATTGATCTGTTTATTTACTGCAAAAACAGGATATTGTACTAACTACAAAGTAATTTCACTTCAGTAACAGAACATATTTAGCATAACTAGGGTGATAAATACATTAATAACATATTAATCTGGTATATTTACCAGATAAACCTCTAATATGAACTTTGTTCGTTGAAAAGGCGACTTTCTTAACCGCATATTACAGCGGCGCAGTGATCCTTATGATCACCCCCAATATGCGGAATAAACACTTAGCGTGATTACAATGTCGACCGCATGTCTCCCTCAAATAAGTAGGTTTTTAAAACAAGATTAATGAATTAATAAATTTATACATTGTAGTACAATATATATTTGAACTAACTAAACGGATTTGGTTAATTTCACCCAAGTTTTGGTTATCATAACTAAATTATTTTTCACATGATACGTTTCAAAGGGTTGAACTCTTGCTAGGATTATTATAACAATATAAATGTGTTGTACTAACAAGAAATACCTTACAATATTTCTTCGTTCCTGCAACAAAAAACATGTGCGATAACAGTTCCTAAAAATATTTATCTAGCAAGTAATAGATAGACATTTAATAACTATGTCTGCCATGTAGAAAACTTATGAGTAAATCGAGTACGGAAAGTTAGTGTAGTGAAATAGGAAACCGCCATCTTCACGGCAATTTCTGTACTTGTAGAATATGTTTAATGTATTTGCTACTACAGGACAGAAAACTTTGCTGTTATATATTTAGAACATCATGGCATGATGATTTCCAGTTTTTTGATACGATTTTGAAATAAATCTACTACTACTTTATCTGTAACTGTATCGACTTTGTATAAAATAAATAGTTTTTTTAAGAAACTATAATTGTTTTCCACCGCCTACCATTAATTAAATACTAATTAAAAATTATATTTTCTGAAAATCACTAATTCTAAAAAAAGCAATAGAGATATATATAAGAACACCTATAGCTTTTCGATAGAGTACTGGAAAAATAGTTATTATACAGTTCGGAAAATTCTCAAATGCTATATTGAATTTAGGCCCTTTAGCAATCAAGTTTATTACAATAGGAGGTATATATATTTCAGTGGTATTTAGTGGTTTTGAGAATTTTCCGACTCTTGTATTGTTGAAAGATATAGAACATATTACACTTATACTACTTTAATAGATAATAAAAAGTTGACTAGGAATAGAGTATGTAACGTTATTTCTAACTTTATATGTAAGAACAAACATTATTACAGTAATAATACTAATAATACAATGAACAGAGATTTTCGTGATACAAAACTTTTTAAAAACAAAAATAAAGATCTTATCATTAGTAGGTCGGATAAAGGTAATAAAACAGTAATTATGTCTAAGAAAGAATATGAAGAAAAAATGTTGTTCCTGCTCTCTGACAACACTACTTATGAAATTTGTTTGGTTGTCTTATCCCAGTGTTCTTTGTATTTTTATTCTTATTTCTTCACTTCATACATACAACGATATATATAACTGTCTGTAGTTGGGATGATTACGAAATCATTCTACACTGAGAAAAATACTGGACGTGATATCAATAATAGTTCATAGATAATATTTGTCAAGGTAACTATATTTTCACACGTTCACTAAATAATTCTATTAATAATATGAATATGAATGAATATATGTTATATAAAGTAAAATTTTAGTAAAATTATTCACGATATGAACGGAATAAAGCATTAAATGATATCTTCGTTAGTTCAATGGTTTGCAATTTATCGCAAGAACGAACAAATAGTATACCTTATTGAAAGGCGTACGACAGTGATTGAATTACCGACTTACACCGCGGTCACTAACTGAGTGCGAGTTTGGCGTGTGGCCCCTAGAGGGAGTGCATGTAAACTCGTGATCTCTTAGGGGAAAATTGAAAATAATTTTGAAACACGATACTGATGATAGTGAATTTACTCTTGCAAGAATGTTAAAGACGCGTGGTAGGCAGAAATTCACATTTTCGTTCCCTTTTCTGCTGGTGATTCCTCCACAAGGGACCATAAGCCCCTGCCATGGTGGCATTCTTGCGGTTAATTGTTTAGGCATTTTCTTTTGATGTTTTTTTGGTAATCATCAATGTTTGAAATTTTTAATATTACATTTACTGCAATTCAATTAAATAAAGCTGCAACGCTTACTCAACAGTAAATGAAATGCGATGATTGCAGCTATGAATTAAGTTCACTACTTTTATTAGAAGTTTACTATATAACAATAACTAAAATTTATTAGGATTATGACTAAACCTCATTAAGTCAACCATTTGCGATTAGCATATCAACAAGTAATATTCATTATATTAATGCTTTTCTTCATTCTTGTATTGGAGTTCATACTTGATATCATATATACAAAAAATATTTTTTGCTGTTAAGGTAATTTATTTGAATAAACTAGTATGAGGTTAAGCAACAAAGTTTAGTATATAAAGATATTATTCTTAATTGTAATTTGTGAAATTGTAAGAACTGTTAAGCTTATTCTTAGAGTAAACTAGTATGAGGTTAAGCAACAAAGTTTAGTATATAAAGATATTATTCTTAACTGTAATTTGTCAAATTGTAAGAACTGTTAAGCTTATTCTGAGAGATATAGTATGAGGTTAAGCAACAAAGTTTAGTATATAAAGATATTATTCTTAACTGTAATTTGTCAAATTGTAAGAACTGTTAAGCTTATTCTGAGAGATATTAATATTCTTCTTAGTAATATTACAATGTTAAAGATTTTTTTCTTAGAAACATAAATTTTCCTATAATATTGACGTAAAATATTTGATTATGGGAAAATTTCTAGCATTTCGAGATTTTCCTTAAGTTTTTGTACATCTACCCCTATTCAGTGCGGGAATTTATCAAAAAAGTGATTTTTACTAAGAAAAATTACCTAAATTTTTTAGTGTGTAGACAGTGGATGGACAATCATTTTCCAAACAGATGATTTGGTTGTGGTGGTCCAATATCATGACTTGCTGGGTTACCCGATCAGAATCCATTTGGTTTCTTTGTTTGGGATTTTATCAAACAAAAAGTGCAGCATCTATTTCCTTGAATGCCGATGTTGTGAGGCAACGAATAAACGCATCAGTATTGGAAATTACGCCAGAAATACTGGAGCGAGTGATTGAAATTATTTGCAACTATGTATTAAAACCAACTGCTTTTAATTTCAACATTTAGTGCAATAATTAAACTCTAATTTTGGTACATTCATATAGGTAATTCTTTAATAATTACAATTCCTGTATTGAATTGAAAAGCCTTGTTTTGCCATTTCTTAAAATACACTACACTAAGAATATAAAATTTTATACGATATTTTTTTTGTGTACCTTCAATTGTCGCACAAATTAATACTAACTTAAGTAACATACAACAGTGTTTTACAAATTCTAAGTCACTTTGCTATTATTTTGTGAATTCATAGTTTTGCTGTTTAAGAAATTGAGTTTGCTAGTATTAACTATCTCCGTAAGTATGATTTCAAAATTTTATGAACATTTTGCAATTCTGAATATTTTTTTAAATATGGGTAATAGTTATTTGTATCACTAGGCTAGAAACTACAGTTTTGCGAGTGTGAACACAGTTTACAAGTACGAATACTCGCGAAAGAGTTTCTAGCCGTGTGATACACAATGTTTTTTGGGCCGATAAATTTTAATTTTGAATTGAAAATAGAAAAGAAATTTTGACACTAAGGAGTTGACAGTACAAGTTGACACACATGTTACATACCTTAGTATTTTGACGTTTCCGAGAATATCTCTTTCTGTAATTTTCTATCTAGTTTAATATCTATTTATCAATAATAAGTGCAATGAAGACGTCAGTTCATCTTAGCATGGTTGAACAGTAGCTTAATAACAATTTATTACACGTCTCTCATATGGAACCTAGTGTGGCCAACCTTTAGTGACATTTTTGCTTGCCTAGGCAGGAAAACGGTAGTTTTCCTCCCGTTTTGAAGTACTGCAAAATGAGTGTTTATTTCTTTGAAATAACGAAATATTTTGTTGGATTAACTAATTTTGCATGATAAAATTTGTTTGAAATTATTTTGTTGTCCTGAACAAATTGGTTTTTCCGTGTTATAGAGTACATTTCATTCCAATTTTTTTTTTAATATTCTAAAATTAAGCCTTTATCGTCATTCCCATATTTTCTGCGGAACTCGAAGTACTTTAGAAGAGGCTGACTCATTTCAATAAATAACAGCACCAGTTTATGATCGGATGCTTAAAATCCTTTTCCATTTCTAATCTTCCAACACTTCTAAATTTGAGATTTGCTCTTAAACGCGTACATTTCGATCTTCAAATTTTGCTTAAATCCTTACTTCAAAATGGTTCTTGCAGACACTTTAAACATTATCCTATTGAATATTTAACCAACAAACTATACTTCCATAATAATTAATATTTTGTTTATACATATTTAATATTCAGTAACGGTTGTAGTGCTTTATCTTCCTCCTACATACGTTTATGCAATTATAACGAGCGTTAATTCACGATTTCTGGAACGCTAAAGTCGTGTCCAAGACGACCTAATGTCGTAAATAATATTCTATAGTTGTTTTATGGACGTACGGCGACACATAAACAAGAACACACCTGTTTCACTTCATGTACACCGTTTATTTGTAAAAGTATTCGTGTCTATATAGATAACGTATGGAATATGGACGGACTATCATCCAACACTTGGTCCGTAGCTAGGACGTGGTTAACTTAAAAGGTGTACGATTTTGTGTTCGTTATAATTTATCGACGTGGATGTCAGAACCTCAAGTCCATACGCGTTTATTTAAAACATGTCAGCTTGAAAATTGATGTGATTTTCTCGTTGTTTTAAATTGCTTTCTTTTTTTGTGCGTTATGCAATTTACTGACGGTGATTTCTTGTATGATGTGTGACCTATTGCTTACCCATGCTGTGGATGGAATCGGTTTTCAAAAGTATGGAATGTGATTGCGTAAGTGTTATGATGTCGCTCAAATTAATCGTTTTTTAATGGATGAGAAAAAAAATAATAATCAATGTAGCCTTGCTTTGTAAGTGATTTTAGTACTAAGTAGAAGAAATATCGCTGTCGCGAAATGTCGTTTGTTAAAGAATTTACACAAATCGGCATTGGTGTTAATGAGGAGAAATTGCTAGTTAACTATCTCCACAACACATTCTCCGATAGTAAATGGCAAATTAATACCATATTACCATGCATCTAAATATAATATACAAGTTTCAAACTATTGATATGCTCATGCGATAAGCAGCGGGTAGGGCAGCTACCTAATAGTCTTATTATCTCTTCGACCTGACATTCTAGCCTTTTTAATAGCGGCATATTTGTCAAAAACGATTAGACATCGATAGGTACACAAATGAGCTCTTAATAAATTATCCTTTTCGCATTTTACGTAATTATCGGTCTTTAATGATGTGAGATCTCGGACCGGAGGAGACTGTCAAACGGAATGATGTTTATGAGAAGTTAATCTTTATTGAGTGACACGTCATTTTGGCTTGACACGCAAAGAAAGCGAACACCCATTACGTACATAACAGGCCGGTTTTTAGTACGTTTTACATATTCAAGAGGTAAAAATTATCGACTTTTTCGATCTGTGTGAGCGTTCGAAAAGGAAATTCTTATTTAAATTCATTCAACTGGTCGAACACGTACATTTGGATACCAATCTAATTATAACATTAAGTTTAACAAATTAGAAATTTTGTTGGTTTGTGAATGAACGCGTATTCATTGGCTAATAATTGCAATAATCCTATGGAATTTAGTTAAATACGTCGTTTAGAAAATCATTTATTTTTGAGATACCTAGTAAGTAAAAATTTCTAAACTCTATTTACGAATATGGCCATATTGAAAATGAATGAAGAAATGTAATATACAGAAATATAACTTTTTTAATTAAGTCATATCTAACAATAAATTAAATTATTTCAGTGAAAAGAAGGATTAGGCACTTCTTTTTATGTTATCAGTATCAAGACAAATTCAGAATATAAGACCCACAAAGAATTTTGCACTTTTAAGAACTATTTTTGTTCACTTCGACTGGAGCTTTTCTCAAATAATTATCTTTTTCCACCTCTTTTATTGGTATTTATAAGAATCAAAAGGGTTAAAAAATAACCGAAGCTTAAATAAAAGAAATGAAATTTTAAAAATGTAGTAAATAATACATCGACCGAAATTACCAAAAAATGATATGAGGGAGAAATATATAAAAATACGGTCAAAGAGGAACAATTCAATTAATTTTAAATAATTATAGTGCTGTAGGTACCATTCCTAAGTCTATCATAAAATTTATTTTTGGATTTATTAGTGATTTAATATATTAGATTATATAAGTGCATTAATAAATATCCTTGCAGTATGACTGCGTTTAAGGATGTCACCACGGTACAAATAATACGGTATGCTCGTTTTAAACCTCAAATTCGTCAAGGCCCGGTCAGATGACGTCATTACGGAGCGTATCGAAAACAATAAAATACATGTATGGTAAATACCAAAATGTTAAAATCCAAATTATTCACAACTACCAATTAATGTAATTCAAATGCAGCTTTACTTTAAAAAAGCCCGTTTTAAGTTGAAATTTACTTTATTTATTTTGTCGCCATCTAGTAGCGCTCGTGTTTATTTCTACGATTGTAGCGAATTTCGTGTGTGTTTACGAAGTGTTTTCGTGGTTTTTCTAGAAAATTGAATTGTAAAAACACCTTAACGCTTTTAAAATATGTTTCGTAACCCCGTCCGGATTTTTTAAACTTACCTTTCGTAATAACAAAACCCTCATGGTCGAAATCGATTTTAATATAATAATAATTATATACTATGAGATTCAAAAAGATTGTCAATTCCGCTCCTATAGATAGTAACAAAGTGTAGGTATATGCCGCGTGTTTGTAATGAAGGTTCGAACTAAGTCAGTGTTGGAACATAAGAAAGTAAACGGATCTGTCATAAATAAGGAAAACGTAACCTATATTTGAACTCGCATTATATAAACGACAATTGATTGGTGTTTCTGCTTGTAAAAATGAAATGTAATTAATTTAACTTTACTAAATTATGATTTTATAATTCATTATTAACTGGTGTTTAACTAAATTTATTTATTACTTTAAATTATAACATACAATTAGTATAATTATTAAGTGACAAAACTGCATCTCTCAGTTCTTCTATGGTATGCATGCGGTTTCTATAGATCCTATTTTTTAGATAGCCAAACATGAAGTAATCTAATAGGGTTAAATCAGGCGATCTTGGTGACCATCTTTGTGCTCTAACGACCCTGTCAGCAAAAAACTGTTGAAGATATTGGCAGGTTTGTCGAGCAGTATGTGCTGGAGCATTATCGTGCTGAAAATAACCTGCTTCAAGCTCATTTTCTTGTAACTCTGCAATAAACAATTCCAACATCTGTTGGTAACGTTGGGTGGTTACAGTTTCTTAGAAGAAAATTGGCCCTATTATTCGTTGCCTGGACATAGCTAACCAAACTCCAACTTTTATGGGATGCAATTGCGTTTCTCGAAATTCGTGTGGATTTTCTGCAGACCAGATACGATAGTTTTGTGAATTGATATAGCCTGTTAGATAAAACCAGGCTTCATCCGAGAAAAATGATTTGTTTAGCAAGTCATCGTCCCTTAAATTGTTATTAAACCAATGACAATATTCCAATCGCCTATCGTGATCTAATGGTAATAATTCCTGCACCGTAGAAACTTTATAGGGATGAAAATGTAACTTTTTTTGTTTGACAGCTCATTGCGCTGAAGTGTATGATAAGCCTATAAAATTATAAAATGTAATAAACTATTTCACTTAATGTTAATATTGGTTTTTTACCTGTTTGTTGAGCTAATTACCACAGATAAATTCCCTTATTTTCTTACAGTATTCAGAAATACTATTGTTGGTGATATTGGATGTAAATATAAACGGTTTGAAAAAAATTATAAAATAAATAATCGAAAGATACTACAACACGAACGCCAATGTCGCCAAATGTCAAGAAAATTCATTTAATGTATGAAATTTGTATGTAGCTAACTTCGCTCATTAAATTGGTAATAAGTATAGATAAATTTTTCCGGAAAACAGTTTTTTTATTACGACAATCATTTTGAATCTCATAGTATGTGGCGCCATTTATGCTCCTATGTGACGTAACTTCTATATGCGCGTAAGCATAACGTATTATTTGTACCGTGGTTGTCACTACGATTTTTCGGCCAAAAAGTTGTTTTAATTTTTCATTTTTAAAAAATAACTTGTTTCCTTCTTCTAATAGCGCTGGTTTAAAATAATGGAGTAACACGAATCAAATTTCGCGCTCATAAAAAACGGTACTTAAAAATGTTATGACATTTTGACGGTGTGAACAGTATTATTAAAGTTATTACATCACTAAAAAAATACAATTATCATAACAGCGGTAGAACCTAGAGAGCATCGAACAGTTCAATTAGAAGAACAATATTGGATGCTGTTTATGAAGATCCGACGTTCAGCACAAGACAAATAGCCCGGGAACTGAATATTCCTAGCAAAACGACAGTGCACTCAGTTCTATCTCAGAATCTTTTTCATCCATTTCATGCAAAAAAAGTGCGATCTTTGTATGTGAACGATAATATGCACAGAAGAACGTTTTGTAATAATATTTTAGAAAGGATTCAAGAAGAGCCGAACTTTTTATTGCATATTCTCTGCAGTGATAAATGCTTGTTTACGAGAGATAGAGTTTTTAATAGCCGTAACTTTCGTTTTTGGGTGGATGAAAATCCTAAGGCAGTTAGGGAAGTTGGACATCAGAGAAGATTTTCCGTAAATGGGCTTGGGATTTTAAACCACCGAGTTGTTGGACCAATATATTTTTTTCGAATCGTCTAAACGGAATTGAGTACGTTAACGTTTTAGAACAAGTACTGGATAATATTCCACTGAATCTCAGACACAACATTTGATACATGCATGACGGTTTTCGAGCGATTGGTTGAACGAATACTTTCCGAATCGGTGTGGATAGGGCGTAACAAACCAATAGCATGGCTCGCAAGATCTCCCGATATTAAGCCTTTGGACTTTTTCGTTTGGGTTTTTTTTAAAGGAAAGGGTCTATGCAACGTCTCCAGCTAATGAACAGGATGTAATTAATAAAATTACCCAGCAGTTCGACTAATTACCCTCGATATGTTGGAGCGCGTTTTGAATTCGCTTCCCCAAGGAGTACAATTATGTCTGGAAACTGATGGCTGCCAATTTGAACAGTTATCATAATCATTTTTTCATATTATCTTTAAATTTGAATAAAACTTTTATCTATGTTAACATAAAATTTTTGCTAATTTGCGTATTTATCTAATTCATAAAAAATAACTAAATGATTACTGCCACAGTACTTATCTGATTAGGTGTTGCCAAGTTTACAATTTTTTTGAACTGTTCGTCTGACTTAAGAAAGCACTGTACAACTTTTTTCAATTACGATTTTCGACTCGGAATTAAACAGAGATTTGTCGTACGTGACGTTTGTCCGCATTTCTCTGGCCACCGTGTGTATAAATCTAATTAAAATATTGCAGGTACGAAGCCCTAGTTTGACTCTCCATGCAAACAAATATATAATTTTAAATAACAAATTAAAGCCTTGAGTTAGTGGCCATGTTTGATTCTAAATTATATAACTTGTTTTACTTTCGACAACCTTATTTTATTTTACATTGTATAATCGTTTAGTTATGTTTATTTTTTAAAAATTATTATAAATAATCAGATATATCTGCAAAGGGACGTACACTGCCCACTTATTTAATGCCGTCGCCTACAACGCAGCGACTATCAAAACTATTCACCATTTGCACAGGTGTGCGTTCGGCTGGCGTCGGCTGTTCCAGGTAAATGATTTATTGGGGTATATAGTTGTAAAACGCTTGGCAATTATGCAAATCAGGTAGATCTAAGATTATGTAATATCGAAAGGAAACCTTTAATATTGTGGTTTGCACCCAGTTTGAAATGAAAAGTTTTACAGCTTGACACCAAGTGACTTTTAAAACTAAAGCTCTTATTTTATGTTTAAAAATAATCAAGTGAATCTATAGATAACAAATCGAGTTGTATTAATTACTCACTTATTTATATTAAATTTCATTTATTTTATTTATATATAATTTATTTTTAAAATACCAAATGTATTAGAAAATAAGAGAGTAGGACTTCTTAAGTTTATTACCTTTAGTTTCAATAAATATTATTGTTGTAATTACCCACAGATAAGAAACGCTATAAAATTCGTGTTCGTAAGAAAATCACATATGTCCTGCAGATCATTGTTAATGATACGATTTACATGGCAATTGTATTTTAAGGAAATTTTAATAAACTAGATAAATTAAATCACATTACCTATATTTTAAAATATAAATATGAAAAAAAAAGGTTTTTAAGATTTAGTGCTCACATCAACACTATTATGTAGATATATGAGTTTATCATTCAAAAACACTAGGCATCGATGGATTACATAGAGGATTAGTGGTAATTATGGTAACGGCCAAGTTTTGTAATTGTTTGTAAATGCAAATGGAAATTTAGGCAATACTCATAAGTAATCAATTTATAAGTTGGACTAATTATTAATATATTAATATTTCAAAGAAAAGCTTTATTCTCAGTAATGTAATAATAAATCAATTAAATAGAGGATAAATCGAGCACTGTGAGATATACTGATAATTAACAGGAAATACCAATAAACTTCGGTCTCACAAATTCTTTAATCTTGAAAAACACAATGTACATTTCGTTAGCTAAGCACCTGAAGATGTTAGCTTAGCTAACGAAATGTACATTGTGTTTTTCAAGATTAAAGAATTTGTGAGACCGAAGTTTATTGGTATTTCCTGTTAATTAATGTAATAATAATTGATGTACTTTATTAAAATTGTTGTTTATTACAATTAGGGTGTAAAACCCCTCTGTAAGTTTAACGAAAGATCTGGGAGTATTATTTGATCCCAAACTTTCCTTTTCTCATCACATAGCAGATGTTGTCGCACGTACCTTTAAAATTTATGGTTTTATTTACCGCAATTGTAGAGATTTTCGTGATACCAGGACGTTGCGTACGTTGTTCTTTTCTTTGATACGCTCTAATTTAGAATATGCAATTTTAATATGGTTTCCTATTTACTCAATTCATATAAATAATATTGAATCGGTTCAAAGAAAGTTTTTAAAGTTTCTTTACTTTTTAGCTGAGGGATCTTATCCACTAAGGGGTTTTGATTATGGGATACTTTTAGCCAAATTCAACTTTGAATCATTGCAAGTTAGAAGAATGGTTAGTTTGATTAAATTTTTATTTAACCTGGTGCATAATAGAATCGACTGCCCGTGGCTTTTACATAAACTTAACTTTTTCATACCTAGGCTGAATTGCCGCTATCACCCTACATTTTATTGTGATCAACATAGATCCAATGTGCTGCTCCGATCTCCCGTCTCATTAATGTGTGATCACTTTAATAGACTTTCAGATGTATGCGACATCAACAATGATGGCTTGAAATTTATTGTAAAGTGTGCTTACGCCTCTTTCAATCAGTTATAGTCTATTTTCTTTTTCTTTTTTTTTTCATTGTTTTCCTGACTATTTCAGGATATTATTTTGTTCTTTGAATTATGCAAGCAAATTCTCTTCAAAAATGTGGAAGGGTGGGCATATTCTGTGATATATAAGCTATGTTTTGTTTATATACTTTATAAAATTTGTTTTTTTAAATTTTTTAGAGTGTATATTTATTTTTTATTTTTGCAAAATGTTTTTTTTTCTGGTTAAGTTTTACATTATCATTTCTTGTTTGTATATGTTTGTATATTTAATGACAGTTACGTAATTAGATTTTTATCTTTAGATTTTTTGTTTGTTAATATTTCAGAGTTTTATTAATTTTCTTATTTTTGATTATTTTGTTTATTAGATTTTATATTGTTTATATTTGGAATTAGCATGTTTACTTAAATGAATAATATAACCAGGTCAAACATAGTTTTTATTTTCTTATAAATAGCATTTACAGCGTTACTTACACGTAGGTAGGTCCTGTAATAGTAAATGCTAATAATTAAATATTATTCAAATCTCCATTTAAAAAATATAATAATTAATAAACGCTTACAATAGCTAATATTTGTTGAAGCTATAGTTTTATGAAGTCTCCCTCTGTTTGCTATTTTCTACGTTTTTAAAACAATTAATACACAAGATTTGTTCTGAATACCAAACTTTATTTATTTCTATGTGAGTTTAAGTTTTAAGATTGTCCAAGTTATGAAAGAGATATTTCAATTTAAAACACGTTCAAACCGCAATATACAACCTTTACTTGTGATATTAAATAATCCAATTTTTTTACCTGATTTGCATAATTGCGGATGATTATTGCGACAATAAACGATTTACCTGGAACAGTCGACGCCAGCCGAATGTGTACCTGTCCAGATGGTGAGTAGTTCTGATAGTCATCGCACTGTAGACGACGACATTAAATAAGTCGGGCAGTGTACACACACATATTAAAATAAATTACGAAAAATGCAATATTTTCTGTACGATTTGGTACTTTTATAACCTATTTGCATATTATAACTGAATACAATTTTTTAATAGTTTGGGGATGCTAGTTAAAAAAGAAACATATACATAATATACGTATTATTATTTACGATGAAATAATTTATTTACACGAAACATAAAACGAATATTTTCCTGCGAAGTCTTAATGTTGTAGACGCCACTCAACTTGTTGCTTTTATTTGGTCATTCTGTTGTTGGCGTTGCGTGAAGTCGTTCATTTACACGGTGGGTAAGCCGGCGCGTAATATGTCATTTCCGCTGCATTTTCATTGGTCGGCGACTTGAACGTCTTTTTCCGGTTAATCACGGCGCCGCGTGTCGAGGAATGGGACGTGCGTGTGCCGGGCAATCGATTCTTAAATCCTGAACCTCTGAATTTCCTTTCAGCAAAATTAACTCTGTAATATTTATAATTCGCCATTTCTTCTTCTTCTATTTCTGTTAATAATGTGGTATTGATAAAAATAAGAACACGCTTGTAAAGAATGAACTGGCAAATATAACACCGATTTTACATTTTACAGGTACCTTTACACATTATTTATGGCGAGGCATCAATTTACACTCATTATGGTGAACATAGGTTGGCCGCATTGTGACCATAAGACACAGTATTACGCGTGTAAACATATCGTTTTACTCTCCTTAGTAAGAATGTATTATTATTTAGTTATTAGTGATTATCGGTGGACAGCGAAAGTGCACCAAATTTGTAAGTAATTATAGCAATTGTTTGTATCGTATATCACTCCGTGATCTACGCAGTTACACGAATGTTCAAGAAAACTTCACCACTGTTAGCTACATATCTACACATATTATTTTCATCATTCACAATCAGCGGCAAAAGTATGCTATCTATCCTGGTGCACTTTTTTTATTCTGTCCTTCATTATTTTATATTTTTAATATTTAACGTGTAGTATCTATGATATTTCTTACTGTTACATTAAAGAACAAAGAAATAGTTTTACTGATGTTTTGTAAAAAGAATTACTTTCACTCATTAATTTGGCCAATAAATTAAAATTTTTCCACTTGTGTTTATGATGTAAAAATGCTTGTTATACACATATAATCCTTTTTTCCATTAAGACGTGCAGTGTCCTCAACATTGCAATTGTTAAATAGTTTATACGAAGCCTCCTAATAGTATATTGTTTGTCACGATTAACTATTTCAACTAGGTGACTAAATCTTCTTTCATGTACTCTTCTGAAGTCCTCCAATATGTGAGTAATTCTCGTTCATAAATAATTTCGAACTTGTAAATATAACATAGTTTTTTGGTTGTATCGACAAAATTCGTACATTTTCTATGTCCCATTAAGCTTCTACTAGTCACTGTGCTAGAGCTTGTTGGCTGCTTCAACCATTCAATTATATTTTAGGAGAATAAACTGGTTTAATATGTACATATTTTTTTTAGTGCCTGAAAGGACCATTATTTTAGTTATTCAGCTAATGACGTTCATTACGGGTTTTAAATACCTTAATTAATAATGAAATAAATAATAAAAAATACTAAATAATGGTAAAATTTCAGAATATGTCATACGTCAAATCAATAATTAAAACAAAATAATAACTGGTTTACATGGTGGTATATCTGGCTGCCTACTCGTCAGTTACCAATGTATTGACAATTTGTTTTTTAACTTTACACATAGGGAAATTGTATGTGTAATAAAAAAGAGCCCAGTATGTTATTGCAGGTAACGAAGGCTCATATTTAAAACATAGTTTGTGCGGGATCCTTCAAGGGCCTATCTCAGGATCCATTATTTTTCAATTTTAAAAATATACTATATGCGAATGATCCCCGCATTTTAATAAGTGATAAGAAAAATAGAACAGCTTGATGATTTATCAGAGGAAGCCCTTTGGTAAGCTGATTCTTCTTTTGCAAGCAATAATTTGAGTCTCAACAGACAAAAACACAGAAAAAATATTTTTAAGTTAAATCCTACAGTGGAACTCCCTAACAACATTCCGGTCAGATATCTTAGGTTAGTTTTGGACGGTAAATTAAAGTAGGGAGCACACATAGATGCCATCGGCTGCCGTCTATCAATTGTCATATACGCTTGAAGAAATTTAGTAAAAAATAGATAAAACTTACTTGATAGGGAATCTCTACTATGAAATCCAGTACTATATATATATACTAGTCAAATAACTAGTGTGGTGGCAGAATAGTATAATAATTGCTTGTAATTTTTCCTTTTGTAGGCTCCTTTTGCCGTGTCTGCTGCTGTGGTACTTTATTTTGGTTTGGTGTTTATTATTACGTGTATTACATGATCGTTTTATAACTTTTTCTTTTCTTTTATTGTACTATTAATATATATTTTTGTCTTACACGAATAAACGATCTATATGATAAAACCTCAAATTCACATTTTTCCAAAAAATTAAACAAAAACTCAAAATTATATTAAAAGCAATTAAAGAAAAAAGAAAAATGTCGGAAAGGGTTCGCCTGCGGCACCGCACTAAAACTTTATATTTTTATTAATATTTAGATCTGTTCTCTCATTTTAGTTTTTGTTAGTTGACTATTGCATTTAGGTAAGTATTTTTATCTTTCAAAATTTTAGATTTTATTTAGTAAATTGCACTGAACATGAAATACGTCGTAGGAAAGTGATCACTTACCTTTGTTAACATTACTCATCTTCTTATACTTTATTTAATTATAGCTATTTTAAAACTTTTGATAAATCTATAAGTAAATTTTATAATATTAACTTTTTAATTAATATTTCTTCAAATTTGGCTAATTTATAATTTAAATTTAATATTTTTAAAAAATAAATATTTTAAACTAATAAAATTAGTTTGTATTCACAGTTAATTCTATTTTTACACCCGAAGAACGCAAATTATACCGCAATCGGTAGTGAAATAGATATTGAAAATTTAGTAAATAAATGATAATATAAAATAATTAGGAAGTGCTTATTTCTATATTTCAAACAATTGAATTTATCTAATTATAACGAAACATAACATTAATATAAAAAAAAGAAAAACAAATAATTAAATTATTTCTAAAACATACATACATTTGTGTATGTGCACTGTAGTACTTCGTCTATTTTAAAGTTTATTATAATATCAACAGCAAAATATCTGAAAGCACTTCAAAGAACTTCAACTAACGCTCCTTTTAGCATAATTCGATTAGTTTTAGTGTCTTGAAAATAAGTTGATGGTGCAGTTCATTTGTTGCGTCGAAACATAAAATGCAAAGACGGCGTGGTTCCTGTATGTTTATAACGGAGCCACTATTAGAACAGTCAGGGATTATTACAAATAATTAATATATTCATTACATCGCCGAATACTGGATTAAATCGTATACCATAAGCATTTTTTATTTTGTATTGTATAGTATGCATTTTAGTTCGTTAAAATAATAAAAAAAAAAACTGAACTAGACTTCATTTGACTGACTTATAATTAAAGGCTAAGGTTTTAGTTTTACATCAAAATTATAATTAAAACATTTAATTTTAACGTATCACTGACATATTACCGCTGACTTAGATCTGAAGATGACGTTGGCAGGTCAAAACATGTAATCATCTGATACACTCAACTTTTATTATTTCCCAACTGTTATATATTACTAAATCTAGATTCACTTAAAAAATTGCAATAACTAATGAGAAAAGCCATTTTACTGAGAGTAAAAAAAATCAGTAGACATATGTATATACAAATTGACATTAGCACACATTAATATTAAACACAGATGAACTGATATACGCCACATTAAGAAGTATAAGGATGATAACTCGTAATTAAATTTGAATTTGTCGGCAAGGAGCAAGCAGCTGGCTTGTTTTTAAATATTAAATTAGGGGTATTGGAGATTACTTGCAAATAAGAATGAGCTTGTTGATACATGTCAATGACCACTAAAAGTATACTTGATTTTTCCTTTTCATGTTTAAATGTAATATTTAAAAAAGAAACCATTGATAAAGCGATATATAAACTATAAGAACCATGGAACATACCGCAGAACTTATATTCAATTCACATAACAATTTATTGAAATCAAGTACTATTAATTGTAATAAAAAAATTGCAGTTATTTCAGCACTTTTATGAATGCAAACTTTGAGCGGGACGTTCCATAGTTTATTACAGATAAATAATGTCTAATATGATAACACTGCGTGGGCTTTTACGGCCGGTGTAACTATAACTAACAGCTTCTTGCGGGTTTCACCGTGTGTCAAAACTTTCGCTCGACGTTTCGCTGTTCATACTGACAGCTTCTTCAGGATAACTGAACTGCAGCAGAACTGAGTTCTGCTGCAGTTCAGTTATCCTGAAGAAGCTGTCAGTATGAACAGCGAAACGTCGAGCGAAAGTTTTGACACACGGCGAAACCCGCAAGAAGCTGTTAGTTATAATGTCTAATATGAATAGAAATTTCATCATCTATTTACGGCAAATATAATATCAGATTTTATACTTCTCAAAAATGATCTTTTGCCGAACTTGGGCCACTCTGGGTCGCCGTTGTAATTATAACTGGTTTTACAAAATGTTTCCCGCTGACAGTGCTACCACGTCTATTACAGTTGAAAGAGATCTATTACTTTTTTGAAAATTCTATTATCCTATTAATTTCTATGAAAATCTGTTACTATTTTGAATTTGCCTGAAGCTAGGGTATTATAATAACCACTGATAACCATAGTATTGTAGACTAGTGGTGGGCATAATCGAATGATGAAAAAGGCATCATTCGCTTATTGACGATCATTCGATGATTCGATTATGAACGATTTGAACCATATTTGATTCTGAATTATTTAATTTCAATGATAGCGTTCGATGATTATAATAAGGGTATATAAAAGAATTGGGAGAAATAATACATAGAAAAGGAAATGAGAACCTAAAAAAAGGTCATTACATTACCAATTGGGAAAAATCATGCACCAAAAAAGGAAGTTAGGAAAAAAAAATTAAATCGAATGATCATTCGATTATCGAAATCATTCGATTATGCTCATCACTATTGCCCGCATCTGTCTTGCTATTTATGCTGAATATGCATCATTGTTGGAGTGCAATAAGAAAAGCGTCATCTTTACGACAACTTCTGTAATATAAAGGTAGGGGCTAGTTTTGGAAAAAAAAGGTAATTTCAACCTCATAATTACAGTAAATTAACTGCAATTTTGGTTAGCCTAATCTTAATTTGTTTAATAACGTTTACTTTGTTAATTGAATAACAATTATTGCTTAAATAAACTCATTGGGTGTGTAAACTAATAAAGTATAAGTAATAAAATTATTGCCTTTATTTACTACGTTTTCTTCTTTAATTATAATTTTGGTTAACTCAACAAAACTTATAATTTTTTTTTCAAATTTATTTAACCGTTTAACGATTAGCTAAATGACTAAAATTTAATATTATAGAAATAAAAATAAAACAAATATAAATAAATAAAATAAAATAATTATTAAAATGATTTTTCCATTTCTTTTAGTGCGCACACCATGTATAATTATTAGGAAACAAAGTATTAACTTGTAAATCTTTTAAATATGTACACACATACGTTTAACGAGAACGAAAGTCGAAGAAACAAATTTCATACTGCGTCCGAAACTCATCGATTCGAAAAGAGACGGAAAACACGATCATATAAACGATTATCGTCTTTATCTCATCAGCGTAGAACCGTAATTTTATGGCAGCATTTAGATCGGTAATGGATTTCTACTGGTGAATATCGATTTTGAAGATCACGTTCCGTATAAGGGAACCGAGAAATGTCGATTAAATTCAAGCCTATAAGATCGTCGAAGTTTGAATTTAATCGACGCAGGTTGGGTTGGTACCAGCGCCTCGAATATTGTACTCACAAGAGTAATGCCGATGGGTGAGACTAGACGCTATAATTCTGTTCTACTGATCGGATGGACATATATTAGACATTCATTTTCATGTCCTTCAGTGCAGCTATTAATGTTCTAATTAATCTTACATTTGCCTTTTTGGCATACATTCAAGAAGAAGATATGTTAAATTTACAAAGTCAAATAAAAATATTTAAAGTAAGAAAACGCAAATGTTTAATATAATAAAATAATGGTGTAGTTTCAAGTTAATTTTGTTTTAAACATTCAACCTCCAGTTAGGATAGTAAGTGTTCTGGGTATAATAAACAGATATTTCATGTTAAACCTTCCAAAAGAATTGATTAAAATTAAAAGCATAAGTTGTTAGGTTAACATTTTAAATTAAAGTGAGCAAGCCTTATTTGGGAGATTAAAATTAAAACTATTCTTATTGTGTTAAATAGCAAACTTCATAATAAACTACATGTCAAAAAAAAATGCAACACCTTGAAGGAACTAAGTTACAAAGCTGAAACTTTGGCAAGTTTCAAGTAGTAAATCATAACAATTTATCAATAAAATGTCATATCCCCAATTATCAGCGACTTTTGACACGCTGCCAGTTGCTTTGTTAAGATTTCAGCTTTGTGACTGATTTCCTTCGAGGTGTTGCCATTTTTTTGACACGTATAAAGCGTAAAATATCCCTAAGATGGTTATTTATATATCCTATGTGATAGCAATTTTATTGACTTTACTGCCATTGCACCACCAGTCCTTGTTTAATAGTTATAAAAATACATCATAATGGTGTTTTAAGTGAAAAAAAACAAGCTATTTGCTTAGGTAAACAAACAAAGAAAATAAAAATTGTGTTTCCAATTCTTTGTAAGAAATATGTTCTGTTATGTCCATTATATTTTACTCGACGATCTACTACGCTTAAATAACTCATGTGCTCTGTATTGTGTTATGTTTTCGTCGATATAAAAACACCCGAATAATTTTGCGTTAGTTAGGTGGAGAAATGTAAACAAGTGACCCATGTGTGTACGAACAGTTTAAAAACTACATATATGCAATTCAGAAGGAAAACGTTAGTATTTATATTTAGGTAGATAAGTATTCCCAAAGAACTTGAACGTATTTTTCATTTTAGAATGTTTTATAAATTTTCCTACATTAAATTTTTTGTGTAGGTATTATTTTAGTTAGCAATAAACGAGGTAATAAATTACTGCCATTTGAATTTATTACAATAATCTGTAATGTGATGAGCAATTGATTTCTCGAATATTTTAGAAACACGATAAATCAAAAAGATAGAGTTGTTAAAATACTAATGGGTCTGTAATTGTCTATATTTTCTGCATCTCCCTTTTTTAAAAACAGGAAAGATATTTGCTACTTTTATGGAATCAGGGAAATGACCTGTCTCAATAGAAAGGTTTATAAGCTCTAGAATTGGGCCTAGAATGATTGAACTGCATGACTTCAGAACAGTTAGAGGTGTATGATCAAGGAAATTATAATCTAACATAACAAAACGAAAGCAAGCAAAGCGTGGATATTTACATATTTTAAATATAATCACGAACTTATCCAGGCATCAATCCTTCTTTATTTCCTGTAAAATACATATATCCTAAATTCACATTTTTATTCACTCATGTCATCATTTATTATTTCGTAAGGTTTGCACAGTAGGTGGTTCAACTCCTGGCATATTTTTAAATCGTCAACAATGTCCTAAGTGATATATGATACAGAAGTTACGTTCTTTAGGAGAGTTTAGCTATTCCTGTAGATTCGACCATGCCAATTATACATAAAAATACATAAATACATGTACGACATCCTATATATACACTGAATGGAAAGCATTAAAAACGGTGAAATGTAAATTAGCCAGGATATAAATAATAATTCGATCTCGATCGTTTAATTACTTCGTGGACGGATTGAAAATGATACGAAGAATTCATACCCACACAGGTTGATTTTGATGGTTTTTTGGTCGTTTTTTGATAAGCGAGGCGGCTCCGTAATTTATAAGCAGAGGATATTTTTAATTGGCGTAATTTATAGTGTACAATATTTATCATATTCCAGCGATTATGGATGCCACTCAATTAGGATTGGAGTAAGTTATTCCGAGAATTTTATAATAACGACGAAAACGGACTTATAAACTTGGAAATCACTATTGGCTTGTGCAATTAATATCTTACTACCTCGTATGCTAGAATTCAGTAGCATATGTTGGATCTGGTAAGTATTTCTCTACTTTTCTTCGATGTTAATTAATCGCCATTTATCTTTACATGTTATTTATAATTTAAAATCGTGTTGTAAAGTGAAAAGAAACTAGGCAAAGCGTGTTTGGAAATATGTATGCGTAGGTATTTACGTACAACATATTAATTTATTAAATTGAATAATATAGAATGTGAGGATACAAATAATTATACACATGTTATAATTTTATAAAATAAACAAGGCACAAATGGTTAGCAAGTCCAATGCATGTCAGAGCAACTTCTAGTAAAGTGTAAGTCTTGGGTAATAAAGTCATATTTTTCTTTAGGTTTGTATGTTTCGGTGTGCACGGGGTTTCGGTCTTCGAACGTTTTTTTTGCTTAGATTTTAGTAAAATCATCACCTATTCTATTTTATTCTTTTTCGTAACACTGTTCTGATTGCAGCCCACACAATAAGTAGGAAGAATCATTTTCAATCAAAAGTTCCAATAAATTCAAATTTCAAATTCACATTTGTCTAATCTTCAAGGTTAGGTTGATGCACTGATCTTACCAAAACCCTTTGAGGTCATTGATCATGGAATTTTGCTTGACAAGCTGTCATTCTTTGGACTAAGTTCTTCTTTTCTGCCACTTATGTTTTTTTACACTGGTTATAAATCATTTGATTTCATTCCCACTTCCGAAGTACCACAAGGGTCGCGTTTGGGACCCCTTTTGTTTGTACTGTTAATAAACGATTTATTGATGTCGCTATCTATCCAGGACGACAGATTTTAGCCGACAGATTTAGACCTTCAGCATCATTTAGACCATATTTCCAGATGGTGGATGTTACATAAATTATGGTTAAATGTTGGTCAATGTTTATTTGTTACTCAATACGCGATACTTATTTCAAGAAAGCTGACACGGTTAGAGATCTGGGGTTTATTTGATGCTGCTGCTTTAAAAACTTCAGTCCAACGATCATGTTTTTCAATAATGTGATCTTTCTTAAAACACTATACTTTTTTTTGAAGTTAGGGTGGAAACCTATAGCCTAGGCATTTGAAGCTAGGTGCTCATTGTACCGTCCCTATTAAATCTCTTACTTCCACTCGAGCAGCTTGGTGTTCTCTATAAAGCCAGTATCTTGCTTAGTGGAACTTGAGAACCTTTGAGGGCTCCAGTAGATCCTCCCGACATGTTTCTGCCTGACTACTTTAAATTCCTCATATATGCAGATTACATGTAAACTCGTTTCCTCTTGCAGTTCGCATCTTCTCCACCAAGGTTTGCTTACTTGACCTATGTTGGATAGATGCTTTTTTAGGGGATAGTGTCCAGTTACCAGCCCAGCTGGTAGCTGGACAGGTTTTAGCTTCTTTCTTGCTGCGTCTAAGTAGGTTATCAGAGAATTTAGCATCCCCATCCACTATTAGCAGTTTAGTATGGAGTTGACCTTCAGTCGGCCTCCATTTCTTTATAGTTTCTTTATCTAACTAGGGCCAAATCTCCCTTTTAACAAAGTCCTTGGTAATCCTTAGTAATTTCACATTAGACTTATGAAGTGTCTTTTTGGGGAGTGCCACCTGTCGCCTCCAGGTGGGTACCAATAATGACTGATTATCTATTCAGCCACGCATTCCTTCGGCTTGGCCCTCTCCACCTTAGGATTTAGGCCTTTATTGAGGTTGTCTCCTCTTGGTCCGGGCGGCTAATCCAACACCCTCCACCCCATCCGCCTGTGACACATGTCCACAAACAGCAGAGAGAGTATGGTTTAGCAACCATTCACTTAATGGAACAGAAGCTGGCATCGTTGATACCTTTGTTGTATCAACGTTATACGTTTGTTGTAAGTAAACTAGAATATGCATAATTATTTGGTCCTATATTACATCCACCCTTAGTTACAATGTGGCGCAATGGTGATTTGTTCTATGATGATATATTTTTTGATGTTGTTGATAAACTATCTTAGTTCATTGTTTTTCATTTCTTTTTAAAGTATTATCTTCATTTTATACCTTTTAATTTGTACTTTACTTTATTCTGCAAAAAGTTTTGCCGCTGGACAGTAAATTATTATTATTAAAATCTTCTTTGCATACTTTCAATGAACTTACTGAATGAATACAATGAATATACTTCATAAAAAGAATGCCAAATAATTGTAACGTATTCCAGCTTGATGAGGAATACAGAGGAATCAGTAAAGGATCCTGTAGTACGAAGGATGAAGCCAAGCGATCTAGTTGAGGTGTAATCAGTATCTACGTGAGCAGCAAAAGAAAGTTGGGCATCGAGAATCATTCCCAGGTCCCTAATGTAATTACACCGAGTTAAAGAGGAAGAGTAACTGTGATAATCAAAGAGAATCTGATTTTTCTGTCTAATAAGGGTAATTGCATGGCATTTGTTGACGTTTTGGAGTTGTATATATTGCATATATCTTAGCATCATCAGCAAACATAAGAATGTCACAGTTAATTTGTCTTCGGAAGATCGTTGATAAACAAAAGAAACAACAAGGGGCCCGAATTGGAGCTTTGCGGGACACCCGATGTATTAACACGTCTATTAAACTTGAAATCATTGTAGCATACATAACATTGACGTTGGAGAGCATCGCTGGAACCAAAGTCACGGAGCTTTATCAACGATATACAGTAATCGATGCTATCAAAAGCTTTTGAAAAGTCCGTATAAACAACATCGATTTGATCTTGAGTGTCCAATACGTCTATAATGTATTGCATAAACTGACAGAGGTTGGTAATGGTCGGCCTTCCATCCATAAAGGCATGCTGTGATGTCGAAATACATATAATTGGCAGTTTAAAGTATAAAAATATGCTAATAAAGTAAAAAGTAAAATAAACATTTAGTAGTTTAAAAAATTATTTTTAAATTAAATTTTTAGCTAAGAAAGACAACAGTCAACCATGTGTTTAATCATTGTACCATGTCATTTTTAGTATAGCTTGGAACAGTGTTGGTGTGGTTATGTATTGCTTTCACTGCTGAAGATGATGAGCATTGCTACTGAAACGTACGTTACTACAGTAATGCTTGTGGTAAAGCATTTCGAAGATGTGCATTTTATTATTGTTTCATTTGTTTATCTATCGTTTTGTAATTATTATGCTTGTGTATACGAAAATTTTAAATAGAACCTCATGTTAGTTGTACCAACATATAATGTTTAACATATTTGGCATCTATGGTTTTCAGTTGAGAAGCAATGCCATTTGTTGTTGCATATCTGATATCTGCTTTATCATGATCTGGGCAAAAACTGATTACCTTAACGAAGTTTAGCGAGATTTGTAGAAATAAATTCCTTAAATTATTTAAAAAATACTGTGAAAAACGTTTATACCAATTGAACAAAGCTACTAAATGCATTTATGCATAGATATACAACGATATGGTGAAGTTATACAAACTTTAATCGTTGTAAAAACAATATCCGCCTTTTTTACTTGAAGATCTTGTAAATATAATTATTTAGAATGGAGCCAAATGTTTCGTTTACCCTAACATTTCCTTCCCTTCGATAATCGAATATTATTTTCTAAATTATAGCGTAAACATGTGACCTGCGTGCATTAGAACTAGAACTCTCCTACTATTATTTCTATCATTCGTGACTGTTTATCTTGAGAGTTTACTATCGAAATCACGACTTACACGAAGCAAATTACTCAATCGTACGTTTCAAGGAACAGTTGTGGCACCTGAATATCACTGGTTCGTGTATTTATCGATATTGATTGGCAAAAGAAAATCAATTTCGACGAAAGGCAGTCCTTAATTACTCTGAGAATATTAAGGAAGGATTTACGACATAAACAACAACCTATTTTTTTTCTTGCGCATTTCAATTTTTCAACGCGAAGTCACATAAATCAAGGATCCGCTTTGGTTGAACATTAATCACGGTTTTATGAGGAGGTGTTAAAATTGCAAACAAATAAGGCGGCTAAATGGTGTTGTAGTGTGTGTGGCTTTGCAGTAAAATATATTTCCCAAACAAAATCAGTTTAGTTTAAGTGGCACGCAAGAATAAATTGGCAAACGCATTGGCAAAGTTGAATATTCATTAAACCAGAAAGACAAGCAATTGGTTATATACACAAGATCACCAAAATATAATTCCAACTTGATTTAATAACTCTACTAGTATCGATAATAATCTTCAAGTCAGGCAAGGGATAATGTGGTAAGCAATATAATAACATGTAAAACGATAGGTTACAAATTAATTTCTAGATATTTCTTTGCGGTCACAGAACATTCGTCTCGTTAATTGGTTGTTTTATGGCTGTCCATTTCTATCAACGTCTCAGTGCCAGTTCCCAATTTATTACGACTATACGTTTGAGTTACTTGCTGCAGGGAAAAATGTAAATTACATTTTTCGTGATTTTGCTGACTGACTATTGGTTTGTGTGTTGGCGTTTGAGGTTTGAGTTGATCTTTGCGATATAAGAATGGCGGCCAACATTTTTTTTCAAGGTTGATGTGATTTCCGACACGTAGTGATGTTAGGGCAAGTTAGGAAGACACAATTTTGGAAACTGGAAGAGTTCTGTTGCACCTTACAATTATATATGATTAAATAGCTAAACTTGACATAGATACTCAAACAAAAAAATCCTATTTTTCTATTAAAGGTGTTGGGTTGGCCATTTCATTTTTGCTTTTATATGTGACGATTAATATTGAAAATATGTAAGAGCATGGCAATAAAAAATTACACAGTATATTTGATATACATACATATTTATTTAAAATTATCTAACTGTTCTAATGCGACAGCTTGGAATACAAAACTAACAGAACAATATTTGAACACAATAGTTAACCGTCATAGCATAACTACTGTTCGAATTTTTTGGGTGTTGACACAAATATTGCTTTGTGAACGCTGTTCCCATGTTTACGCGAAGTTTACATATGTTAGGTTTTCGTTTGACATTAAAATGTAAACACGGAATGCAGGAAATAATATTTTATTGTTATTGCAGGAAATGTTGAAAGCGAAATAGCATAAATCAATGGAGCAATCAACAGCAGCAGTTTAAAATGAGTTTAGTATAGTCATACAAGCATAAATGAAATTAATCGAATTAAACTATAAAATATGTATCAAAGAGTCTATTCTGCATACTCAAAAATGTAAAATAAATCATTTTTGTCGAACAATTAATAGAAGGTGCATAATCAATAGCCATAGTTTAAATCATTAGTGAAAAGATCAGTAAATACACTCAGAAAACAGTTATTAACCAAATTTTTCTCATTGTCAGTTTAATAGTATTACGAGGTTAAATCAGTCAAAGCAAGAGATTTTCTTGGTTACCATTTCATAGCTAAATTAAACAAACGTTTCAAGTTGATCAGTATTATCTCTTATTTTAATATAACCATTGTGTTATTTAGTAAAATTATGTTAAGCCAAACGTAGAATTGTTGACAGTTTAAATTTTGTACTTTATTTAAAATTAGATGATTACGTGTTTTAACCCGCAATGAAATAGGAGAAGTGCCGCCTTTACCACAATTTCTGCAATACATATACAAAAATATACTGTAATGCTGCAAGGTAGCACACAAGGTAGCCCGGATAAAAAAAATAAATTTTAAGTATAAAGCTTTAATTATATTATTAAAATCAAATTTTAAACATCCTAGTGTTATCTATATTTATTACTTTTTAAGCATGAGTATGCCCTCTCAAATGCCAGATGGCATGCGGGGTGAGAGTTTCTGACTGCAACAGTTTAGAGGACGCGCTAGCATTAAAAAAATTACGAATGGATAGATAGGGAACCCCTCTTATTCTTCAGTACCACCTCGGACGCTGTAGGAGAATGTCGCTCAAGCAAAGAAAACGTTTAAGTGCAAACAAATGTGGTTTTATTTAATAAATGGTTCTAAATAAATAGCCGTGCAAAACAACGCAGATAAGAAAGTAAATATCTCAGGTAGGTCAAATGAGATCGCTTATTAAATAAGAATTACGTTTTTAGTTAGTAATTCCAAGCTTTGTAATATAAAATCAACATAGAAAATAAATACTGCTGTGGCAACCCGCGCTACCGCTGAGTGTATTTTAAGTTGCCTAATTTGTCATGATTTTCCGTTCTGCTGAATCATTGTATCGAGAAATTTTCATAATAATGGTTAGTTTGTATAAATTTTAGTTAATGAGTTAATTATATGATTTATTTAATTTAGTGTTAAGTTTTTTTAAATTAATTTCACTCATTTAGATGTATAGCACTTGCTAGTTCTGCTTAATGTTTGTTCTACTTGTTTTTGTCGGTGAATTGTACGGTTGCGTTGTACGCAGCGGTAGAGATTTTTCAACCAGTTCCTTGGTAGATGTTAGCGTGAGTACATGTATTTTTGTATCTTTGCTGCCATTTTGTTAATTCAATTGATATCGCAATTTAATTCGTATAAATTGTCTTTTTTTTCTGTCCATCAAGGAATTCGCTTTATAATAATTGTTATTATATTGATGTGTATACATTATAGATGTAAGATCATTTATTATTTTCGTGCAGGAAGATAGATTTTAGTTTTAATTCTCTCATTATATTTCAAAGAATTAATTTTTCCATTTTTCCATTTTGCTGTTTTGTTTTTAATTATTAATCACCTCGGGTTGGGTGAATAGAAGTTTTGTGCTTGCATTTAGTTTTTCATTCTTGTTTTCTTTTTGCTGGAAATTGTCCACGCTTAATTTAGTTTGTATTAATTTGAAACCACGTGGATTGTATTGGTATAATTAGAATTATCTTCCTGAACAAACTAATCTTTTGCTTTGATATAGGAATTAGCATTGTCCTATTGTAATTTAGAATCACGTGCAGTTTTTAAATTTAGGCAAGAACCCTCTGTTCACGGTTTTTTTTTCAATTTTTGGGGTAATTGAGAAAGTCAGATTTCTTTCACCCACAATTTACTTGTCGTGGTTAGATTCAAGTTTTAATTCGCGAGGGTAACTCTGAGGTTATTTGTTCTTTTGCGCCCTTTAAAATTTTATCCGTTGAGCTAGCTAATTTAATTTTTCCTTTTCATTTTTTTTAATTCATTTTTTACATTCAGTACACAGCAATACGTTAAAATTGACATTCAAAATTCCCGCGATTTCGAAACATTCATCGTGTGTAATTCTATGTTCAAAAGACGGGTAAAACAGTATGTGCAACGTTTAATGGTAAAAATTGCTGTATAGTCGGTTCGTGCTGTGAATACATATTAACTAGTAAAATTATAACTGCCACCTTTTTCACGAGTGGCCGCAAACTGATCTACGGTTATACAAAATTCCTAACCAAACAAATTTCTCAAACGTATTGAAATAGAATTTCTTATAAGTATATTAAAATTTAGATTAGAATTAAATACATAATACGTTCATTTTAGGTTTATATGGACGCAGAATATCTTTGGAGGGATCATATCAGCAGGCATCGGAGCGGGCAAGTCTGGTCAGGGCATCGAATGGAGACACTGGTACTTCGAATTACGGAGAATGGTTCAGGATAGGAACATATCTCGGGAATTTCGGCGTAGGAGAAAATTTACCCTATAATTATGTAGGTAAAAATGTCGGTAAAATTAATATACTCGTAAATAAATTTGTTTTAAAATAACTCTGATTTTTAGGTTGGACTTTGAAATAAACAGGATTTTATCAAGATAGCCGTTAAAATTTATAAAATAACTCGAGACAATAATTTGTTAACAAAATATGGTCGTCTGTCAGTGTGGAACCAGAATCTTCACATTATTAATTTATTTAAAAATGTAAGAGATGAAACTACGTTAAAATTACCACACATGAAACATTATCATGTATAGCTTCCATTTTTACTGTGATTTCTTAAACGTTTCATACCTAATAAGTTAGTTTATTAGTGTAATTAAAACAAAAATGACGAGCTGTTCTCTACATATTTACGTCTCCTTATCTTGCGCAACTTTTATAACTTCCTATACCTTCATTCGGATGCCGAATAAAACTGGTTACATACATGTAGAGCGCTGTCGGTAAATATAATTAATATCATGTTTTTGTGCCCATCAGACCGGCTTTGGCCGCGTACGCTCGACGAATCAGGCGAGATCAGTATGTGTATTAAATATGCGTGCATGTTTAATGATTGTTCTATTGAAGGCGACTTACATAATGGCGGTTATTAACGGTTAATTCGTTTTGTACGGTGTAATTGTAAGCGATCACGGGGAGATTGATCGGTTCTATCGCCGTGGATTAGCGCTCGTTTGCTGCGATTGCACGGCTCGATATCTCGCCCGTAATAGAGATGGAGCTAATAGAGGACAATGGAAAAACGCAGATATGTAAGGCGCGCACGGTGTGTGCATAACGTAATTGTTGCTATTATCATTAACAATGACGTCTTGACATTTTATCGCTTATTACGCGTCTAGGAACGTGATCTTAATCAGCCATTTCACATACTGTATGCCATGCCTGTACTCTTTTGTTTCAGTTTTCTTCTCCCTGCATGGCGGACAATTAGTGTGATTGACGATTTTGATTTCGATATCTCTTTTATTCTTTCGCCACGTTTAATAACGTAGTTTACCAGAAGTGGCTAATCATATGGAGATACGTAATGGACCTCTCCGTCAAGTTAGTGAGAGAAATAGTTACAGATTGCAACCTATTCTATCTATGCAATTAATACTAAAGTTTTCTAGAAGTCCTACTTTCAGATAAAGAGGCAATCCTCATTTGAAATATTGAGAATAACATGTACAATGAAAAATTATATCAAATCCACATAAATATAGTTGTCGAATTGTAGATAAATAACAAAATCTCAAGAGAGTAACTTACCAGAGAGTTAAAGAATTAAATCTTATATCTTTTTCCCCAGTTATTATTAATTTTCGATATGATATTTCGCATGATTTTTGACAAATATGATAATATATTGACACATATAAACAAAGAATTCCCATGGTAACTACAAAATTCGATATACCTAACATACGCACTGCTGTGGTTTATACAACCCATTTATCGTTGAGTGTATTTTAAGTTGCATATTTTCGTTGTTTTGATTTCTTTGTTAGAACAGCTGATTTTCAATTTTCCGAGAATTTTCACAATTTTGTTTTGTTTTGAATAATTTTAGTTTAAGTGTTTATTGTATGTTTTAATTATGTAGTGTTAAGGTTTTCTATTTAATTATTCCACTCATTCAAATGTCTATTTTCGCTTGTGCTGATTTAATGCGTATTCTATTTAATATTGTCGTTGAAATGTTATACGTCTGCGTTGTACGATTTTTGAGAGAGGGATTTTTGTAAGGAAAACAATTGTAGAGTTTTGTTAAGGACTTCCTTGTTCGACTATTGACGTGACTAGACGTATTTTTAAATCTTTGTTGCCATTTTGTAATCCATTTTGATACTGTAAATTTAGCATTTCTTCTTTAATTATTTAGTCAATCAAGGAATTTTTATTGTAATATTTGCTAATATGTGTGCACTTTATAGATATAAGATCAACTATTATTTTTTTTTTGTTTAGGAAGATTTATTTTAGTTTTTTGTCTCATTTATATTTTGTTAGAGTTAATTTTTCTGTTAATCTATTTTGCTGCATCAATTTTTATTTTCTCACCTATCACCTCGTTTGGGTGAGTAGAAGCATTGTTCTTTCATTCAGCTTTTTTCATTTTTTGTAAAGTTGTCTATCTAATCTAAGCATTTGTCCATGCTTGGATTATTTTAGATAGAAATTCAAAGATTTTGTATATTAAATAATCTTCCTGAACAAAACCTTTTTTTTGCGTTGCATAGGAAATAGCATTGTCCTGTTTTAAATTAGAGTCTAGTGCAGTTTTTATTTTAGGCCAGAACCTTCAGTTCAGAGTTTTTTCTGCACCATTGTATTTTAGCCCGTTTTGTTAAATAAATTGATTGTTTAATGGCGTCAATGGGTTAAAAATTCTGTTCTTTTATTTTATATTAAACCTTTACAAATTTTCGTGTAATTAAGCAAGTGTGATTTCATTTACTCACAATTTACTTTTCGTGGTTAGATTAAAGTTTTAATTCGCGAGGGTAACTCTGGGATTAATAGTCTTTTGTTTTATTTGAAATCTTTTCCGTTGAGCTAGCTAATACTTTTTTTTCTTTTTCATTTTATAATCATTGTATCATTTTTATTTATTTCAATTGATGCACAGCAGTACATACCAATAATGTCAAGTGTGTATAATTTAATATTGCAAAACATATTTTAATTTCAAACATATTTAACACGATTGGAATAAAATAGTATACTATTCTCGATGGACACTTCATTCATTTCATTCAATAGATAGGCGATGGTAGATTTGATCTTAATTGATGTACGTTGATCTTGTGCGAGGTGCTCATAATTGTAAGGAACAAAAACTGGTTCTATCTGCCACAATACTCTTTAATGTGAATTAGTGGCTTACTGATTTCATTCTCATTGTCAGGCAGAGTGAATAAATCCTATTAAAAACTGTAAAATTATATAAATGTAGCTAAAATTATACAATAGATAATGTAGAAATGAATTACGTTACTTAGAGGTAACGACATTTAAGTAATTAATATGAAATATTTGTAAAAATGAAATCTTTGTAACAACACACAACATATTAAAATTGCTAGCAAATATAATGGAAGAAAAAACTAAAAATGTACATACATTTATATATAAACATTACATTACAGAAATGCTTAAAAAACGACTGCCAATTTTAGTAAACGATCGATCCTTTAGGGCAGCGCTCCGCAACCCTTTCTTAACTTCGGCACACGTAAACCGTTTGCAGTATTTTTGCGGCACACCAAAAACGATAATAATAAAAAAATAAAAAAGTAACATTAAGTTAGATACACATTCGTTAGGTACATTAACTTATACATAAAATTAAAATATTTACATATAATAAACAATATGTAATTCATAAGTTTTGACTTATTATTTTCGGTTTACGATACCTTCAGAGTCAATGGTTACAGTTAGTGTGATACCTGTGGTTGTTTCAAAGAGCACAATAGTTTTTTTTTTATGTGGCTGGCTATTTGAGACAGTAACTCGAAGTTCTTGGTCAAGGTCCTTCAGGCACGATCATTTTTCATTAAAACGCACTGAAAAAATTTGTTTGTACCGATGAGTTGTAGAAAATGCCAACAGGACTTCTAAAAATTTCAATTTTAGTGCGCCGTCATGTTTTAATTCAAGAGATAGCTCCCGAATCTGTAGGAACAGTGCTTCTGTAGAATTTTTAGAAAGCATTTTAAATCCATTCATTGATCCTCGCGCTAACTCTATTTGCCATAGTTCAAGTTTCTGCTTAAAGCCGTTTAATTTGTCGTAGCATGTTAATAAATTTCCAATCCGACATTGTATTTTTTATTAAGTTTATTGAAGTGCTTTTGGTCTTAGCTCAAGCCCACCTGGGACGACTCGACGATTCTTTAAATTTTGAACGAAAAATCAGACATGCCGTCTTTTTTGAGAAAGCCATGACCTTTTGTTGTCAATAACCCTTTTTAGTAACATATTGGTTCATTGTGAATGGAAATGATACTTTACCTGAGGCAAAATTGACAAACTCAAAGTAGACCGATTGTTCTGTAATTTTTCATAACTTCATAACTTTTCATTCCGAACGATTTTTCTTAGTAGATACTAACTAGTATCTAGTAATACTAAGAAACCTTTTCTGTAGCAGCATACTTTACCTGAAACTAAAATAGTTTTTGCTCATCTGTGAACCTGCCTGATTTAAAAAATCAAAAGTAAACTAAAAGTAAGTTTCAGACCAAACAGGGCTTATTTCCCAGATATGAAATTCCTACCTATTTTTTTTTTGATGATGTAAATAATATTTGTAACCATACAATTATAATGTGTTAAATTATATTCTACATACTCCACTAATACCAAGTAAAACTAATCTACGAATTTGAAATAAATGTTACACAAATTCATGAATAGTTTTTTTACTTTTGGAATATATAGGAATAGTGAAAATTTGCACAAGTTATAGGTCTTGCATCGCGGCACACCTAGAGTGACTTCATGGCACACTAGTGTGCCGCGGCACACCCGTTGCGGAGCACTGCTTTAGGGCACCCCAGCGTCTTTTTTTCATTTAAACTTTGTTTTGTCGGTTCCTCTTTAATTCAAGAAGTGTTGTCGGTATACGATATATGGGCATACGGTAGCGATCATCTTAAAATCATTAATGTATATCACAAACAGCAACGGTTACAGTATTGATCCCTGTGGCACGCCTCAATTCACAGTTAAAAGCGTGGATTTTTTTGCCCTCTATATCGACATAGAAGCCATTTGATTATAACATTATAATCACAAATAAATCGCGAAGTTATTGCTGCTTGCGTTATACGAACAATTCTGCTGTTCTTTTGATTAGAATTATCGAAGATCGTTATAAATTTAAGTGATTGCGGTAAATCTTGACAATCGCTTTAACATATTCCGAGAGAATTGGCGGCGTCGTGGCACACACCGCACTTCGCATCCTGGAATTATATACAGACTCGTTAGTGCTTTCCGTACCTACTTCAAACCAATGATAATTGTGTTCGATTTCGTCGAAAAATTTTGAAATTCCCGAGAATGGTATTTAAAAGCGACTGTCCTTATTAGTTCAAATTTATACAGTGACCACCATAAATGTTGTAACATATAGAATATCTTTTTGCCTTGCACCTTCTTCGCACTTCTTTTAGGCTATCGAAGGCTTAGGTAAAATATTTTAATGATAATAACATATGGGATTAAAATATTTTACATAAGCCTTCGATAAAAGAAGTGTCATCCTAAATGATACATGGAAATTGGGAACACCAGAAAAAATTCTAAGACCAATCAAAGCAACAATGGAAGGCTCTATGGCAGCAGCGCAAACCTATGAAGAAACAATCAGACAAATAAATATCTGTCGCCGAATAAGAAAGGATGATAGTCTGTCTACATCTCTATTTAATACAGTAATTGATAGAACTATAGTAGCGTCTGTTTTAGAAGTTGTAATAATAAATAAATCTGTGCCAATAGTAGCCTTCGTAGATTACTTCACAATTGTTACGAGGAAAAGAAGGGCATTAGAGATAGTACTAACAGACTTAAGCAATAAAGCAAGCTAAAAGGGTTTGGAGATTAAGCAGAAAAAGACAAAAATATATGGAAGTAGCAAGGAAGGAAGAACTGAAGGATAATAAGGACTTACGAACAGGATAATGCGATTTTGAAAAGATTAAATCTTTAAATTTCTAACAGCGCTTCAATTAGGATATAAAGCATACTAGAATCATAATCAATTAATTGATAAGTAAACGCATTAGAAGGAAGACTAAATTGAAGGTACATAAATATGACGTGATACGACGTATGGTGATGTACATTACGGAAACAATATGCTTAAGAAACAAAGAGGAAAATCAATTAAGAACTTTCGAGAGAAAACTAATAAGGAAGATTCATGTGCTGAAACAAGTTGGCGAAGAATATACACAACTATTGAACTGTGAGGTAATCGAAAGACTGAGAGGAGAAGCTGCGGTCAGAGTAATGAAGTCGTAAAGAATAAGATGGCATGGCCATATAAAATAAGAGGCAGGAGATTCATTATTAAGAAAATTACCAACAGAAGGTCTTACGTTAATAAGCCTAAACACAGATCAAAATCACTGCGGGAGGACCAAAAGAATAGGAACGAAGAATAGGATATAGTGGAGAAAAATTTGCGAAGAGGCATGAAGAAATGAGAATCTATGAAATTTCAAAAATAAATGAAAATAACAATTCTTATCCAAATATTTACTTTTTAAATAATTTAGATATTTTCGTGTTTTGCTTTTAGTAGCCCAATTGAAGTAAATTCTGAATTTGGTTGATATAAGTGGCGGGAATAAGGGGAGGGAGAGAGTTGCTAGGTGGGGCATCGATTTTTGTCGTGGTATATGATCTTCGTTTGTGGTTTTAAGATAATCTAGCTAAATTAAAAAAAAAATGCATCCTGAATCTTATATAATAATAATAATAATATATTTTCATTCCATAAATACAAAAGTGTGTGGAACAAGTCAATGTCAATTGGAGTTAAAAGAAATACACATATACACACATACACAATATACATCACATTACGATAACGAATAAAGTAAAACTTGAGTGTTTGCTAACGTATTTCTATTGTAAAAAAATCTTCAATTTTATATAAAATACTTGATTTAAGAATTTTCTTTAATTTGTTTTTGAAAGTGTTGAAAGGCAGGATTTTTAAACTATTTGGCAAATAATTATAAATACGTATGCATTGGAACAATACAGTTTTCTGTAATTTAGTCAAGTGCGTATAAGGTGGCACAAGAAACTATTTAAATGTATTTCTGGTGCCATGATTATGTGCTAGTTCAAATTTTTTAAAAAAATATTATAATTACTTTTGATAAACAAGCGCACTCAAGTATATAAATAGCCGGAACGGTAAGTACACTAAAGTCTCTAAAAATGTCTTTACACGTGTCACGCCTTCGTATGCCGAAAATTGATCTTAGACACGCTTTCTGCAGGATGAAGACTCTTCCACGTCGATGAATTTCCCCAGAAGACAATCCATATCTCAATCGAGAGTAGACATTGGCATAATATACTGAAAGAGCTGATTCAATGCTCACATTTTGTGCAATAACTTTCAGCGCATAACAAGCAACTGCTCAATTGCCCGATAAATGCTCAATGTGGGAACGCCAAGATAGATCGGATCAAGCCTCCATCCCAGGAACAGGTCTCATCGGAACAGTAAGAGTTATATCATTATGCTTGACACTAATATGTTCTGAGTTCTTGTTGAACATTATTAATTTAGTTTTGTTCATGTTTAGTTCTAAATTATGTTGTATAAACCAGTCTTGCAGTACCATTAAATTATTTTCCAGTGTCTTAATTAAATTAGCATTTCCTTTAGCTCTCGTGATCATAGTAGTGTCATCTGCGAACATTAGAATTAGATCAGAAGTTATATTGGGCAGATCATTAACATATAATAAGAAAAGCAAAGGCCCCAAAATCGACCCTTGCGGCACGCCGTCAGGAACAACCATCCAGTCAGACCTAACTTCACGTCCTCTCTCATCATGACCTACTACACATTGACGTCTATTTGCTAAATACGATTCGATCCACTGAAGAGGATATCCACGGAAACCCATAATTTCCAGTTTTTCAAGGAGCACTCGATGATTTACTCGATCAAACGCCTTAGATAAATCCATAAAGATACACGCCGTCTGTTCACCCGCTTCTAGTCCTGTTATTATCTCCTCCAGTAATTGAAACATCGCTCGCGTCGTGGATCTGTTTCTAATATAACCATTCTGTAAGGGGTTAAAAATATTATGTTTTTCAATAAATTTTTCTATCCGTCTATAAACAATTTTTTCAAATATTTTAGAGATATTTGACACTATAGAAATAGGTCTATAGTTTTCAAATTCAGATTTTTGACCCTTCTTGTGTATTGGTTTAACAAGCGATAGTTTCAGCTGGTCTGGAAACACACCTCTCATTAGGGATTGATTTATGATATGAGTCAGAGGAACAGCTAGTACCCAACAACAGTGCTTTAAGACGTCCACAGATACACAATCATGCCCCACGGCAGCTGTGTTCTTTAAATTATTAATTGTGTTTATTATTTCAAGTTCATCTACAGGATAAAACATACATGATTGTGGTGTAGATTGGAGTTTGTGTTTCGTTTGAGCGTTGCTGTCATTACTTATTTTGCTTATTCTTACGAAATATCGATTCATATTCGATAGAACTCTTTCCTTGTTTGGTTCATCCTTACAAAGATCATTTATACTAAAAGTACACTTCTTATTTTTTCCTATTAGCGTATTTACTACGTCCCACGTAGCTTTCATGGAATTTGCTTTATTTGCTATATGTTTTGCGTAAGTTTCCTTTTTCGCGCGTTTTATCTCATTATTATAACTTTCATAGAATTCCCTGTACACATGTTCATCAATCCTGTTTTGAATCAATCCTTCGTATAGCTGTCGTTTTATTTTTGATAGCATTTTTATTTGCTCAGTAAGCCAATTCAATTTCAAATTCTCATTATTCGCTACCGTTCTTTTGACTGAAAATTTATACAACGCTGTTTGTACTATGTTTAGAAAATTGTTGTAACTTTCATTTACATCATTTGTTTCGGTCACCACTTTCCAGTCGGTATTGAACATTTGATCTCTTATTAAGTCAAGGTGATTTTTATTAAAAAATCTTTTTTCAATTATTGTCTTCTCTGAGCATTCTTCTGTTACTGTAAATGATAATTTTTGGGCAGTGTGATCTGATAGCGTTGTGGTTATAACTACTGATTCAAAGTCAAAATTATTTACAAATATGTTGTCGATCAAAGTTTTTGATGTCTTAGTAATTCTAGTTGGTTCAGTTATAGTATGATATAGATTATAAATATTAAATGTATCTAACAGTCTCGCTGCATTTACGTCTTTTTTATTTAAGTCAATATTGAAATCTCCACTTACTATAATTTTGTAATTGTTTTGGAGTTTTGCTAACATGTCATCTAAGCTTAAGAAAAACTGCTCTAAATCACCCGACGGAGGTCTGTATAAGTTAATTATGATTATTTTTAATTTCATAAGCTTTACTGCACTACATTCTATAATATTTGCTTTACTCATTTGTTTCAGCTCTAGGATCTCTTCATACGGAATGCCGTCTGTCAAGAAAATGCAAGAACCCCCGTATCCATGCGCCCTGGAGAAACATGAAGCCATGTGAAATCCTGGAAGTCCAATACTATAATCAGGCCTTAGCCAATGTTCTGTCAGCCCTAATGCATTTACATTCAAGTTGTCAATAAAAATCATTATTTCGTCAATTTTATGTCTTATGCTCTGAATATTCTGATGTATATATGTAAATGTTTTTTTATTCTTTACGTTTCTAGTATTTTTGGCCAGGTTTTGTAAAAATTTTTGGCTTTAAATGGACGCACTATGACATTATTCGGCCATATATCCGGATTAAATAGGGTTTCATATACATCATCATTCACTCTAATTTTAAAAGCTGCAATTTCTGGGTTTCTAATGTTTAATTTGTAACATAGTATGATATTTATATTATATTCCTTCAAGTATTTTTTCAGATCGTCTTCCGTTGTCGTTTTCTGTAACTGTGATACAAAAACCCACTTCTGGTTTTCGGCCGCTGTTAACGTAGTGTTTATTCTGTTTCCACGTATTGTTTTTGCTGTATTGGAAACTTTCCGCAATCCTTCTCTCTGTGATGTTTCATTTAATTTGCAGTCATGCTGCCTGTCTCTGTTCTGTTCATCATCAGCGAGCGTTTCTTCGTTATTATGTTGTAATATGTTTCTCGACACCGTGTTTACCATCGGCAGTTCTTGCTTGTGAGAAGTCATATTATTATCATCTTCTTTCATGCTAATTTTTTCTTTCTCGCTAATCTCAAAATTTTTTTCTTTGTTTTTGTGTTGCGTTGTGTTTATTGTCTTTATGGGTGTCTCGCTTTTCGGCGTGTTGCCAGCGGTATCTCCAGTACGTATTCTTGAACGTGTAGTAGGTCTCTGTACGTTTCCCGCAGATATTGATGTTTTCTTTGTTTCTTGCGTAGATTTTAGGTTATTTATTATTGTATTTTGCTTTTCAATCTTTAGATTCTGTTCGCAGACTACACTCATTAGCAAGTCAATTTTATTATTTAGTTCCGTTAATTTCATAAAAATGTCGTTCTTGGTTTTGTCTTTGTCACAACTTCGGCACGTGTCACAATACCATTTGATATCTTCTGCGTGAGCTTCAAGAAATTTAATTTCTGCCGGCTTGAAATACTACATAGGTAATGTATAAAGTTACCACAGTAGCCACTGCACTTAACAACTTTTTCACTTTTTTCTTTTTGATTAATTTTGCATTTTAAACATTTCAATTCAGCACGATCCGCCATGTCACTTGCGCGCACTCGATGGACTCTTAGTTATCGACGAGGGCAATAATGCCACTTGTAGTTACCATAGGCACTTCCTCCAAGTCCTCCAACACTACAAAACCAGCAACAGCCGTACTTACGTCTACCGGCAGTTATGATTGGTTATAAACTAAGAAATGAACAATATTTCAAAGCTGTAATTTATTTTAATATTAAAATGTTTCCATACAGATTATCGTCGTTATAGCATTCATGTTTCTACGGCAGTACTAGAATGGATATACCCATATATTAACAACATTTAAACATACAACACCCTTAACTAAAAATTCCTTTCATTTGATCAATTTTGTTACGATAATGCTACTTAGCGTATGCTAGAAAATATATATCATATCAAGAGGTAACCAGTTGGATAAGCCTGTTGCTGTAGTTCTATTATTAGTTTCGACTTTATTTTTGCCATTTGGGTCCTATTTTCAAGATACACACTAAAAATGTTTGCAATTCCTGATAAAAATTCCAGTAATAAATAGGATAAAATTACCAAAAATTAGAAATATTTTCTATTATATTCCAATTTTTTGGTAATTTCACCTTATATATTACTAGAATTTCAAACTGGAATTACAAACACTTTTTAGTGTGTATAAGGCAAATTATTTGGCCACATTGTCTTTGATTGCATACGCATCAAGTTTACTTAATAATTCATTATATGGTACCGCAGCAAATGCATTCTGTTGATCGTAAAATAAGCCAATTACCATTGACTTACCATGATTTTCAATATGTTGCTGTAAAATTCTATTAATGTAGTTTAGGTAGTCAGTTTTCTGAAGCCGTGTTGGTTTCTGGCAATAATATAATATTGGCTTAGAAACTAAATGGTTAGTTTGTGGAATGTAAACGAACTCAATGAATTCATGTAAGCAAGACATTTCGACAATATCGTCGTAATTTTTCGAACGTCTTGCTACATGAATTAGTTCGTTTACATTAAGCCAATACATCCACAAACTAACTGTTTAGTATATCAGAAGATGGCTACAAACACCGAGAATGTAAAATTGGCTTAGAAATGAAGCTAAACGATTCAGCATGTAGTAGTACTCCAGGAACTTCGAGACTACAGACGTTAGAGCTATAATCGTGGCTTCTCCTTTTTTATGAATTGGTATAATAACTGATTTCTTAATAACATTAGGAAAGCAGCTTTAAAATAGCGATAAATTCACTAAATAAGTTTAAATATCTAGAAAGTATATTCTAAATTCTTCTAGTATATCTGCGACAAGATCTTCTGGCCCAGTAGGGTGTTTGCTTTTCAGTTTTCTTAGAATAACATAGATTTGTACAGGTGATAATGAAGATACAAACATAACATTTACTCGTAGTGTACCTTCTTGATCGATACTAGGTATTGAGGAGGCACCTCTAGAGGATGTTACGCGTTAAAATATATACTTTATTTTGACTTCTTTTTTAAATTAATTTCTGTCTAAGGGATCTAAGGTGTCAGGTAAGGTAACATCTGTTTTATTTAGCTTTGCTAGAATATCGTAGATTTGTAGAGGTGATAATGGAAAGGCGAACTAAGGATTAGGATTTACTTGTAATGCATGGTCTTGATCGACACCAGGTATTGAGGAGGCAATCTAAAAGATGTTATAAAAAACGTATTAAAATATGTACTTTCTTTCTAACTTATTTTTTAAATTATTCATTTCTGTCTAAGTGCTCTAAGGTATTAGGCAAGATAATGTCTGTTTTATTTAGTTTTCCTAGAATATCGTAAATTTGTACAGTGATAATGTATCGACTCTAAATTCCTAGAAGATATTATAAAAAAATCGTTAAAATATATGACTTCTTTTATAAATTTATTTCTGTCTTGGTGTAGCTCCCTGATGGTATGAGGTAAGGTAACATCTGTTTGATTTTATCTGATACCTTATTTTTAATCTTTTCTGATTAAGTATACCTCTTTATTTTTATTGCACTTAATGCTTTGTTTGTGTTTTGTTGTTAACTATGTCATTGTAAGAAACAATAGGAATATGGGACAATTTGGGATGAGTTTCATTAATTAATCTCCAAACGCTCTATATGGATAATGTCCGGACTAATGTTTAAACTTGAAACGCTTGATAAGGTAAGCAGAATTTACTCACGTCAACTTTATTTTTTACCAATCACATGAACAAGATTCTCTCTACATGTTACTTGCGTTCCGTATTCAACTATACATCCATACGTACAGTACAACTTCTTAGATTCATAATTTATCGTTCTACGCGTAGTATATCATTTTACGCGTGCACTAATGGACTTAAAGTCGATACTGGGTCATGCACGCACACGTTTACTCACACCGCGCCGTTTATCCGCGGCTTGATATACGATTGCTTTGCGTTGGAAGCGATTTTTCATCTCGATCGCATTATTTCTAAACGCGCTCCTAATTAAAAATAACACGATAAGATCGCGTCAACGGTTTTCTTACGCACCGATGAAAAATCGCTATCGTTGTTCGCCTATGCAAATGAGGTAGTACATGTGGTTTTAGGTGTATACGTTATTTGTTTAAATGTTCATTCATATGATTTAGTTTTTATTGATACTGATTCGGAACCTCGATATTACGCAGATCATATAAGTTCTATATAACTGATTTTAACTAATATTTGAAGTACACACGAGGTATATTTTATAAACGTAACTAAAAAGTCTTTTTGACGCATCGCAATAATAATTATAAAAATAATTATTATTGCAATAATTTAACAAAGTAAACTATAATCTGGCTGCAGAGACAATCCGCTACAATCTATGCTAGGTTATAGCTAGAGTGGTCAGGCGTGTCTGCGTACACGGGCCGCACTCGCCTCGCGCTATGCAGAACATATATCTTCAGGGCAATAAAATCACTCCCTCCGATTCATGTGTCTAGTATCTAGCATCCGCACAGAATATCACCTTAGTTTAGCGAGAAAATTCATGACACACTTAATGCTATAAACATTTTACCAAATCCTGTACCATTTCTGCTACTTAAATAAGGCAAGCGGCTTATATATAATATTTATAGTTAAATAAATAAATAATTTGGCTCTTTTCCGGCACTGTATTATATACATGTGTTAACCGTTAATGTCGCATATATGAAACTTAGTACTGACCTGGCGCGCAGACGAAAGTTCACCACTCTGGTTATAGCTGAGCTCCGCAAAAAAGGGGCTGGAATGCCATTTGTAGGGCCTGAACCCTTTTGCGGGTTGCTACTTAACCCGTACAATACTGAAGAAACTAAAAATAGAAATGGAGCAGAGAAAATCCAGTTACTGGGAAAATCTCCAGGGAATGGAGCAAAGTAAAATTCTTCTGGGAACCTATAACCAGAAGAGGTTTACAGAATGCATCAACCTGAGTATGAACAATGTTCGCATATTAACAGGAATACTTTCAGGCCATTGTAGACTGAAAGGACACCTGAGTAAGCTTGGATTGGAAAAGGATTTTGAATGCAGATTTTGTGGGGAACAGGATGAAACACCCATCCACCTCCTCTGAAACTGCGTAGCACTGTGCAACTCGAGGGCATTGCACCTGGGAACATGTGAAATCGAATAGGGAGACTTACCTAGACTGGGGCCCTCCGACATCCTACACTTTCTGAAAGGAATAGGATTGAAAGGCCAGCTGTAAAGCAGCAAGAATAGGGGACACAATAGATCTTTTAGGTCGCAGTTTAACATCACCCTTCTATCTACTACATACATACATACATACAAATAGCTGAGCACGAAGTAATCAATTGGGAGTTTGACAGTAATTCATTGAGAACGCGTGGTTCCAGACACACTGGGTAAGTATAGATGAGATATGTGTGCACTTTTTAAAAAATCATAATTATCTCTTAAACTATCAATTTCAAGTATAGGGCGTGTGGGATATAAAAAATGTAAAGTTAGACGCCGAAGACGACTAACATAAGTAATAAAATGTGGAGGCTGCCATTTGAAAAAAATAGTATTGTGGGGTTACTATACAGGGTGCGTCTTTTTATCTTGGGACAACGGAATATCTCTAAAACACTGCATCAAATCAAAAAAAGATTTTAATAAGATTTGTTATAATGTAGGGGGCTCACTGAATGGTGTCGAACTCGATCCCCACCTCATCCCCCCAGAGTGGGAGGGGGGACAACTTTGAAATCTTAAATGGGAATCCCCATCATGTATTGATTCTACGCCATCAAGCATGTAGTGTTTGTTTGAAACTTTTTTCGATTCGTAACAGATTGCGTTGTAATCGCAAAAAACATGATTGTGAACATCTAGAAAAAATACACCAAAAAGAGAATCAAGCAAACATGATTTTGTGTTTTTTTTAATTTTAACATTAAAAATAACATTTCAAAAAGTCATTCAACAACGAAGAACATTACTTTATGTGAAAATGTGCCTTTCCACTCCAATGCATTTATTTATTCGCAATTGAAATGCTTGCACACAACTGAGAAGTGTTTCCGGTGTAATCCTTGAACAAGCGTTGGTGATTCGCTCAATCATGTTTTCCCTCGTGGTTGGCACTTCTGTATAAACTTCAGACTTTAAGTGGCCCCACAGGAAGAGGTCACGGGAAGTAAGATCTGGCGATCCATCGACGATTGTAGGCTCGATCTAATACTTTTCGTGCTATTCTTGAATAACGTGCTGGACAACCGTCATGTTGGAACCACATTGTTTGTCGTACGTCCAAGGGAAGGTCTTCAAGTAACACTGGAAGTTCGTTCTGCAAGATGTTTCGATATTTTTCACCATATAAGTTTCCATCGATGAAATATGGACCAATAAGCTTATTGCCAATTATTCTACACCAAACATTCACGTTCCAAGGATATTGATGTTCAACTTGGGGCAACCAATGGGATTTTCGATACTCCAGTACTACGCCTTGTCAGAAAATAATACTCGAGCAAAAAAAATGGATTATCTTGTATCCTTTGAAGCGCCCGTTGATAAAATCGCACTCGATTTTGAAAATGATCGCCATGAAGTTCTTGATGCATGGAAACTCTAAATGGATGATATTTTCTGCGCTTCAATATTTGGCAAATAGTGGTCTGAGAAATTCTTGATCCGCGAGCTATTTCTCGAGTACTAATGTGCGGATTATTAGCTACTGCAGCTAATACGGCGATTTCATTATTTTCTTCAGCAATTGTTTTTCGGCGATTACGTTTTCTTGGCTGTACAGTTCCTTCGCTAGAGAACTGTTGAATGACTCGGTAAAAAAGAAGCGCGCGATCGCACTTTGTCGGGAAAACGTTGTGAATAAAGATTAACAGCATCATCGATATTCCTACCACTTTCTCCATAGATGTAAATCATTTCAATGGGGGATCGAGTTCGGCACCATTCAGTGAGGCCCTACATTATAATAAATCTTATTAAGATCTTTTTTGATTTCATGCAGTGTTTTAGAGATATTCCGTTGTCTCAAGATAAAAAACTCACCCTGTATGCTATGTACACGGCTGTTGTCGGCACCAAAACATATTCCAACGTGTTATTTAAGTACATTCTGGATCCTGGATTAACAACTAAAGGTATTTATAAAGCTTAAAAATAGGTAAATCCAAATTTGTAAAAATATATAGGGTGTTCAATTTAAAATAACAAAGAAGATGGCGACTTCCGCTATAAACGGAAGCGCTAGCAATCTGAAAATCTTTACTTAAGGAGAATTTGACCGATTACATCTAATCTGAATTTTCAAATTATTTTGGCTAGAACCCCATAAACTTTTAATGAAGGTCTCGCTGGGACACTCTGTATTCCTGATATACCGTATTCGTTAAAAAAATCTAGAAAGAGCACAGTTTTTAATCGAAATGTTAATCAAATATGCTCTGGATATAAATGTAAATCATATTTTGAATTCTAAATCGTTTGACAAAAACTTACTTATTTGTTTTTCTTTCCGATTGTTGTGCCAAATCTACAAGTTTTGTCATCTTTTATCGATTAATGTTCTATTTTACAAGCATTTGTGTGAAAGCTATCCTAGAGCACTATCAATTCACCATTGGCATCTAACAGATTTTATTTTTTTTTGACCACCTAATTCTCTTTTCTTGCAAGATATTCTACAATGGTAATGGAACGCTGTAGTGTACCAGGCGAAATATTGGATGTGTCAAATCTCGCAGTTGCGTTACATAAAACATGAATGAAAAGAGAAATACATCAAAGGAAATTTACGATAATAGATTTAATGATTTCTTTTTCAACGTAATAAATAAGTTCTTTTTCAGCACACTGCCAATATTTGCCAGTTGATTTTACTTAGTTTTTTCTTGCCTTACGGGTAATTATTTATGATATTTTTGTTCACGTTCTTATACAGTTTTAATCTTTATCTGCAATACAGTTTGGTTTAGTTAAAAAAAAAAAAAAAACAGAATATCTATAAAGTAGAATGACTTCCACAGATTTTAATGCTAAAACCTATAATCACCTACTTATTTTATAAATAATGAAGACGTTAAAAAGAATATGTATGCACAGTTGGTTTCGCTTCTAATAGGCGTACAATTTCGCCTCAAGATTAATTTCAATCAAATTTGCTCTACCTTTTCGAACCGGTAATTAAGACGGTCTCCGTTTTGGGCGCGGACCCAACAGCTAGATCACAAAATTAATCGCGTATTACCGAGAAATATTCCGCGGTTTTCGCCTTTGCGATTATAAAAACGTTATTTCGACGGAAAGAAAATATCTTTTTAAAAGCCAACGTTGGCAAAATCGGACGTTCAAAGCATGCCCCGACGATGATGGAGCGAAAAGTTATGCATAATTTGCGACGACAAGGTAAAATGATTAACGTTTCTAAGAAGGTTTTGTAGATGTCAATAGTTCAAAACGGAACTTTAATAAAAAAAAGAACAGTACAATAGAAACGTGCTTCTTGGAATACGGGTGAACTTTTTAAGTAAACTGCTCTATTTGCAAAGATTTTCAGGTTATAGTTTATGAACAGATGGTCACCAAATCATTGTAAGTACCTATTGTAAAGGTTCGCTGTTAGAGTCTTATGATAAAAAAAAAACGATAACTCTTAAGCTTACTTTATATATTTTATTATTTCGATCTCAACAGGAGTTCTTTAATAACACAGAGCAACACAGTTTTTTAACGTATAGACTTTGAAGATTATAATTTTAGAATGTTAGAGAACCTTGATTTACGATTCCTTATTACCTTTATTCTTTTCATTGATTCCGCAAAAATACTATTTATTCTGTGTTATGCATGAAGATATCAAATTAAAACGGATTTCAAAACCCTTCCTTTACAATTAAGTCGCTTAATGCACTTCAATGTCGATTCATTAATTACCATATACCATTTTACTAAGTGTGTTATAATCTTGTTATGACATTTTTGCTGCTGCATCAATTAACAGTGGAACTATTGCGATAGCGACAATCTCCAAGTTTCAACCAATAATAACATGCATTCACTATAGTAAAGAGATACGTTTGACAGTGATTTGTGCAGGCAGAATGATGCAACTCTAGATATTCATTCTAACGGCGACGTTTTTCGCTATAATAATAAGATATTGCAAATATTACCGCTAACGAGTCATGTATGTGATTTATTCGTACGATTATGCGTTCCTGTAATTTCGTAATTAGCATTGGTATTTACAATAAATCGTGCATTTTATTGACGTAGTAGTAAAAAAGGATCAAATTAGCTGTACGACATTGGCAGGAAACGAGATATTTCAATAAGTAAAAGGAAAAGAAAACAAATGTGTATGTATAACAAAGTTGAATTATTCAAAGAATTCATTATTATTCTCTGCAATTCATGATAATGCTCGTTCGATTTTTCCTATCTTAAACTCGATTAAATTAAGCTTTTATGTTATATTTATTACAGATACATTATTGTTATTATTATTATTTATAAACTTTTGTTTAATTATTTGTTAATTTTTTCTAATTTTGTTATTCTATTTTTGCTTACTATTTGTATATCTTTCTTTTCTTTTTTGACTTATTTCATACTTGTTTTTGGTAAAATGAAATAAAAGGAATATTATTATTTATTTATTTATTTATTATTACATACGTGTATTTGATTGATACGTTTTCTAACCGTGAAGTGCTATTTTAGCATTACTTTAATTATTAAACCACATAATAGTTATTGAAAGCTTACCGAAAACAGTTTAGAATCTTATTGCTTGTAGGTAGATACCTACCTGAAAATGTTGCCTATATTACAATTCGTTTAACACTAAAATGCGTAATGTTTTACGAATGGGATTGCTAACAACTTCAATTGAAAAGATCAACATTCCGACTAAATAAATATTTTCATAAGGCGGCAATAGTTAACGAGAAAAAAAAAATACATATACACAAAGACACGTATTCCTACTTTTACGACATTCTAATAAATTGGTCACAGTGACTCACTTACAGTTAACATTAATATATTTTTTTTGATATCATATTTTGATATTTTACAAAACGTAAAGATAATCAATATTTTATTCAAACTTCTTTTTACATCCTGACATCTCTTAACTGACAAACTGACATAATTATCAATACAAAACAATCAACAAATTATCTCCATAGGGTGAGTTCATTTATTAGATACGAAAAATTGTGAACATTAAATTATCAATGTTAATTTTGACATATAAGCAGGTCAAAAAGGCTACTTATAATTTTAGTTTCTAAATCCTTGGCGATGCGGAAATACCATGACATTTATGCCTCAAATAAAAATTTAATAAATTTTGTCAATAAAATTTTGAAATTTTAATTTTTCTTCCTCAATTCATAAATGAACACATGTTAACATAATTAACTTTAAATTATAAACTATCTAACTTTTTTTCAAAAAACTTCATTACCACCCATTTCTTTTTCTTTTTACATCCCATTCTGCCTTTTCAATACAAAAAGCTATTTGAAATAATAATTTTCTAACTCTAACCATTATTTCTTTACGTTTCAATAAGTCATTATGAATTTGTTCATTGTCATCGTCTTCTTTCCGTTTAAAGTTAACTTCTTCTACTACTATATTATTTAACCCATTTCCACTGTCCAAATCAGTACCATTCTGTTTTAAATATGATAGGTCAATCGCCAATGTCAATTCTCCTCCATAATAATGATCGCCTTCTTCACCATTAACATTGTCTCTTCATTATTTTCACTGACAGCATCATTTCGACATTCGACTTTTACAAGGCAATTCTGACAAGCTACTTAATTGGCAACGCTGTAAAAACAATCACATGGTTGCGACGAATAGTGCAGAAATAACGCAGAACAGTAAGTAAAACATAACCTTCTGACTTAAGCTACTAAGAGAACAGCTAGCGCCAATAATCCGATGAATCTGGTAATTGTGCTTGTTGCAGCATTTGGGTGTGTTTACATTGCTAGTGAAATGAACCGAGAGAGAGAAGGATATCTATTGCGGTATGTGTTGAAGTATTCAACCGACAACAACAAGCAAAAGGAAGATATGTATTGTTTTTATGTTTGTGCTATTTTCAAACTGTATATTAAATGGATGTAATGTATTGCATTTTTCGATTTCGGCGTATACCCTTTACTGAACGCTGCATTCATTAGGTGTGCTCGTTCATTGTATGGAACATATTAGGAACAAGGTTTAGGGGTTGGTATATAAAAATTTAAGAAAAATTCTAGTGTGTTTGTCAATTTATATGTAAGGCAAAAACCAAACCTAAACTATGACCTAAAGAAAGTATGACTTACTGCAACTGTGATCAGCTGCTTTGCGTGTCTGTGACGACAAAAAAAAATATGAATAGCCTCATCACAGCCTATTATCAGTTTTCTTTCATTTATATTGTCGTACACTGAAAAAAATATTTCATCTTTTGTCAGCAGTTGGGTTTTATGTAGATTGTGGTTGTGATATAAACGCTCCTGAAATAAGCTCAGGAATTGCTCGCTGAGCTAAACTTTTTAGTCCGATTAATTCAGTCAAAAGTTGTTCCGTCGAAATAAATGGATGATTTACTGTGATGCAAATTGCGCTTTTGAGCTGTCAAAATAATCTTATAAATATTGCATAGGTATGACCATGACTAAAATATGTAACAATGTCAATAAATATTGAAATGAAATATTCTCCTTGTAATATTCTTTTCCTATTGTTACTTTAACAACATAATAAGTAAAATAAGAAAATTGGTGACCGAAAGTGTTGATTTAAACTCTGTTTTTATTTCTGTGTATAGTCAAATGGAAATATCTTTCAGGATGTTTTGAGGAAAGCAGAATATTTTATAAAGAATAACTTTCTTCTGTGAAACACATATTAATAAATCTTTTCTATTTGTAAATTTATCCATGGACAGCCTATGTACGTACTGCTGTGGTTAGACAACCCATTTTCCGTTGAGTGTATTTTAAGTTGCATATTCTGGTTATTTATTTTTTTCCTTGTACAGCTGATTTTCAATTTACCGAGAATTTTCACAATTTTATTTTGTCTTGAATAAGTTTAGTTTAAGAGTTTATTGTATCATTTAATTTTGTAGTGTTAAGATTTTTTAATTAATCCAGACATTCAAATGTCTATTCTTTGCTTGTGGTGAGTTAATGCGGATTCTATTAAATATTGTCGTTATAATGTTATACGTCTGCGTTGTATGATATTGAGAGAGGGATTTTTGTAAGAAAAACAGTTGTGGAATTTTGTTAAGGACTTCCTTGTTCGACTATTGACGTGAGTAGACGTATTTTTAAATCTTGGTTGCCATTTTGTAATCCATTTTGATATTGTAAAATTTAATTGTCTTTTATTTAGTCAATCAAGGAACTTTTATTATAATAATTGTTAATATATTGGAGTGTGCACTTTATAGATATAAGATCATTATTATTTTTTGTTTAGGAAGATTTATTTTAGTTTTTTCTCTCGTTTAGTTTAAAGAGTTAATCTTCTGTTATTCAATTTGCTGTTTCATTGTTATTTTTCAATCACCTCGGTTGGATGAGAAGAAGCTTTTTCTTTTAGCTTTTTCATTTTTGTAAATCTCTTGCATTTGTCCACGTTTAGAAGAGTTTAATTTGTGAAACCACGTGGATAGAAATGTAAAGGTTGTGTATTTTGGATAGACTAACCAACAGTACTAGATAGTGTATCACTGTAAATGTAATCCATTTCTGACTCTGTGTGGGTAAATAATAAGGAAATTAGGAATGGAAATAATGGTAAAGTTCCTTTTATTTGCTGTATCCAAGTTGTAATAAAGCTACATCGTTTATTTTAATAGGTTTTAATGTGTAGTTAGTTAGTGACAAAAATACTCCAAACTTTGTAACTGGTAATACTCTAAACTTCTCCTAGACCCCTCACCACAAACTGCGCTAAGCTGGGCAGAGAAACACTATCAGTGTTCTTGCTGATGATGATAGTTTGCTATTGAAACGTACATCCAGTTTAGCGCAGTTGTTGTGAGGAGTCTAGGAGAAGTTTGCAATAGTTAGTTAGTGTTTCAATGTTTATATCTTACAGTTAATACAAAACAAATATTTATTGCATAATTCAATCAATTTTAAAATTGGACTATTCTTAATCTGCTTTTAATTCTTGCCTGAAGATATCCTCATTTGGACGAAACCGGTCGCTTTAATTAATTCAATCTCTTATCACCTTATTATTGTACACTTCATTGTACTGTCGCCTTCTTATTTCAATAGATTTTCGTAAAGAAATAGTTGAGCACAACAGATTCTATCTAGATAGTTAAAGTAGTCGGCCACTTACGCTCATCATAAATTTATCGATTACCTTGTCAATTAGAAAATGATAACTTCCCGCTACAATCATTTCACGTTTCAACATTACATAAGGAACGCTAAAAATCGAGATACCCGCTGATAAAAGAGTCCTTTAATATTTTTCACCTCACCTAATGGAAGCTCATCATACTCATTAAGCTTTCACGGCGTTAATATCTAATTATCACTACGGTTAATTGCGGCACCGGCTCCCATTAATGCAATCATTATCCATATACGGGACCAAAATTCTCCACTGCCATTGTCTTTTCCGCGCTATTGTAAGTATTTAGCGCGAACGGGAAGCGAAGACTGGAAGCCCACACGTGTGGTGGCCTTAACGTCCTACCTTGACCGGCACCTGTTATGAAAACGTCGCATTGGAGATCGTATTACCGCGGAGTGTCGGGAAGATATCGCGATTCCGAATTGGTCACCCGACGGCAGCGAATGAGGAAAGTCGGAAAAACGCATGAACGCTGCCTTATGTCTATCGGTGCTTCCGTTGCCGTTTCCGGGACAATTTTTTGTTTATATTTGGTTAGTGCTGAGTCTGAACCAGCTAAGAACTTTCTTGTTTCGTAAGATGTATAATCCAGACGGAATGCACACCAAAGGTCTGCAAATAGACTAGGAAATGCAAATGTTCTGGTTTGGTACTTTAGCCACACACTCAATTAAACGAAATAATAAATAAATAAAAATAGATAGGAGTTGAATGGTTTACATTCATTTATTTACATATGACATATTTACTTAAAGTTTTCGACATGCAGGTGACTCATGAGAATCATACCAAACTTTAAAAATTAAACAACAAAAAAATCTTCGTTTTGAAGGAGTAAATTCTTTTTTTTTACTTTATTAGAATTTGCAAATATAAAACAAACTAGTGCTTGCCGTTGTTGGAGGCTGTTTTGGTTGTTAGTCATAATTAAAGCAAGGTGGTTCGCGTTCCGAACGAAAACACACACTACGGGTGTTGATAGAAAAGCACCCGATTGCCCGTATAAATCCTCTAGTTGTTTTGGCCTAGTAAGAAAACACGCCCATGTATAAAACTACATGCGCCCGTAAATCACGTGGAATATTTCAATGCACAGTGATGACGCGTATATGCATAACTTGTTTGTTGCAGCACTCAAATATCTCCGTTCAGGCTTTCATTGAAAAATAAGAATTGCTAAAATAATTTACATTTTGAATACGTTTTAAACACCTTAACAAGATAAAATATATAATTGTATTACTTATTTAAATAGGTAATAGTGACATTTTCTTTATTTCTTGTATTTTATTAAATATATATATATATATATATATATATAAAACAAGCATAAGTTACATAACAAACAATAAAGAGTCACTAACTATTTAAAGTAATAAAACAAAAACTTGGTAAGTCTTTTTATCATTGATTAGAAATAATTTACATATTATTAATATCAAAACTTTGTAATTTTCCACAGCAATATATTTGAAAATGATGATAAGTTTGTTTTATCTAGCGGCACGTAAAATTTAAACGATTATCAAAAAACGTATTAACTCTTAATAAATCCAATCAACGCCCCTACCTCAAGACTTTTATTCAAAATATTGATGCAACTAGGCCAAAAACAGGGGAAGCTCTTTCACTAAATTATGTTAATTATTGTTACTTTATATTGTAATTTAATAAGTTTTTAAAATTTGTAACTACATAATACTTTCTAGATTTTTCTTTTGTAAATATGAAGTTCTCTTACATGTGAATACAGAGCCTTAGAATCCTTAGATAATATTCTTTACTGACTTCGCAAAACTATGTAGGCACATATGTATGTAGATACATATGCAAGTTCCTAGGCATAGACTGCGTGTAGGCAACGCCACTGAGTATTCCGCTTCCCCACTTCTCCCAACACGTTTGTCCGTCCTTTAGTCATAATAATAATAATAATAATAATAATTCATGCCTTGGCATCCCCCAACAGCTTTCGCCAATTACAGGGGGCGTCGGCCTAGCCATGAGTTACTACATGAGTGATGAAGTAAGCAAAGTAAGGAAGCGACTATTTTGGTTTTAAACTAGAATTTATGAACAAATTTTCAAGATAATCTAAACTTTAAGAGACGGAAGTGAATACTTCTTTTGATAATATGCTTAGAAGAAGGTATTAATAAAAATATATTTGTGTCATATGTTTTTTTTTACATTTGCTTTTCTTTTCTAGGAAATGTTATGTCGCATTGTTTAATGATCGAATGACAAACGGATTCGTATTACAGCAAATGATGGCGATTTTAATTTAATTTGGAATACGCCAAAGACGCACCCAATACGTTAAAGGTTTTGCAGAGGTATTTTTTTTAAAAAATATATCCAGAACAAGGCAATAAAAATAAAAATGCACGCAAGTCAAAACTAAAGGTGATGAGATTTTGTAATGTATTTTGTTAACTAATATTTCATTTGTTAACTTAATGCAACAGATTCTCAGCAACTATTGGCTTTTCTTATCGACTTTTCTGGAATATTTTTACTTTTTAAAACAATGCTTATTTTTGCGGCATTTATTAATATTCTTGTAAACCTTCTGTAATCCAACTAATTAATATATCTTTCAGATTTCAATCTAGCATTAATATAGTATATCTTGAATACTTAAGTGGAGAATCTGCTTTAAGTTGTAAATGGCATAAACATGTTATTGGAAAATTGAAACTTAATATTTCTGGACAATAAAATAGCCTAATAATCTATTATTTCTAATTTCTTTGTTGTTATTCTAATTTATATACTCATTATTACTGAAGAACTTTATTATCCAGTAAGACGTTTGTGTTATTTTTTTTAAAAAAACTGCTTTGATGTTTATATGATCGAAATAGTATTTTCATATACATCCTAAAAAGAAATGTGCTAAATTTACCCCAAAAATAGGAGGTAGCCCAGTTGCCACCTAATTTTCGGCTAATTTTACCACATTTTTTTTAGGGTGTAGTTGCATATGGGATTTCAGCATTCCTGCTGATTATCCTGTAATCAAAATATTCTCTGAGGTATTGATGAGTTTCTCTGGTCGTATGTGGTGTTGCACCATCTTCTTTGAAATACCCATCCTCATCATCCACTTGATTTATGAACGGAACGAGTATTCATTGCAATATGCTCAACAGTAAGTGTGCCTTTAAAAAAATTGAACTCATTAATATTCTTTGACATATTCCCACCCAAAGATCAACTTTTTGGGAATTTAATGGTTTCTCAACAAAAGAATAAGGATTTTCTTTCACTCTGTAAATTTACATATCTAGAAAGATAAACCCAAGCCTCATCTGAAGAAACCTGTGTTAAGGATATCCAAGTTCTTCTCTGGTTGGTTCCCTTTTTACAGAAATTTGATTCGCTTTAGGACAGGTTTGTGAGGGTAAAAAAGTAGGAAATTCCTCCCAGAAGATAAAAGGTTTTTGCACCCTAGGGTAATAGTAAAAGCATACTTGATCGGTTACGAAGTAAATACATTTTAAAAAGACAATGACTCTGAAAAATGAATGAATAGTCTGATCAATTGCAATGTACTCTGCTAGCGCATAATACCTACTTGTTGCTGTTAAAATTAATCGACATAGCTCTACGGAATGCTGCAAATTAGTTTTGACGTTTTTTGTTCTATCTCGTCTATATAGCGGTCATCATTAAACCTAAAGTTTGCTAACAAGCAGTAAAGTTTTCGAATTTAATACCAAATTCTTTTGTACATAACTCATGAGTCTTACAAATGTCATTCTAAGTACATCAGTTGATGCATTATTGTATTGAATAGATAAGTGAGTATAAAGTGCAACTGTGTGAATATTCTCGTCCGTGACAAAAAAAAAGGAAACGATTACACTTTATTTATCAGCTCATGTGCGCCTTTTGTAGGTCTTGGATAATTGATGATGTGTTGTACGAGTGGTGTTTTGGAAAATATAGCAATGTCATGTTCAAATCGACTCACCATCTTTCCTAATTTCAACATTTATCTCCATATCTTTGTCGTCAGGAGTATTTGAGCTATTTGCATCTTGTGCTTCTGGATTCAATTTGAATCAATTGAGACCAGCATTAATTTCATCAACCGTTTTTTTTAATTAACGGTTTGGTTGCCATAACTTGAGAACTTAAAAATATAGAATAGAATGCGACCCAAGGAAAAGAATATAAGTTTTAAAAGCCCGAAAAAGTAGAGGTTTTTCGCTATGATTCAAAGGAATGCTACATGAAGCTAAAAAGGTATGAGAAAAGTTACGTAGGTATAAGCACTTCTCCATTCGGATCGGATTGAAACTAAACGTTTTATATAAGGGGTAAAGAACTCTCCTGAAATGTCAGATATGTAACGAATGCATTCTAAATAATATAACTTCACACTTTTCGAAACAGAAATTTTAAATTAGAATGCAACACCACTAGAATTGCTTATATATTCATGTACAAATTTAGATACAATTTCGAAAACCATAAAGTTATCCTTTCTGTTTATTCAGCGGTTAAATGTAGCTCGCAAGATTCCATTCCATAGGGCTTGTGTTTGCGAGATTCAAGAACGTGAGTCACCCGTGATTCATATCAAGATTGCGGCACTTCTGGTATTTTAACATGTAAATCGCGAAACCACACGGGTATGTGTAATTGTGAACCTCTTTTTTTTTTTTAAGAATTGTGGCAAAAGAATATGTAGTACTTACATATTTAACGTGAGATCATGCTTGACGATTAGTTTGCAAAGTTAGTCATCTGAAAGTAGTTATTAAGTGAAACAGTGACGTTTGGAATATACAGTACCCACCATGAAAATTAGACAGTAGGTGCTATTTCAAGACCATGAGGTGGATATATGTATGAAATAAAGTTTATTTTGCCTATGTTATGGTAACTATATTTTTCAACGTATTTTGTATGAAGAATAAAAGACTGTTATATTCAGCATTAGGGCACTAAAAAATAGAGCCTTGCGCAGTTTTGCTCAATTCTTCAGCATGTTATAACTATTGCATAGTTTAGAGTTAAAATGTTATTATTTTAATTAATATATCAATAATCAATGTTGTCATTCTATTTCATTTATTTTTATAAATTATATCGCTTGCAAATTTATAAAATATTATAGTATTGTAACTTGTGGAAAACCTTTTCAAAAATGTCAGTATTTATTATAGTTACTGTTATTGTAATATCTTTTACAATTTGTACAATAGAGAGCAGATTAATCGAAACTGTTATAAAATTTCATAACCCTTGCTAGTGCTGCGAAAGGAGGATGTCAAAAATGTCCCTAAATCCGAATTTTAAGCAATTTTAAGAACTGTAATGACAGATAACGTGTATAAAATTATCTTTGCAAATGAATAGAGAAATAAGATAGGGATGTAAAATTTATTTCAATATTTATTTTGAAACTATTTTTTGTTAATTAATAATAATAATAATAAGCAATATTAAGTGATCGTTTATTTCGTTAGTTTTTTTTTAAATTTATTTGTTATGTTTTGGAGAGATTTTTTTGTAGTATTATTTTTTGTTTATTGTTTTGGTTGTAACTTTTAATAAAATTTTGTAAACATTCGTTTTAAAATCGCTAGAAAACATAGCGTCGAAACACTTCAAACTAGGATTCCTTTTTTCAAGAAAGATGTGATATATCACTTTAATTAATATAAGTTTATTGATTCAAAATAAAATATAAAAAAACGAAATACAATTAATCAAAAAAATAAGCGACAGTTGTGTCGCATAAATCATAGAAACTTAACAGAAATATTCTGCCATGATAATTATTTCACGAGCATAACAGTTAAACATCAAAACTGTCAACAAATAATGTACGTAATACTTTGTCCTTCTTACATCTTAGTGATTGTTTATTTATTTTCTTATTTATTTTATTGTATATTCACTATTATTCAGTAGTATTCATTACTTAAATAGTACATATATGCATTTTATTCATAAATTAATAAAATAAGACTTAATGTTTGTCTATTATTTAGGTATATTACAAAAATAAATGAACATTAAACCACAACAAGATACATTCTTAATTAAAAGTATGTATTTACATGTAGCAATCATCTTTCATTATCAAAATTTATAGCAGATAATCCAAAATATATCCTCTTTCTGTTAAGCGTATCTATTTGTATCCTCTTTTGCAAATTATGGGGTAGCTTTTTCAACAATTCTGCTCTTTCTTGTACAATTACCTCAAAAAATTATAACCGCGCTAAATTATAATAGTAAAACAAATTCGTAGCTGTAATTTTAAATATCCACTTTAAATGAACTATCGTCTCGAAAGATAATACCCTTTACAGTGCCCGACAAAGATGCCGCCACCTTTTCGGCGATTTATATACCCAGAATTAAAATCTTTGAAGTTTTTGCCAAAGAATTTTATATAATAATTCTGATTTTTAATTCTCTTGCTCACGTGGACATTTTATTACAATATACTGTTCGTATTTTTTTGCTTATATTTTAGTTATAATTAAATTTAGTTCCATAGTTTACTTGTGTGCGTTATATTAATATTTATGTAAGCAGTACTTTATTTTTGTAGGTAGTTTTAGTTTAAATAATTGTTTTTATTTCAGTTATAATAGGGTGTATATAACTTATTGTTACAGCAATAAATAAATGTGCAGTCCTTATATATCTTTTTTACTTTTACAAATATCGATGCCAGTTTACTCGTTTAGTTATTTATAATATCAATCAGAAGTAAAGTTATTGAAAAACAAGCGCTGTACTTGCTTAGTTCTTATTCAATTAAAGAAACAAACTTTCTATGGAAGAATCCCTAGCGGAACAAAACAGTTATAATAGTTTTTTTGTGAAAATAGGCTTATCAAAACAATTTTGCGTGTAATAGGCCTTTCTTCTTCATGATTGTTAAGTCGAAGCATTTTAATTCTTAATAATAATAATAATAATAATAATAATAATAATAATAATAATAATAATAATAATAATAATAATAATAATAATAATAATAATAATAATAAATATATTTGCAATAAAAACATTACAGAAAATTGTCATTGTATACATGTAGTGTGTATATGTACATTTGTCAAATGATTTAGAAAAAATGAATGTATAAATAAAAAAGATTAATAAAAACATAGGTGTAAATATAAAAGATATAAATATAAATACAACAAACAAACATATAAACAAATAACTAACCAACAAAACATAGAAGGTGTAGGAGGTTTGAAGTAATGACAATACTTCCCTTTCGGATACAGAAATTCCTGTATACTGTAACACTCCCTCTCGAGTAACAGTTTCCTAACTTGTTTTTTAAAGTTAATCGCTGGTAGTTGCTTTATATCGTCAGGCAAGTAATTATAAAGTTTCTTCCCCCAATACCCAATCGATTTTTGCGAACATGATAATCGATGGTATGGTGTTCTAATGTCATTCCTACTGCGTGTGTGGTATTGGTGGTGACAACTGTTTAGGGGAAATGAATCTTTGTTAGTATGTACATATATGACGACATTGAGGATGTAGACCGAATACAACGTAAGTATATTTTCACTTTTAAAGTAGCCTCTGCATGACTCATTATATCCTAAGCTGCATAAAAAGCGGATGGCTTTCTTCTGCAGCACAAAATATCTTGTGTGTGTCTGTCGCCATACCCCAGAAGTGTATGCCATATGAGAGGAGGGAGTCGAAGTAAGAGAAGTAAGTCATTTTTGCGGCTTCGTGTGTTACCACCTGCTTTATGCGTTTTATTGCATATAAAGCACAAGACAATCTGCTGGAGAGCCTATTAATGTGTTGATCCCATCTCATAGTCGTATCAATGGTGATACCTAGGAATTGAGCCCCCGACGGTGAGTGATTTTTGGTAGTAAATCTTAAGCTTTGCGTATTTTCCAGATTTATTTTTAATTTGTTAGCACTAAACCATCTCTCAGCTGTATTCATTGCCGTCTTGGTTTTTTCGACGACATCTTGGAAACTTTCGGAAAGCACCAGGAGTGAAGTGTCGTCAGCATTAAAACAAATTTCGACATTTTCAATACTGGATGGAAGATCATTGATGTATATGATAAACAGTAGCGGTCCCAGTATCGATCCCTGCGGAACTCCACACCCGATACTCTCCAGATTCGATTCTATGCTGTTCCACGACGTTAATTGTGTTCAGTTGGTAAGATAGGACCTTAACAGCTCGAGTGGTACCCCTCTTACCCCATAGTGCTCTAGTTTACTTAAGAGGATGTCGTGATTTACTGAATCGAAGGCTTTCGTTAGATCTTTGATTTGTGCCATAGAGAGCAATAGCAATACAACATTAAGAAAGAATAACTCGACAATTTCTTTAAATAAAGTTAAAACTTTCTTTTCCGATTGACGAATGACATTAAATATTTTTCTATTTTCAAAAAGCCGTATTATTAGTTTTGTAGTTTATGATCTGATACCGATTACTAATTTGCGGCTTCATTTAGTTATATCGACATCCTGGAACAGCCTGTATAGTTAAAAATATTTTTAGGTTATACAACATTGAATTCTGTAAAACTTTTTTTTATAAAAGTCTTTTTCCTAAAATCAAAAATCGAGTTGTAATCAAAGATCAAGTCTTCGACGGGGCACCTGTACTTCTGGTGCATACTGCAATTGAAATGGATGCATAATTTAATAATAATAAAATTTCAATGTAATCACGTAAGCTCCTTTTTTGAGTGTATCCTTCGATAGTGATATTGTCATATCTGTGGTGGGTAGGTACTATACATTATATTGATTTGGTAAGGTATAGTAAAGGTAAATACAATGTATTATCTGCTCGATTGATAGACGCAACTAACGACCACAACCTACGCTAATGTAAACTGAGATTCCGCATATTTATCACATTTATAAACGAACAAATAACAGCTTGTACGGTAGTAACAAAGCCGCTTCGAGTATAGATCTTTACGTCGTGAGAAGTCATCCCGCGAGCGCGCGGGGGACGAACCGTAGGGGGATCCAACAGGGCGTGCACTTGCCTGACGGCATTCCTACGCTCGAGGCAACCTGCCTGGAGACACTCTCTCCTTACGGCGCGCCCTCTATCGTCACCGCCGGTATTTATATCGGCCAGTCTCGCTAATGCTTAGTTGCTTACATACGAATTTTTCGAAATTGGTCGGTAGCCGTGATGCATTACCGCGGTGGCTGTTATTAAAGATATTTATGATTGGTTCGCCGCGTCGGGCTACTTCATTTAGCCAGTTTTAATGGAAAACCGCGGCCGGGGACACGACCAGTAGCGACGACCGTACGGCGAAAGTTTACGGAGATAATGACCGTGTGGAAGCCGGGATAAAAAAAGGGAACAAATCGCTTTGTATGGATAGCGATGGATAAAAAGTCGGTTCTTATGCTCCGTTTACCTTTTATGGGGCTTTTTGATGGTTCAATAAGGCAACAACGTCGTTGGATGTAATAATAATAATGGAGCATATTAAGCTGAACGCTAAAATTTGAATTTATTTTATACAAAGTAATCCATAAAAAAATAATAATTATTTTGCAATACATAATAATTAAAATATAGTCTCAAGCCCGAGTGTAATTGTTTATGATAGCATCTGCGCGGTCACCACCTGTTAATATAATATCAGGAGTTCCAAAGAGTAGCCAGTTGACTCCAAACCTTTAATGTGTTAAAGACTTGTGTACTCCACTTCCTGCTTGAAATTTAGTTTAAGCAGATCATATAACTATTCAAAAGCTGCAAATTTGTTAGAAAATAATTTGCACAAACTAATTACTTGATGGTTTCAAATAAAATTTGTATACATGTAAAAAGCATCAGATTAACGTGCCGATGCAAAATTACCTTTGATATTTTGAGTATGAAATCGCTTAAACATAAAAACACAATAATGCTCATTTGTCCTATAGTTATGCAATAAATGTGTTTGATATGTCAACACAAAATGGTTATCTATATAAAATATGAATTTTTTCTCAAAATTTTCCTCAAGAGACCACCTTAATCTGTGGATTATTTCTGCTTTCTTAGGCCGGTTTTACATTATACTTAATTTAGTATGAAACTTTGATACAAATTTGCTATTAAATATTTCAAAGAGTATTATACAGAAAAATTTATTTGTAAATTTCGCACGAAATATTGTACTAAATATTTAGAACCTGTTCTATTTTCTCATTAATTTTACAAACGAAATATGCGTACGCAATATGTGAATTGTTGGTTAAGTCCAGTGGGATATGTCGGCGTTTGTCGTACAATACAGATCGCTCAATCTAAGTTGACATAGACAACGCAAAAATACACGATGTAGTTTGTAGTTGAGTCAAAGCATAAGAATTCTGTTGTCTTATCGTATATCGCTGTATCACCATCCATTTTAGAATAATGTCGTGTCATGTCAGCAGGTTGAATTGTTATTGAGTATTCAAAACTACCCTAGATAAAGTTTAAAATTGATTGATTCTATAACAATTTGTTGAACATACTCAGTTTTATAATCTATAAAAAAGATAGATACATACAAAAAATTGCATTTTATTTTTAGAATTATATTTCATCCCTAACTTGTCTTGCAAAATTAGCAGATCTATTGCCACTTGGTCGTTGCACCTTACCAAAATTTCAACATTTTCCTCTGCAACTTCATCTATATCGATGTAGCTTAAGTTTTTAGTAGAACACTAGAAATAAGCTTATAATCACCATCTGAAGGTCTAAGTACTGCTAGACTATTTACGCCTTTATAATTGAAGAAGTAAAAATCTATCAGATCTACGTCTATCCACGTCCGTCAAGATCACCTAGACAATGAGGAAATTGCCAAAGTTCATCAAATCGTTCGACAATCCCGAATTTAATATTTTACGGGACCTGCTATCATAGTTACATTTAAAGATGATAGCCATAACAGCAATACTTCTTGGTCAGCCATTTTACGGTCCTTTTCATAACTTTTTTCATACTAAATTTTTTTTATGTATGACATGCAGGTAAGTTTCTTTATAAATTCAAAATAAAATTTTATACAAAATTTCATACTAAATTAAGTATAATGTAAAACGGGCCTTATATTATGTATATATAGAACAAGGATAGTAATCTATATTTTTTACGAATGAAAATTACCAGTTAGCTGAAATTACTTCTTTTGTTTTTCTTTATATAAATATTGCAGTGTATGTTTTACAGTAGAATAAAATCATTTTTTGAACACGTCACAAAGTTTATTTTCATGCAAAATTTCAGAAGTTAAAGCACAGGCATTTTTTTATCTTACAGTTACTTCTATTGTAAAATATGCATAATATATTTTAATTTAGTTAAAAAAACATTGGCTAGTATTTTTATTGCTGTTTTAATTGTTACTGTTGAAAAATTATCATAAAAAGTTCACTTTGACATAGAGTTAAGGCTGAGTTGAGTTGTTAAAACGCAGTGGTATCAATTTACATCTATTGACTGTTACATTGGCATATTTTTTTAATAAGATTTTTTAAATATCTTTCGCAGCCAAAAAAATCTAATACAAATATCGTTCGTCAAGTTATTTACAGTGGCTGAATTCAGAAAAATTGAATTCTCGTGCTGTAACTGACACCTATCGCACTCTACAGTAAATAACTATTTTGTACTCATTGCTACTTCATGCATTCAAAAGCTTGCGTAAAGTATCATTTTATGTACTAGTGCGTAAAGTGAAATTGGTACTTTCTGAAGGAACCAGATGTAGGTGTACAAATATGCTGATATTCCTGGTGACATTTAAAACGTAAACTAACTAAACTGTCAAACGTTGTAGTATAGGTACATATTTGACAGCTGTGTTTGACAGTATATTAAATAGGCAGAATTAATCCTAATAAATCATAACATACATTTTATTACTAAAAGTATTTGTTATTCGTTCAGAAAATATTGTAGAATCTCGTGCATGACACATTTTACAAATTCGTCGCCATTCAAACTTGCCTCTCATTTGGCAAATGTGTTTTCACACATTTAGTTCGTAAATCGCTATTAGAAGCTAAGAATCTCGCAGATTTTCCTCCCTCTATGTAAGTCGTCATTTTGCATAGATTTTGGCCGATGATCGCTAAATCAAGGCGAAATTACCTAAGTATATTAAAATTAAATATATGTTGTTAAGATTATTAAGGACTTTTTTCTTATACTTGAATTAAACACCTTACAACAAGGACTTTCTTCAAATCTATCTATCTAACTATCTGGAACAAAACCATTTATTGAAATACTTTTTCTTCTTTGAATATAACTTGAATTATTTTATATATAATATATATAATATGTAATATTTTCTTTTTATATTTGGTACGTACATATTTTTAAGCTAGCAATAGCTTTGATATAATTTATTTATATTTTTATAGTTTGTGAGGAAACATAGACTCTTCTAACATGCAACCCATGCAACTTTAATAAATGTCAATTAAATGAAATGTAATGAACTAATGAAGCAGATTTTATTTGAAACAATTACTTCGACGTTTAAATTATTAAATAGCTAAAAAAATATTATCTTTGCAATATTACACAAAGTTTAATCTACCATAGGTAGTAGATGTTTTTCGGAATAGGATTTCTCAAATAATAAATGATAAACTTTGAAAAGTGATTCTCACATCCTTTATTGGTAAATATATTTGATTAAAGCTGTAGCTAAACTATTTTAGAAGCTCTCGAATTTAATGATGTAGTCGAACTTTTAATACAATGATCGCTAATAACACTTTGCTAATTTCGAGAAATAATCGTAGTTTGCTCTAAAATTTTAGCTGAACATTTTAAATTTTGTATGAAATTGTTTTACCGTAGGTACTAGGGTGGTAAAATAATGATGCATCAGCTAACAAGTAATGCTGTGCTTACAGTTGACAAGGCCAAAAAGTAATTTGCAGTTAAAATGCGTATTATTTAGTATACCTAGTCTCTTTCAACCTAATTGAACGTATTTTTTTCTCTGAGTCGGTTAAGCATTTTAATAATTTGAACAATTTCAAAATTTACTGTAAAACATTCTATAATTTAATTATTGAATTTAATTTATACATTAATTGATTACTTAATTTAACTTATATTTATTTTTTGTTTTTAGATAAGAATCGAAATAAAATTTGTTCCTGTTTACCAACTCACATTAAAATGGCTTTTAACGGCAACTGAGAGCACTTATTGTATTCGCATAAAAACTGCAAAACCAAATTTGAAAATGTTTTAATATTGTGAAAGTCACATTTGACGCAACTGTTATAATTGAGAATAAACTCCACAGATCATCACAAAAAGCTTATTAAATAAATGACGTTCACGACACGACAGCTGTCAGGAAAGCGATAAGAAATTAGCATTCCCCAACTTACAATAAAAAATATTGGCTGTACGTCTGTTTTTGGAGGAATCTGGATAATATCTATTTCAGAACAACTAAGACATTTTAAGACCAAACTGCGACTAGCTTGGTCGTCCTATTTATTTATTTACGTTCGTGTTTAACTGAAATCTGTGGGTTAATAAGTGAACTGGGTTTACTCGAGGGCGTTTTAAAATGTTACAAATGTACAACCTAAAGACATTCGTCCATAAATATTTTATTTTGTTTTCTTTTAAAAAGGATGAAAAGGGGCATACAAATTTCTCTACTTAATCATGCATTTCGTCTGTATTAAAAAATATGTGCATATATTTCCAAATCATCACCGTGATGTAGAAAAATAAATCAGTTTACAGCGACTGATCAGAATGTGATTTAAACCTCCGAGTAATATTGAGATTTTAGAACTTGGTGTCACGGAATTTTTTTAAATTGGGTTACCAAGTGTTTAGAATTTCTCAGTTATATTTTAACAACACAAAAGGACTGATACAAAAAGCAATGGATTCACATGAACGAAATGAATTATAGACTAATGTTAATTTTCAGTTTCCACACTCCTTTAAGAGGTGTCTGCTTTCTCTTAACCCCTCGGTGTTCGGGTCAAACCTTATACAAAGCCGAAGATCACGTTTGATGCTCAAATGAAGCGTTCAAGAAAGTAGACACAGTCGGCATTTTAAAGATAATTATCTTTCAGTTAGATATTTCATATTATATCTGTAAAGTATTAAATTTTGTATTTTATGATCATATTATCTTTTCGTTTAATTGCAAAATTTTAACAGCTAATATAGCCATAATTACGCTTTAATGTATCTACTGTACTTTTCGAATATTATTAATATTATTATGCAATGTAAAAATACACGCTTAATTCATGGTAATTTTCCAATTTTAAATTTAATGCATTTCGAAGGCGCGATCATATAAGTATCCGAATAAATCCACAATCCATATTATTTACATCTTGAGCGGTTTCCGTAATCGCATCTCGACCCCGCTCATTATTAACATTTTTCTGCGCCAATTATGAGTAAATTGGGCAGCGTTCGAGAGAAGTCGCTAAGTAGAAACTAAGGCGGGTCGTTACCTGCAGAAAGCCGTATTTAATTTTAGGCCGTACACTGCTACCAAAACTGTAAACCGAATTAAACGATAATGAGATTATTAAAGTGTAATACGCGGTACGAGTTGACGTGATTAAAAACAATTACCCTTCGTTCGTTTTTTAATTATGAATGTTTAACGAACTGAGTTCGTTTGTTCTCGCTTGATCGAACAGATGGTGCTCTTGATTTACGTTACGTATTGTGATGCAATTCTTAATTGTTAATATTCCCATTCAGTAATTTCCCACTGTCAACTGACCGACAGTAAGCGAATAAAATAACCATACACATATACATTAGTAAAGAGAGAGATGACGGTATCCGACTCTATAGACTATAAGAAATTAAAAGAATTTCGGTATATACTTTCAAAAATAAAGAAATACATTTTCAGTCACCTTATAATTCTTTTCTCTTATTATATATTTAAAGAACTTTGACATACCCAATTGACTATACTTCAAAAATTCATGAAATAAATTACGTGTAACAATATAGCGCTAATAAATAATTTCCACCACAAAGTTTAGAGAATATACCTATGCCTACAGTTAAAAAGCTTGACTTATTTTATACTAAATATGAGAAACCCTTCAAAATTTATAAACCCCTTCCTTCTAATAAAATCAATTCAAAAATAATATAATTATTTTTATTAACTTTTAAATAACTATAAAATGAAGTTAGTATTATGGAAGAGAATGGCGTTTATTCAATAAACTGTACAAATTGCAATTCTATTTACGTGCACTGAACCAGAAATGAGTCCTGAAACAATGAAATTAATCATTGTTCACATGAAATAATGCATTAAAATCGGTCTAAAGAAGCAGTTCATCAAATTAAGGAAAAGGATTTTATAAAATGACGAAGGAATTTATTGAATAATAAATCATTCATTGTATTAATGAAACCAAAGTCATTGAAAATGAAATGATAGCTTGTTTGGCTCAATGAAATATGGTATTGTTGTAAGGAACATTTTGACAACCCTATTTAGTTTACAAAATAACCACTAGTTATCAATTTTATGTATGAACTCCAATAGAAAAATGAAAAAAAGGCATCAATACAATGAATATTATTTGTTGATATGCTAATTGCAATGCTTAATGTATATTATTAATATTAGATCCAGTATTTTTCTCAGTGTAGATTAAACCGGCATTTACAAGAACGAATAAAACACTATAGGTAAATATTTACAAACACTAAACACAACTTAGAAACAGGGCACAATATTCATTTTTAGGTTATCAAACTACTTCCTTAATGTGAAAAAGGTTTGAGACGAAATTTACTAGAAATTTTAGAAATTGAGACAACCCAGAAACTCAAATTTCCTTACCTTAACCTTTTAAAATAAAATTTCTTAAATTAAATCACTCCCATCTATAGTTTCTTGTGGGGTTGGTTGCATTACTTTCACCTTAAAAATTTTCTAACTTCTAAAATGAAGATAAAAGAAATAATGCAAGCACAGAATGAAACATATTTGTTAACGACTATATTGTGGAAGTATTTTTACGTTCTGAATCATTAAATAATCAGATAAAGTTTATATTACTAAATATTATGTTAAATTTGAAAGTGTTATCCATATATCTTTGATTCTCATTTAAATATTAACAACAGATAAATAAAAAATATATGTAAAATACCTCATTGTCATTATCAATCGGCAAAGAAATACAATTTCAAAGAATTTCATATGAAACAATTGTAATAGTAATCTTGGCAGGATATATTAAATATGAAATGAAAAATGAAATAAAAGGATCTCCATAAATAAATCCAAATACAAGTAGGCAGGTAAATGGACCACTTAATAAAACAGAAATTATTGGCAAATATTACATTTGAATTTAATGTTTTAAATTAAGCTGAATTGCTAAATCAATTTGCGCGCTTATATAAAATATTTTCAAACCTTTTCATTGAAAATGTCGTAATTTTTTTTATAAACACATGAACACCATTGGAATACTTTGCATTTACATTTAGTACTCCTATAGTCAATTCCACAATAATAAAATAAACCTTAGTAAAAAGAAAATGTAAAAAATGCAATCCAAATCAATGAAGTGCGAGGGCGGAAGATACGAAGAATTAATGGGAACAAAATTTTGATGTAAACAAGGGAAATAAAATCCAATTTGACTCATGATTGCGCATATGTAGGTTTTAAACATTATTTTTACACTTAATCCTTTAGCGGAAACTACAAAGGTCAAGTTAAGACTGCTCTAAATGGAAGCTGAAAATATATAACTAAACTCTTTTTATTTCTTATGTACAATAGAGTCGTGTGTTCGCAATTATCCCTGAAGAAGAATAGTTTCGGTATAGGTACTTCAAAAACTTGTGTTTCTATAATTTCTGCGTGCACACGAATACTATTCTCAATTAAAGCATATCAATACTCTTAATAACAAATGGTAAATTCAGAATTACGCAGATATCATTATTTTAAAACTATTATATTCAAATACAACCTGTTCAAAGATTTCAGCGCACTATTGTTAATTTTGTAATTAATTAGGCTTTTAGTTGACCGTCGTCACGTACCCTTTTCCTTACTATTTTAATTTTTTTTGGGCAACTTCGGTGTTGTTTATTAATATTAAGTTGTTTTTGGTTTATTATTTTGTTCTTCCCCTAACTTCGTTATTATTAAAGTTGGTCAAACTAGAAAAGATTAAACGACTTTAATGCAGATTAAAATACAGCAAGGGTAGTGGGGTTTGAAAACTTACTTTGTAATGTCCATACATCATTTTGGGTTTAGAAGCTATTCTCAATGTTTTTTTGTTTAATCGAACACCCTCACTATTTTCAATACTATGTAGGATTATTTCGTTCGTTATTAATTCGTGCTATAAAAGTCTTAGGCATTATATACCTAAAATAATTAATAAGAAAGTTCCGGCGTATTTAGTCTAAGAATAGCATATATTTTCCTTGCAGAACTGCAGTTTTTGTTTTGTTTTCTTATTATACGTTTCTAAGATGCACTTCCTTCTTCTAAAAAGAGTCTACAAACCTTCCCATCCTACGTTGTAATATTTCGATTTTTGGTTTGGCAAGTATTTTGAACGAATTTTTGAATGATTTAAATTTGGCCCGTTCATAATTTACCACATGCAGCAGATGTATTAAATAATATTGTGGACTTATTTGGATCTACCTCCCTTGGATTTTTTTGGTTATTTAAAGAATTCAATCTACAGTCTAAGAAATCTGAATGTATGTAGGAATGTATGAACTACAAATTACCATTACACTGAAAGAAAGAAATGGTTCAGTTAACTGTTTATCAGGTAATTAAATATATGTTTCATTTTAAATTCGAGCAATGCGTCTGAATAGCTGATTTCTATTTGGCTAGTTTTCATTGCTCAATCAAATATTTAACTGACAGGTTTAAAATAAATAATACAAAATCAAACGTTAAATATGCTAGACACTAGAACATACATATTTAACTTTAAAAAATGGTTTTCCCTTCCACCCATAACAAATAAAATACACAAATTACGTCCATATGTACGGCCTAGGTATAGGATAATATGTAGTGATCAATTAAGTACAGGGTTTTGGAACAGCGCAGTATCACTACAGCATAAATTCTTAGCTGAAGGAATTAATTCCAAGGTGTAGAAAATGCTAATTTTATTACTAAGAAATAGTCATTAGGTTCGCGTTTGCTCCCACACTACTTAGCGTAAATATGCGTAGTTTGTAGATGCTTATCTGCATGGATATGTACAAATAATAAAGAAATAAAATACATTCTAAACGATTAAGCCATAACTAATAACAATTTGCTTTTTTTTTTTTTAAATCGGCGGTGTAAAATCGAGGTGCAAAGGTTGTATTGGAGAAAGCGATTATCTGCAAAATGGGTGTAAAAGTAAATGTGCAGTTGTGTGATTATATTCAAAGGTTTCGTATTGTTATACCTCTTATATTTTTATATTCACGTACACTGAGAGAAAATATCCTTTTCATTTAAAAGGAATTGCACTGAACCAAAAGTTTTTGCATTTTCTATATAGCCAACATAATTCGGTGCTTCCTTGGAAAGGAATATAATTTTAAATTCACGCATTTCTTCGGAAATAATATATTTTTCGTTGAAACAGTTTACTCTTTTAAGTGAAAGATATTGATAGTTGATTCAAAGTCTTCTTTATTTTGAACTTGAAAACTATGCAGTTTGGCAGCAAAAAGTAAGCATTTTGATTCAAGAGGTTTTTCCTTTTTTATCACATTTATTCATTTTAAACTTAAGCGTAAACCCAACAAAATGCCGTGATCATTTTCAATTGAAATGAAAATTAATTATCTCCAAAAACTCCTGCACTAAGGAGGGATTTGCCGTTAGAATGTTGTAAATGCTAGTAGTATTGGGGGAGTTGACCGCAGTGACCACCCTAGCGCACTCTAGTGTGCCGTTAAATTATCTTTTCCATGCTAATGACTCGACTCCTATCAGATGTTGTTCTAGTAAATATACCAGATTAGTATGTTATGATCATAGTTTCCAGCCTATTTTGTGCGAAATATTACCTGTTACAGGAATGAAATAGGAGATGCGCCATCTATGGTACAATTTCTCTGCTACACATAAGTATATCTGCTCATCTGCTGTACTATATGGGGAGAAAACTGCTATATGAAAATAAAATGCGATATTTATTTTTACTTCCATGTAAATATTTAGTTAAATTAATAAATACTTTAGCTTCAAATAAATCTACTAACCAAATTATTTGTTTGATTGAATACAAGAATATATTTAATATTTCTAAATTAAGTGATAATTTAGTAACTGCAATCAAATGCATGAAAAATGAAAAAAAAAACAATAAGATCATTTTTCCCGTGTATAACAGTTTTAAAACCTTCGAACACTATATACTATTGTAAAGTTCCTTGGCTTATAAGTAAATCAGCATTAACTGAAAAGTTTCCAATTAACTCTGCAATTTCTTTAACCTCGCGCGAAAAATATTCACTTTTGTTCACTATTGTTTGTGTATCTGAGACTTATGCACGTGAGCACATGAATAAAACTAAAGTACTTCCGCGTAAAAAAGCACTCAGCTTGAATACAGGTGCTTGCATTTTCCGTTATAAAAGGCAAAAGTTTTAAATCAATGTATACACGCGTGTCCACGCAAATAAACCAAAACGTCCGGCTTTTTTATTTAAAATACTGTTTATAATTCAATAATACTTAAAAGAGATTAAAATATGTTGTTAAATATGTACAGGATAATATAATATGTAATGGTATTATCTTACTTAAACAGAAGTTATAAAGACATTATAAATTATTAATCAAAACTAAGGTGCATTCCATTTAATTACGGTTACTTTTCGTCGAAAAGCATGTATATACTTAAGAAGAAAATAGTCTTCCGGCAAAACAGCACGCTACTTTCAATTAAAATAAACACTTTTCTGCGAAAAGGTATTCGTTTCGTTGAACATGATAAAAACCAAAAGTTATAAAACTTTTCATTTAATGCAATCTCTTTTCTCAGTGTAGAATATGATAATAATTATGTTTTCATCTATTCATTTAAAACTTAAGCTTCAAATGTAAGTACTTCCATGTATTTTAATTAGTTTTTGTTAGTATTCTATAAATTAAAAAAAATGTGTATAATTTTTTTTTCGACTAATGACTAATGATATAAAACTACGAAACTAATTGAATGTTATTAACCTTTAGGTGTGTTTTTATCACTTAAATTAATTAATTTTTTATTACTTTTTTGTCATTTATATAATTTTTCGATGGACTTAAATTACCAGCTTGTTAGTTTATAAAATTAAAGTTATACTTCAATCTATTATGTCTCACTATTGTAACCCTGTAGGTTGCTAAACAATCCAGCAAGACTGCTTGCGGGTGTAAGGTACAAGAATCAACAACAAAATCACTATTACACTATACCATATCTATTGTACTTGTACTACATACCAGAAAATAACGAAAAGATTCGCAGAAAGTACTAATTTATTAAATACACATTGTATCAACACGTTAAGCGTGGTTTAATTGTAAGTTACACTTTGAAGATAAAGGAATTTTTTTTCATTTTTCATACAGGGGAGTGTCACACTCTAAGCGTCACTTAAAATTAAACCGAGCTTGACGCGTTCGTACAACAGGCCATAAGAGAATGTTTAAATATATTTATTAAAATAATATATACCTATATTAGATCTTTCTACTATAAATAAAAGAGTTTCATTATCCAATGGAAATATAATTCATTAAGATAATTTTATATATTTACCATATTTTATTTATCAACCATTTTTATATCATAACGTTTTCCTTACATTTATTTATTTAATTTTATCAATTTAACCTTTAGACTTTACGTCACTTTTAAAATATTTTTCAAATTCCACTTTTAATAATTTCATACAATATTACTTAACATGTTTAAAGAAGTTTAATATTGACTATAAGTACTATTTTTATCTGAGTATTTATATCAATATATAAATAAGAAAAAAATTTGGTTGAAGGTGGTATTTTACCGAAACAAGTCCCAGTGTAAATTAAAAATATTCCTGCAAGGAATAAGGGGATTTCATTTTGCCTGTCAATATTACATATCCTTACAACGTGGATCATCTGCAAATTACTATGATTTAATATATCATAGCAATATATATGGAGTGATTTTTTTAAAACGACCCACTTCAGATATTTCAGAAACTAAAAGGAATTTAAAAATTTTCAAAAGCAAGTCTACTTTTAATTCAAGGAGGAAACAGTTTAACATATAAATTAAATTTTTGACGTTTACAATTCGACAAAATAATATTCAGGAAGAGGCCCTCATTGCCATTAGCCTAAGACGGAAGTTCCCAAGGTGAAGATGATGGATGAAGACATAGATAGACACAGATAATATTTTTTTTCTGTATATATTCTGTTAAATCTATTAAATAAAAAAAGAAATAATTTTAAAAATTCAACGAGTTTTCTTATTCTTAGTTTAACAAAATGCGTTGTAACATAATATTTACAATAAAATCATATGTGTGATAAGTCACAGTGACTAAATCTGTGACTGTTAATTAGTTCCAGTGACATTATACTGTTAAATGCTATTCTATAATTTATATTATGAAAACACACAGCTAAACACTTGTTAAATATATATAATATAATCTTTTTATTAATTTCATTTTTTCCATTTAATTACGCGGCTTACTTTTGTTTGAAATAGCAACGCAATTATATTATATGAAATATGTACCTATATCGGAACGGCACATATCAGCGGATCGCCGTTACAGTGTAATAATGTATGACCCCTGGAAGTAACGGCCCCGGGCAGTCGGTTGAGCCTCTACGAGCGAGAGTCCGTCGCCGGTAGCGCATCTCGTGCGCTTGATGACTGGGCGAGCCGGAGGTTGTGCCGGAGTTTACGCTCCGGGCGATGCGTGCCACCGTTGCCCCGTTTACGCGACGCTTCTTCCGGGAATACCCCCTCGTTAGGAGGAGTAATGGATTTCTATTAACGTCGAAGAATGTGTAAGCATGATTATTATAGTGTGTAAATATGTATGTAACGTACATATATCGGCTTTTGTATTTCGCTTGTTTAGTGTTAACGTAAAATATGAAAATTATTTAATTATAGTTTTAGCAACACAAAAATTTATGTCTTTTATTTTTTATTTATTTACAGACACAGACACAGGAAGTAGTAAATGGCAATTTACTACTTCCTAAATATACTATGAACTATAATGTATATTGTAGTGATATTAATATCTTAGTCATTTAAGTTATTGAATTTAATTATAATGTCACAGATTCAGTCACTGTGACTTATCACACCTATGATTTTATTGTAAATTTTACTTGATATTATGTTGTAATGGATTTTGTAAATTAAGAAAACTCGTTGATTGCTCTTAGAAGACAGACCATTGTCGAGGTTTAATTTCACTTTTTTTTGTCCAAAATAACAATTCCGTGAAAAGTTTTCGATCAAAGTAATCGCAAAACAGTTTTTTTTACATAGAAGAGCTTTCAGTATCAGAAGATTCATAATATCGACGTTATATTTAAAAAAAATCCTGGTTTAAACTAAATTTTAAAATTCCAAAATTGCGAATTAACAAATCCCAGGGATTTTGGTCTTATTATCCCGTCCCTGGAAACTTCCAGTTGTTCCAGTTACCAGAATTCAAGATCTTGCCTAATCCATCTGAATTTCAAGAACATATAAACGGATCCCTGAATTTGCTCCAGTGATTTCGAGGTTAGCTGTGCTTGTTGTCTTTAACGAACTTCATTCCTAGTTTAATTAGAATCAAATTCAATTTACCTATTTAAATATTCGGTAGGGCGTACCTCGCTATAGTAGTATTAATTAATTTTTATTTTTATTGCGTTTTTATTTATTTAAAGATCGAATTTCTGCCAACCAGTTTTCTTGAAATAGTAAATAAGATGTTTAGAGTTTAGAATAGTTTTAAGGTCAAACCGCACTAAGCGTCACTGCACTGCAGCGGAGCGACGCGATAAACTATTGTTTACTTGCATTCTGGAACAGAACCTACTACGCGGCAGGAGAACTGCGCAACGCGACACCACGCGGCGCAATTGATTTCCATGGGTCGCAGTGTGTCGCGTCGCTCCGTTGCAGTGCAGTGTCGTCTAGTGCGATCTTACCTTAAGTTATGATCATAAGCAGTTAAATACAGGAAACTGTAAAAATCAGAATTTATTCTTTAATTTATCATAAAATAAAAGCACTATTTATTAAACATTTACTGCATGTTTTATATTGTTTTTTAAGAAACTAAAAGTATTGTTTCTGTTTTTATTGTCAAATAAAAGGTTTGTTTTAATTTATGTTTGAATAACTGTGGCGTCGGCAAGCCAATTCACAGCTTTATAAAGCAATTGTCTAACTCCATTATAATATGTATAATATTTGTTCACTGTAGTGTTAAATAAATGGTGGGATTATATGCATATCTGCACCGTCTGCAAGATTAACTGTAAGACTGTAAGCATGTATTACGGATGATAGAGATATAGAGACTTATAGATAACCTTACATACACTACAGGTATGCCCAAAATCTCACCATAAGTTTCAGTAAGCTTATTGGTGTCAATCAATATTTAAATAAATATAGGTATATACCATGCTTCCAAATACTTGCCTGATTAGAGTAGGGCATGCTTTTTTTAGTCGTTGGTCACAGCACTATTCACTTAACAGTTTGTATATCACCAACATGTGTGCAAAAAATATTTATTAAAAGTTAGAAAGATAACAGTACTGAAGATGATGCTGAAAATGTCTATTATTTTGAAGAAACAGTGGAACTCTATGCTTCATGTACTCAAAACCATTCCCACATAGCCAAATTTAAATTACCCGCAATTATTCTTAGTAACTTCAACGTTGAAACATAAAATTACCTACTATTTTGTACTACATTGATAGTTATTTTAATGCTCTTACGTTGAAGTTACTAAAAATAGTGGTGGGAAATTTGAATTTGGCTATTAGGGTTTACAAGTTGTGGAGTTACGTCCGCACAGGAATCTCTAATAGCATTGCGAAGCTATTTGATTGTGTAATGTCTGGTATCAAAAATGGTATTTTTTAAATATGGGAAAATAAAATAATTTAAAATTGTCAAGTCCGGAGATCTTGCAGAAAACTTAATAATTCTTGTATGGAAAATTGTTCCAAGGAGGCTATCCTTTGTCGAGATTTGTGTGCTGGTGCATTATCTTGCCGAAAAAATCCTTCTGTAACTTCGTCATCATGAAGTTCATTGATAAACAGCTATAATAATTCGTTTCTATATCTTTCAGCAGTTAAATAATGTAGGTCCAACAATTCGTCTCCTTGAAACTGCTAGTCAGACATCTATTTTTTGTTCTCTAAATCTTAATTCGTGAGGGTTTTCTGCTGACCACATTTTCGTATTTTGCTTATTTAAATAACCATAGAAAGATGGAACCAAGCGTCATCGGAAGAAAACAGCGTTTATCGAGAATGTTGTCATTAATTATGCTTTGTAAAAATCTACTTTCGTGAGTTCATAACTGCTTAAATTTTATACGGTAATAACTTTCAATCTTTTTGTAAAACGTTATGGCATGTTCCCACTGTTAACTAAACTTCTTGAGAAAGCTTTGGGATTGGTTTTTAGGTTATCATCCATCCTCTACGCAAGTTGCGGTTCGTTTTTTTAGGTGCATCACTGCCAAGCACGAAATTTGTCAATATAAATATGAACATGATTTAAAAGCTTTGCGTAAGTAACTGCCCGATGGAAACTCTTGGCGGAAATCATCCATTAATTGAATAAATCTAATCTCCATTATCTAATTTTCGATCATTTCTACAGTAACTTTCGATAATAAATGTTGCAATTCTAACATGTCGTAACCCACATAGCCAAATTTAATTTGCCCGCAATTATTCTTAGTAACTTCGTTAGTAACGTTGAAGTAAAAAATTACCTACGATTTTGTACTACATTAATAGTTATTTTAATGATTTTACGTTGAATTTACAAAAAATAGTGGCGGGAAATTTAAATTTGGCTATTGGGGAATGAAATAATACAATTAAATGCAACCGTTTCTATTTTTGGTTTATCACTGACAGCTGTCACAATTAGAAGTACAATTTAAAAGTAGTAGAAGAAATGTATTTCCATTTTTCAAACAATGTAAGTAGCTAACATAATATTTAGAAAATCAAAGCTAGATTAACGAGTTTATGCCTAAAGTAAGTTATAAGTTATAACTTTTATTTGTTCAAAATTTACTGATAATAGTAATACTGATAATAATGGGGTTGTTGTATTTAAGAAAACAAAATTGAAGATTGTACAAATATTGATAATTTTACGTTATAAAGAAATTATATTCTTTAAAATTATTAAAACTTTTTTGCTTATTTGTTACTCTCAATATGAATTATAGAGGAATTCCTTCAAAACATCCTGTATCTAACATTTTACGTCGTGTTAGTACGTTTTTTCTTTTTATACGTTTCTTTAATATTACCTGATTTCTAGATATATTTAATAATTCAATTTTATAGTTCAGTGTGGGATCTAAATAAACAGTTGATGTAACTCCCCATGTTTGAATTCCATATTGTGTAATAGATTCAGCTAATGAAGAATGAATTGTTGTAAGTACATACTCAGACACTTTGGAGACATAATATGTTTGACAGGCTACGTCTCTTAATAACATGATTGTGTTGTACACCTATTGCTTCCAAAGAACTTACAATCAACAATTACTCTTAACACAGTGTGTTTCTTCATTACAAGCGCTGCCATCTAACACTGCGCAGACACTGAACGCTGCAGATGTGAAAAGCAATTTCATTATTATGTATGGGTGACAAATGCAGATGCGAGATAATCACAACTTTCGTTTTATCTTCATTAATTACTAAGGATTTATCGTATGATCATTGACATCGTCAAAAGCCCGCTTCTAATTTGGATTCTGCAACATCTATTTTTTTTTGTTGACTTACTAATTAGTGTTCATCTGCAAGTAACATAATTATACATATGTGGTACGTTTAAACCACGATCCCAATATGATTATTGTATATATAGTAGGTAAAGGAATGTCCCTAATATGCTTCATTGTGGTACACCTGCTGTTATTGTAGTACTTGGATTTAATCTTTTCTAATTTTTACTTTAATAATGCCTATTTTTTACTAGTTTTAAACCAACTTAATGCTATCCACATTTCACTATTTTCTTGTAGTTTTCTTGTAAGTCTACAAAAGCACACACTGTATGAACACACTACATTGATGGCTATCACTTTTAAAAATATCAGCGATATATCTACTTTTCAATAATGTTTTCTATCGCAGGTAGTATGGATATTGGTCGGTAGTTACTAGAGATTATTAGGGATTAGGGTCATGTAGTTCGCTTTTTTTGTATTGTATTTGGACAAACAAAAGATATTCTAAAAATAAGACATTCCTCATTTAAATCTTAATTTCACATATTTCAAATTGTTTTCTCAAAATATCTTTCCAAGATATCTACTAAGAAAACTTCAAATCCTGAACGATTTTGTGTAAGCATCAAAACATAAATTGTGTAACAAAACAATGACTGAACGTCTAGGACTATTTAAATCATAGACACAGTCATTGCAGTAAAACTATCCGAAGTGGCCTGACAAGGATTTGTGTTGTGGATATTTGCCGTTGCCCGTGGTAATTGCCGCCATAAACAGATGTCAATTTAATTAACGTTTTTACAATCTCAAACGCGCAACATCTTCCCCATTATTAACAGCACTTCTTTTGGCAAGCTTAAGCATTAATATTTCCACTATTTAATAGTTATTTAATGTACAGTTATACTATGAAGCGAAACGGCTTACGTTAGAATACGTGAGAGCCGTTCGCAAGAGAGTTTTGCAGATAATTTGCCGTCTCTAACTTCCAAGTAGGAAACTTTGATATAAGTGTTATTAAAGATATAATGTAAAATCAATTAAGATAATAAATGGCTACTATCTTAGAAAGAAACAGTTTGCGACAAGTAAATGCGTAAATTTTAATTGCGAATGGATATGGATAAGCAGCACATATTTATGTAAATTAAAAATTGTGGTAAGGCTAGAGCATTTTTCCTTTTAAGGTGATAAATAGGTACTTAAAACCAAAGTAGGGATCAAAATATCGATACTCAATGATTGAGTGAATCCTAAAGAACGGTAGGAGGGTCAGTGTAAAAAATTGATATTCCTAAATCATAATCTCTATTTAAAATCTACCTATTAAAACATACATACATATTTTTATGTATGTATAACATTACATTACGACATTTTTACATTTTGTGATAGAACTGGTGAACTATATAAATAAAGGACGTAAATTAAATATGATCTGCCATCAATATCAAAATTTTAATGTTTTAAAATTATTGTCATTCATTTTTAAATATGTATTATGTAGATGTGAAGTAATGTAGTGAGTGTAAAACAAACCATGACGTTCCTGAAATTATTAATTCATTATTAGTTTTGTATTTCATTTAGAAAAAGCAAGAAGCGTTGTTGTAGGCTGAAAAAAAATTGACAATAATATTTTACAAGAAGTTTGTATAATTACTAAGGAAATTAGGTAGAATTACCTACACAATATTTGGATTTGAATATATATAGCAAATTAGTAAAGCACATCCAACAAACAGGCGCATGCGCGACTCGCAGACAGACAGATATTTATTTTTAACGAGCACCTTTGTTTGATTGTTTGTTATCCACATCCACCTATGTACATATTTCTAATTCAATAATGCAAAGATTCCCTTAACATTTAACGCTTCTCATTAGTAATAATTCTGTCAAAGAAGAAATATCTAGTTTAATGCAAAGTTTCTACTGCGCTAGTTATTAAAAAATGTAAGTGGTAAGCATAGGTAAAGAAATAGTTTGCATGCAAAACTAGCAGATTTAAGTGTGCAACGAAAGAAAGAAAATTATATAGAAAATGGAATGCAAAATATATTTTTCTACTGCACGTGTGTAAATTGCAACATGATATTCGGGAAGTATGTACGATTTTTATATCTTTAAAGTACCTACCTAAACCTAACCTAGAAAATAAAGATATTAACAAAGTAGATATATTCATTCTGTGAAAGAGTTTTTTTTCAACGCAAGGAAGTGTTCGTAAGCGTAAAATTAGTAAAGTTAATCCAAACGGCTGTGATTGAGTACGATAACTATTTATATTCCAGATTTTTTTTTGGTTATTCTTACATATAGGTGCGTATTAACTTCAGCGTCCCGAAGAAACAAAAACGTTAAGTTATAGCACAATCCTCCAAACCGTACAAGAATCAGTTTAAATACTTAATGTTGAATATTTTTTGTTAGGTTTCTTAAACAGGTTGTTTTTAAAAGGTTTTTCGCATAGGAAATACAGAAAGGTATTTTTAATTGCTAGTTTACAAGCTTGCTGAATGACACCTGGGTGAAAATGGAAGAGATTTGGTGATAAATTCTGATTATAAGAGGGTTTGTAACACATTGAAGGAAAAATGGTTTAAATTCTGTTGAAGTTTAACAACGTGAATATTGTCAAATGAGATTCATCGAAGCACAAATGTAAGTACTTATCTGTATTTTATTCAGTGACGAAGCTCAATTTAATCGTAATAAACATCATCGATGGCTCGCCTTTGTACAGAACTTTTTTCAATGATTTATCATTAACTGTTTGGGCGCGGCATAATTTATGTTTAATTCAATCTATTAAAATTGATTTTTCTATTTCGCAGTTATAATGAGAATTGGTTTGCCGAAAAACAGAGTCACAAAGTTCTACTTGTAATAATATTTTTTCTACATTGTGACACTGTTTGTGATGACATTTTATGTGAGGTTGGTAGAGGTTTGGCATTCAACGTTTGACGCTTTTATAATTGCGCGGCATGATACAAGAATTATGTCACAAACATGGAAACATTGAAATCCCCTGCATGGATCAGAAATCCCTTTTTAAATAATAATAAAAGTAACTTATGCTCAATAGAAAAAAAAGTAGTATAATGACGTGTGTGTAATGACTTGTATAACACGAGTTTTTTAAATATATTTCGATTAGGTATGTCGATTCCTTAAAACTACGTTGTTTCCAGAATGGATGACAATCAAACTTATTTCTTATTTTTCTTATTTGTAAAGTATTTTCTACTCCACAAGTTTCATCTTGTACATCGAGGAAAATTAAGTGATAAAGTTGTTATAAAATTGAAATGTGTTCATTTGCTTCATATTAATTGCCACATTTTTGTAAGTATTAAAGTAACAGTGCTCGCGTGTAGATTATTCCCAAAAGGGGTAAGACTAAATACATAAGTGACTGTATACTCAACTAATGATTCAAATCTTAACACTTCACGATAAGAGATTTCATTTCTCTGACAATGATATTTCATAAGCTTCAAGCATATTGCATTAAAAAAATCTGTTTCTAGCTGTTAATCATTTATGTATATGCATGTCAAATATGTATTTGTATTTGCACATCCATACAAGTAATTTTCCGACGTTGTGGCGTCGGTATATATGAATAAATTTGCAATATAACGATTAGGTTTTGCATATAAGTGATGGTAGCGTATTTGCTTCCATTTATAAAATCAGAAGGAGCCTACATACATAAAGTGATTCTTAAGCTTGCACTATTCGGAATGCTGTAGCGCCTTATTCGTGTCTATCTGTATACAATGCGAATCCGTTAGCTTCACTGTAATTACTCGCGCTGTGGGTGAAGAGTTTTTAATTTACGATTTATACGTATAGCTTGAATAGACGGCGCGGCGGCTGTGTTAATAAATCTTATTCTTATCTCGGTTTATTGAGAGATAGCTTGAAGTTTTATTTTTTTTTTATTATTATCCGGCTGGAGTTTGTTAATTCAAGTCTGGGTGAATTTATGTGGAGTTTTAGATTCTTAAATTGAGAAACATAGCTACCACGTATGGTATTAAAATGAGAATATATTATTAAATAGATTATTAACGTTTCGACGCGTATATGAAAAATATTTCTGTATAGAATTACACAGATGTTAGTTAGTTAATATTCATAAACATACAAGAACCGTTTATTAATATATCTCGGTAATGTATGCACGTGACGCATGTTAGTGGATATATTGCTTTAGCATTAAATTTACATCCTAATTGCATAAAGCATAGGAAAGAATTGTGCGGATGAGGGAGGTAGATTTCTATGATTTAGAGGAGAAGTACATATATAGGATGGCGCATTAGTGTGTGAAAGCTCCATATATCTGACATTGCAAAGGTTCATGCTACAAAAACGTGCAATAAGGAACAGTTTTAGCTTAAGCTGCAAAAGCAGTTTTAAAAATAACAATTTTTTGACGATGCCTTGAATAATAATAATTAAACGTGTCATGTACGTAAGAGTCTTTGTAAGACATAAAGATAATCACGAATACTTAGCTCGATTTAATAACAAGATTCAGGTGCTTAAGCACCGTTTATCACTTTAATAATAATAATAATAAATATATTTCCCAGCATAAATGAAGTATACATAAAAAAGGGATATGTCAAATACAAGAAGAAACCAAAATAGGGAATAATTCATACAATACAAATAACCAGATACGTAAAAGAAAAAAGAAAGAATTTGAATTTCACATTTTGGACTAATGTTAATGAGTTAAAGTATCTTCTAAAAATTCCTTTATGGTGTAGTATGGTCTATGTACGAGATATTCTTTTAAGTTTGCTTTAAAGTTACATTTTTCTTTCAGTTCTTCGGCAAATTTGTTATATACTTTGATACCCATACAGAGTACTCTTTGAGTTAAAGTAAGTCTATGCATGGGTATATGGATGTCTTATTTCTTAATACCGTAGTCATTTGGGATCAGTGTATTTACTAAAAATAACTCATGCCTGTGTTTATGAATATAAGCAGCCGTTTCTAGTATATATAAATCGATAATTGTAAGAATATTTAACTCTTTAAACAAATTCTACATGGGAACGAAAATTGGACGCCGCCATTATACGAAGAGCTTTCTTTTGAAATAGAAGAATTCTTTCAGATGCGAACTAGAACCCCTACCAGGATACTGTATACAATCGCGACTCCACTTCTGATATGTAAAACAACCTCAGTATATCTTATGCTAACGATACCTTTTAAATGCTTAGTTTTAAGATGAGCTACTTACATTGGATTATGTTATTAATATGTTGATCCCATTTTAAGTCTGAACTAAAAGTGAGGCCTAAAATTTTAATTGAAGTTGTTTGTTCAATTGTTGAACCTCCTATATGTAACTTGAGATTTTTTGTTGTTGATGTAGCTACTGAAAAAGTAGTACATTTTGTTTTTGTGGTATTTAATGACAGTTTATTGCCGGCGAGCCATTCATCCAATAAACTGAGTAAATTGTTCGTTTCATTTTGAATATTTGCCTGTGTCCCACTCACGAGGGCAGTGGTATCGTCAGCATAGATAGTTAAAAAGAAGTGTTCTATGAACACGCTAATATCGTTAATAAAAATTGAAAACAATAAAGGTGATAAAACAGCACCTTGCGCTACCCCTATTATGATTGGTAACGGGCCAGATTCGTACATATGTTTTCCAGTACAATTCGATACAGAGATCCTGGCAATTTGTGTCCTATGATATAAATATGATGTAAACCATTTTAAAGCTACTCCTCGTACTCCAATTCTTTCTAATCTATTTAGCAGGAGACTATGTTGGACGCAGTCGAACGCCTTGCTTAAGTCACAGAGAACACCAATCGGGATTTGTCTTTTTTCTATGTGCTTTAAGATGTATGTGTATATATCCAATATTGCAGTAATGTAGATCTTCTGCCTGAGAGCATGTTGTTATCAGATATTATTGTGTTATGAAATCTATTCAATCTATCTAGCATCGCATATTCTATAAGTTTACTTAGGCAAGAGGTAAGTGAAATAGGCCTATAGTTAGACGTTAAGTAAGTATTTCCTTTCTTGTGCAATGGAATAACTACAGAAACTTTCAAACAAGCTGGAAATACACCCTCCAGAAAGGACATATTAATCAAGTGGGTTAGAGGTTTCACTATTAAATATTTAACTTCCTGAAAAATGGCAGTTGAAACGCCGTCTAAACCAGGCGAACTATCACTGTTAAGTTTATTAAAAATTGACAATACTTCTGCTTCTGTAAAAGGAAAGACAAAAATTGATTGAGGATTTAATTGAATAGGGTCATTACTAAAAGGTCGATTTGCGATATTTTTGTTTAATATATGTGGAAGATTATAAAAATATTGATTCAAACTGTTTGCAATTTCAATGGGTGAGTTTATTATTTTGTTATCATATTCGATTTGAGAGAAGTTATGCGAGTTCCTTTGCTTGTTTGTATGTTTGTTTACAATATCCCATCTGGCTTTACTTTTATTTGGAGCATTGAAAATCATTTTATTGTAATAGTTTTGTTTAGTATTGGCAACTAGTTTTTGATGAACATAACGATTACGTTTATAAGTTTCCCGTAAATGGCGATATTGTTTTTGTAATATATACATATCCTTCAACTTTGTGCTGGACTCTATGGCAGCAGGTGTAATCCACGACTTGTCTACAGATCGGTCAGTGTTAACACGTTTCCAAGGAAAAGATAAGTCCCATGACTCCTTTATCAAAAAGTCAGCAAACATAATTTTATTTTCTAAGTTGTACAGTCTTTTATAAGTGATTACAGGAGTTTAAAGAACTTACAGTTTCATTAACCACTATCAAGCGATGATCGGAAAAATAGACATCCACAAGTTTATAGTTAAAAGAAATTGTCATATTTGTGCAAATATTGTCTATAATAGTTTTGGAAGTTTGAGTTACCCGTGTATAGTCATGTACAAGTATGTATTTACATGTATTTTAGGTCAGAAAATTGATTATCTATGGACGAGAAGTTAATATTAAAGTCTCCGGTTAACATTATATAATTGGATACATCGTTTATATATATAATCAAGTAAATTGTTTAGAACTGAAAGAAAACTAATATAATTTCCAGCTGGAGACCTATATATGTTTATTAGAGCAATGTTTAATTCGTTAATTCGTTTATGAATCAAACCCGACGTATGAAAGAATTCTTTTTATTAATCACCTCCCCGAAAACACTAAGAATTGTTCAACTATAACTATTTTCAAAAACAAAAAAAAAAAAAAATAAACTACAATGATTTGTTAACTAGTAGTAACTCAATTAATATCGATTACAATAATTTATGAACGATTTGTTTTTAATAAAACTAATTAGGCACGCATTTTTTGTGGCTACCGTGATGATTCCGTTAATATATTTTTTTTTGTTAGCTATAATACATGCACAAGTTCTATCCAGGAACGATTCAAAATATCATTCGTTTAGAAGGGATAAATATTTCTAGTTTCCAGTATTTTATAATTCATTCGTGAGCGAATTTTATATTTCAGGGCAAATCTAAAATAAAGTACGCTCACTAATCCAAAAATGAAGTTATTTTACATATTAGGATTCACTAACGAACGAATAGTATTTTTATGATTTCTCCTGCGGTTTTAAAACAGATTTTGATATCCTTTTTTTAAAGATCCTTTTTTATATACCAAACAGCAACAAAGTTTTTAGCATATAGTCATATACCTTCTATGTAATTATATTATTATATATGTTCTGACAGGTTTACGTTTGAGTAAAGTTGTAAATCACTTCAGTAATAATTTTGAGCAACTTGAAATATAAATCTAATATAATTGTTAATACGTATTATGAGTTACAAGCAGAAATTGTTGCACAATTAATCTGCCTCGTTATCCAGGATTGCTTATTAATTAACTCACACAGAGTCAAAAATGGAATACATAATATGTGTTTCTCTAAATAACTGAAGTTGAAATTTATTTATGTCTAGATTTTTTTAAACAAGATTAAAAAAGCAAGTAAATCAAGTCTGTATAAGATTATTTAATCGGAAGATATAATCCAACGTTTAGTTTTAGCAGAATTGCTGTTTAAATTCACTTTATTCTATTCATTAACGAAATTTTCTTAGATTACGATAAACAGGTTTCATGTGTTACTGTTTGTCACATAGGATTTATTCCAGTTAATACATTATTAAAATTCTATCAAGCAGCTTGCCCATTAAAAAGCACTAATTTCATCCTTATCTTCCATATGTGTAAGACGCCGTTAAGAAGTTTCCTTCCCACAAATTATTAAGTTATAAAATTTAATGTACTAAGATCGAATGTGTGATAGAAGTCTACCTAGTCGATATTATGATAAGGCATCAATTTTAAATAATGGAACCTCATCAGCTAGGTCTGCGTAGCATTGATTAAAAGTTAGAATTAACACATAATATTGGACGTAATAATCTGAAAAACAGATTAGACCATATATAGGTATCTCTTCTTTTTATTTAATTTTATATGGGTACCTACAGCAGCCGTGTAGTTCATTTAATTACAGGGTGATGTTATTTATAGATTGGCCTGTTTTTATACAAGTTTAATTATTATATAACACTAAAGAGAAATTACTAAGATAAAGCTGAACATATTATCACATGAAAAATTATTATTTCGTAATACTTATAATACCGCTGTTAAAATACACACACACACATTTAATTTTTAGAATATGTAGGATATAACAACCCTATTTTGTTGCTTAAAGAATATCAAATATTTTGGTAGGTTTGTGAAAAAAAATTAAATTTCTAAACAATTCCTTTTATAGCTTTAGTGAGTATTTACCCCCCTCCTTCGCTATATTATATTTAAATTTTTATACCTTAAACTATTTTATATATACACAGGTAAAAATTTGAGGGAGTGAAATAGGGAGTCTCCGTTTTGGAAATATTTTGTTCCAAAAAGGAGTTGCCATAGCTGAAAACAGAAAGTATTTCCTCGGTTTTGTACAACTCTCACCAAAACGGAGAGATTGAATTTACTCCGCTTTCTACACGATTTCAGGAAGAAATAATCTCCGCTTTCTCTCCGCATCTACACTACCGTATTTAGCCTAAATGTGAACAAATATCCCTAACATTGCATTATATTTTCTCCTTCACGAGGTGATAATTTGTTTACTTAACAGATGTTTTATTTCTAATACCTCAACGCCAAAAAGGGGAAGGATACTCCGATTCCGGACTTTGTTCTCCAAATCGTACTGTTTCCCTAAACATTTGAAATTGCAAGTTTGCATAGGGCATGCGCATTTATTAAGCGATATTAGTGCAGCGTATGTGCAACAGTCTGGACGTGGTCACTTAGCAATAGTTCGAGAATGGAGAAGGATATGGCGGAATGACTGTACCTGAAATTTATAAAATACACATCAGAGTAAAGTACGAACGAAATCGTAAAGAGTTATGGAGCAAACATCATCAAGGGCAGATTGTAGATAAAGCAGGTAAGAAACTTGTGCATCCTTATTTAATTTTCAATTACGATGTACCAATTTTTAATTGGCCCCACTACATTCTAGGTGTTAGCTCCTGAATAAAAGCACGTTTATCTTAGCTGAATCCGTGGTGTTTCAACTGGTGATGCTTCAACCACGGTCGGTTACCAAACTCGAGAAGCGACTATATTATGGATAATTAAAGCAATTCCAATGACGGCTGCTCTGTGACCGCAGAAGAGGACGTGCTTAGTGTGTCTATCCTAGTAATCATTAGGAATATATCAAAAAAAATTCAAGAACTTTAGGTTCGACGACATTTTTGATGCATTTTTAATGATAACTAATAGAATAAATGCACTGAGTAAGGGTGCTTCTGTCCACATAGAACAGCCCTCATTGATTAACTCCAATATGATGTTAAACTTAGCTACTATAGAGCTAGGTAACATAAAAATAGAGTTGAAAACCTTTTCACTAGAGAGATATTCTCTTCTCTTCTGATAATAATCCGCTCGAATCCTGTGGCAGGTACCTTGTTAACGGAAATAAATTCATGTGTAAGGATGAATACATTCCGAAACGGAGTTAACATGTTTCCGTACCGGAAATAATTTGATCCAATATGGAGCAAAATCTTTTCTCTGGCGGAGAAAATTATATTCACTGTGGATTTATTTAATACCGTCCGTTTGTTTATTGCGGATTGTTATTATTCCAAGTGGAGTTACTTGCATTAGCAACGGAGATAATTTTATCTGATACGATAGTATATTGCATACATATGGGGGAAACAACATCCGTTATTCATTTTAATAACAGCAGTAGGAGTTAAAATTTCTCCATTTCGGAAACTTTTACATTTATTGCAAAATAGTAAAACTGCATAAGAGAGACAAATTGGTCCTTAGCGGATTAGGTTGCCTCGGTTAAAGATGTTTTTCCCCTATGGAAGCAAAATTATCTCTGTATATCACGTTTAGTAGCAAACATTTAACTCCGAAATTGAGGCTCCTTGAATGGATGGTCGCGAGGGAACACCGGAAAAGAGTTAAAACGGTGTTAGATTCAACTCCGTATTTTTATCTGTGTAGTTATCGTTAGAATGTATTCTGTATCTCTCATTGTATTTTTTACAACTTATATTTACTTATAATTTCTGTGTATGTATGTTTCTTTCATTGTTTTTCTTGACGTGTGTTACTTTGTTGATAAATAAATACCATAAATACCAATCATGAATTTTCACTACATATTTTAAAATAGATAGTCCATGACAAAAATGCATTATTAATGACAAAATTATTATTATATTAAGAATAATTTCTTACAACAACAAAGACATTTTGTTTTAATATAAATTATATGTAACCATTCCTTTTTAAACTAAACTAATATGCTTTAGAAGTACGAATTACGACTAAACCTCTAACTAGTGTTGTCTTTTGAAGATCTACATACATGATTATGTTGTATGCGTACTATTACCTTCTTGAAATCTTAAAATGAATACTACGTTACTATTTCATATTGGATGTTGCTACATTGTCAAAAATTATTAAAATGCATTAAAGGTATTTCTACATGATTTAATTATTCCTGTAAAAAAAATATTCTGCATAAAACCCAACTGTTGACAACCAATGAAACATTTCTTTAGTATTCGACAATGTAAATAAAAGAAAAATATTAGATTTGTTCGCGGAGTAATCACAAATCAGTCAGACGTAATTTGATTGGTTGAAAGAAATCTGCACCTTTAATCTAAGTCATTTAATTTGTGATTGCTCCGCGAACAAAACTATTGTCACTGCACATACCCAAAACAGCTTCCATAGTTTTGGTTCGGTTCTTGTCTGATACAAGTTGACAAACACATAAAAACCTACACTTTTGTTAAATTTTTGACAGATATGAAACCTTGCACTGAATATGTTCCACGCAGTAAACGAGCATACTAATTGGTTACAACCTCCAATAAGGAATTATTTTCACAGGTTCTTCAATAGCATGGAAACATTAACTTCGAGTGATTTCTATTGGGAGCACATGTATGACAAAATTCCAAAAAGCAAGATGTTACAGTACATTAATAGCACAAACGTGAAAACAATTCAACTGCTGTTTTTGGTTGAATTCTTGTCACATATAGCAATAGCTGTCCTTATAAAACCGATTCAGCACATTTTACTAGTAATAAGCAAACACATTCGATGGCTACACTAAATCTGCACGCATTTACTAGATTATTATCTTATTTTATTTAAACTTATTTATTGATTATTATGTTAAATTAGATACATATAAAAATATTATAACAATGTTATGAAATTGTGTTATTACAAATATACTTACTTATAGATGTTTAAAAACGGAAGCTTGTTGAAGATCGGGAATTATCGCCCAGTTACATTGACATTCAACAATGCCAATTATTTGCAAAAGATCTCAAAAGCAAAATGTTAGTTTTTGAATAAAAATGATTTTTTGTCTAACAATTTGGTTTTAGGAGTAACACTTCTACTCAGGACGTAAGGATAGTGTGGGCGATTCTAAATGAAAATTATATATTTTTTGCGACTTACAATAAGCAAAATCGTTTGACATGGTAAATCATGCGTTGCTATTAGAAAAGCTGAACCATTTTGGATTTCTCTGAAAAGCCATATGAACTAATGAAAAGCTATCTTACAAATAGAGTACAATACGTTAAGGTCGGAGAAATTTTGAGTGATTCCAGGACTGTCAGGTGTGGGATACCGCAAGGTACGGTCTTAGGACCATATATGTGAATGATTTACTATGTTAAGATATAATAAGTAGTATAACTAGTTTCGCGGAAGATACAACAATTTTCTACGCAGATGACCATCGGAACGTGTTAAGAAAGAACGTTGAGACGGAATTTCGTCATATTAAGGAAGGGTTGGAGTGTAATTGCCTCACCTTAAATATGGAAAAAACCAAATACATAACTTTTGTATCCTAGAAACCAATTGCCAAAGTTTGGATCTTTAAATATTGATGAGCAGACAAACATACTAGATACGGCTACTATGAAATATTTAGCTATTAACACTAATAACCAATTGGGATGAAACGTTCATATAAATAGCGTTTTGATGAAGGTACGCTCTTTGATAGGTAAATTTAAACACATGAGAATTTTTTGTAGAAAAAAGAAATCGCCAATACATAAAACGATACTGAAAAGCAACACTTACTGAGGCCCTAAAGTTTATGACTGCTTACCATCTGAATCAAAAGGAATAGTAAATACAAATGGATTCACTAGATGTTAAGGAGGGATATCAAAGATAATTAGCAGTGAGAAGGAGACAAATGACTGAAACGCACGTGATAAATTTAGTGCATAAGAACTACTTATTTGAATTATATTTAATTACCTACGTACAAGCTTTAGCTTTTGTAGATTAGTTTATTTATTCATTTTGCCATTTCATTTTGTTAAGCCTAAATTTCAGAATTTCTGTATAGAATGAATAAAAAAAAAATGTATTATATTATTATTAGCGTTAGTTGTTCCCTTATTAGATTATTTTTATTCATGAGTTTGATTTTATAGCGTTCCCAACTGAGTTCTTGATACACTAATGTAAATACTACAATAATATTCGATTAATCAGAGCAATTTGTCGTCGTCACAAATTTTTAATTTGTAGGAATTATCGTTACAATTGTTGGCGTTGTTTAAAAAAAAAAAACGATTTCCTGGTTCTGACGCCACGGACTCTTGCATTGTAAATTATCTAGTTTCACTCGGAGTGTTGCAACTTGAAAGAACAGAACAGTGAGAAAAAGATTTCTTTGCCGTTAATAAATATGCATCAATCCAAATGTATTATTCTTTTAAATAGTGGCAAAGGAATATCTATTAAGCCCTAGGAAAAGAAAATGTTTGAAACAAGTAGTGATTTAAGTAGGAAGTTTCTTCCTTATGAAAAAAATATGACTTTGACTTATAATCAAGTGTAATCAGTGGCAAAATAAAATATCTTTGATTGGAATAGTAAAGCATATTTGGTCGAATGACTACAATTTATATTCAAATAAATATTTATTTGATTGTAAGAAACGAAATTTCAAATAATGCAATTAATAAAGCATATCTTTAGTTTAATAATTTGTTTATTTTACCAAAATAAACTATTTTATTAAGCATATTATATAAAGATTCCAGCTGTTGTTCACGGCATGGTTTCGTCCTCACAGATTTTCCATAAAGATTGACCAAAACAGTGAAAACCACTGCACGCCAGTTGTCCGTCCACATTGGCAGTTGATTCACAAAAAGCGCCACCGTATGCAGTCGTTTTGATAACGGTTCCTAAGAAATATTTATGTGGTAAGTAATAGCGTACTAATACTTGTGTCTGTCAGGCAAAAAACTTATATCGAGTATGGAAAGTTAGTGTAGTGAAATAAGAGAACCGCCATCTTCACGGCTATTTCTGTACTTGTAGAACATGTTTAACGTATTTGCTACTACGCTAGAAAATTTTGCTATTATATGTTTAGAATGACTGTGATGATTTAAGTAATATAATTTTGACTAAATCTACTATTGCTTTGTTTGTAACTGTACCGAATTTGTATGAAATAAATAGTTGTATATAGTCTTTAAAAAAATCGTACTTAATATCATATATCCAAGTTTTTTTTTGGTGTTCAGCTAATTTATTTAAATTAAAGATATAACATTAATCTTGAGTTACTATATCTAATTCAAATATAGTTTCCTTATGTGAAATAAATTTGTTTCAAAGATATGTATTTGTTTTCGGAAAAGAATTTTTTTTCTCATTGAATGACCTGTTCATATGCATTGGAGTGTATCGTAAACAAAGATAAACTGTAAATGTTGGTAAATAAATTTGAATTTTAAATTAATTATTTTTAATCAAACTGGATTCACTATCGTCGCGCTGCTAATCAATTTTTTACGCTTCCAATAGATATGTTAATTAATCATGAAAATGGGATTTTAATCACGATCAACCAGCGCCGTGATTAGCACTTACGATTCTTTTCGTGGCTATACACATACGAAATTCTCGGAAGAAAACCGACGATTAAATAGGAATTAAATGGAAACGCTCAAATAATTACACACTTCACAATGCTTCCCCTCTCTCCCTCCCTCCTCCTTATTCCTCCGCACCTCTCCCGGATAATCTCTTCGCATCTCCGAACTCCTTCCTCCTCTTATCGCGTCTCCTTCTCTGTTTTCAGTTCGTCTCAATCGGCTCGTATGTGTGTGTGCGTGCGTGGTGTGTTCTTTTTTTTGTCTCTTTGCCCGGCCGACTTTATATTCACTAATGAGTCGATTTATTGCGTTCCGAGCGTTCGCTGAAAAAGAGAAGCGGGACCGCCGCCGAAAAGACGATGAGACACGATCAGAAGAAGAGGAGATGAAGAAGAAACAGACGCACGGGGCTCGGCAATTTAATGACCCGTTGGGTAGAGTACCGTAAGAGAGGCCTCTCTTTTGTCCGAAGGCAATGCCGGTGAAAAGCCGGCGACTCCGGCGGCCCGGCTGCTCCTCAGTCGGAATTATCTATTGTGCTCACGCTGCCGTGTCATTTTTATTGTGCATTATTACACACACCTGTAATGGTTAAGATCCGGAAAGTATTACGAGAGGAGCCGACTTGTAGATACGTCACACGTTGTACCTATCTGCATATAGAAGTATTTACAGGTGCTTTGAATACTTACTTTGCTCAGACACAGATGCGACGGATGTGCTTGAAGTATTCTGTTAGAAAGTCGTTTGCAATTCTATTCTATTACTGTAACTTCAGAGAAACCCTTTAGTAATAATGGTGTCATTCTTTAGAGTCAACTATACTGCAAGAAAATATTAATTCATATGTAAATATACATTCTACACAGTTTCAAAATGAATTACATCCCAGTAGGTACTGAGTAACTAGTACTTGCATAATAAGCCGCTTACCTTTTATGATAAGTAATTGGTTAATTGTTTGTGGCTATTTTAACTTAAATTTTTCTCAGCCTGATAAAAAAACAAAACAAATTATTGACCTACTGCTACAATTTAAGCTAGAAATGATTATTAATGGTTTTACAAGGCAAACACCATTGTCAAAATCTTGTCCTGACAATATATTGTACAATTTAAGTTATCATAGTTCTGAAATAATACTTCTAGGTATTTCCGATTATGATACACAAATTCTTAAATTTTCAGAGAATATAAATTCAGAAAATAGGCATACAGTAACTTGTAAGTTTTATGACAGCATTACAGATTTACTAAATAACGCTTTAAGTGAAGAGACGTGTGCAGATGTTTTCTCCGCTGATACAGCTAATGCCTTCCATTCAACTTTCATGTATCATTTAAATAATTGCATACCAAAATAATAACAAAAAAAGGACAAACAACTGAAGGACAAATTCTGGTTATCGCCAAAATTGAAAATTGAAAAAAAAAATTATTACAATTACATAGTGAGAAACAATCCCACCGATTTTAATAAACTTAACTATAATACTCAAAAACTAAAATATAATTCTCTGCTGTTAAACCTTTTCTATCAATTCTTCAGCATGGATTTATATCCGGACGGTCTACGTTAACCAACTTGGCTGAAGTTTACACAATTTATTAGTGAATCGCTACAACATCATCAGCAAGTTGACGTATTGTATACAGATTTTACAAAAGCGTTTGACACCACAGACCACACATATTTGCTTCAAAAATTGTTTAATTTTGGTTTTACACTGTTGAAAATATTACGGTGTTGGCGTTCATTTTGCGCTAGTCAAATATTTTAGTGTTGATTTTTACAAACTTTGCCAGACGAATTGACTACATGTGTTTAGTAGAACAGAAATTACTAGAATTTGGTGTGAATTCTTTGTTCAGATATGAGGATTTACTATTTTCTCTAGACATTCAGAAGCATCAACCAATCAGAATTTTTCTCTCGGATAGAAATATAGAAACCCCACCTAATCTAATACAGTATTGCATTATACGCACCACCTGCATTGCACGTGTATCTGTTTTCGAGTTTGTTTCTGCGTATTAACATATCCAAACAAACCACCAAATGTGACTGACCTGCAAAGTGTAACCTTGTGTTATTAAACGTTAATTCCAGTGGGCATAAAAATTTTCAACATCTTAAAGATGTATTGGGAACAACTATTTACGTAATTAGTTCAGATTTGAATGAAATAGCATAAACATTCACTTAATTTTATAATGGTTCTCAAAAAATCATTTTAAAATTAGTACGTTTAGTTGAAACCAAAACTTTTGAATGAGTGGTTCTGTATATTTATAATTGAGAAAACGTCTTAAAGAGAGAATATTATAGCACTAAGAAATAGGAGTTGCATGTTAAAAAGATGTTGTGTTTGGAAAACGGTGTTAAATCATCCAATAGATCGCATTCATTTAGTTAAACAGCTAGTAAATTTGTCTAGTCTAAATCAAATAAAATGTGACTAGAAGTATATCATAATTCCACGTGGTAGTTGGACAAAATAACCCCTTAGCAATAGACAATACTTGACTATCTTTGTTCGTCAAATTTAAACTTCTATAGTTCTCGACAAAATAACACGAAAACAGTGTGGACCTCTCCTGACTATTAAATTAGTCAAAAAGTGTTAAAATTTTCAACAGTGCACAGTGTTTCAAAATGAATTACATCTCAGTAGGTACTGAGTAACTAGTACTTGTATAATAAGCTGCTTACCTTTTATGATAAGTAATTGGTCGATTGTTTGTGGGGATTTCAACTTAAATTTTTCTCAGCCTGATAAAAAACCAAAACAAATTATTGAGCTGCTGCTACAATTTAAGCTAGAAATGACTATTAATGGTTTCACAAGGCAAACACCATTTTCAAAATATTGTCCTCACAATATATTGTACAATTTAAGTTATCATAGTTCTAAAATAATTCTTCTAGGTGTTTCCGATCATGATGCACAAATTCTTAAATTTTCAGCGAATGTAAATTCAGAAAATATGCATACAGTAACTTGCCGTAAGTTTTGTGACAGCAATACAGATTTACTAAATAACGCTTTAAGTGACAAGACGTGTGCAGATGTTTTCTCCGCTGATACAGCTAATGCCTTCCATTCAACTTTCATGTATCATTTAAATAACTGCATACCAATAATAACAAAAAAAGGACAAACAACTGAAGGACAAATGCTGGTAATCGCCAAAATTGAAAATTGAAAACAAAATTATTACAATTACATAGTAAGAAACAATGCCACCGATTTTAATAAACTTAGCTATAATACTAAAAAACTAAAATATAATTCTCTGTTGTTAAACCTTTTCTGTCAATTCATCAGCATGGATTTATATCCGGACGGTCTACATTAACCAACTTGGCTGAAGTTTACACAATTTATTAGTGAATCGCTACAACATCATCAGCAAGTTGACGTATTGTATACAGATTTTACAAAAGCGTTTGACACCATAGACCACACATATTTGCTTCAAAAATTGTTTAATTTTGGTTTTACACTGTTGAAAATATTACGGTGTTGGCGTTAATTTCGCGCTAGTCAAATATTTTAGTGTTGATTTTTACAAACTTTGCCAGACGAATTAACTACATGTGTTTAGTAGAACAGAAATTACTAGAATTTGGTGTGAATTCTTTGTTCAGATATGAGGATTTACTATTTTCTCTAGACATTCAGAAGCATCAACCAATCAGAATTTTTCTCTCGGATAGAAATATAGAAACCCCACCTAATCTAATACAGTATTGCATTATACGCACCACCTGCATTGCACGTGTATCTGTTTTCGAGTTTGTTTCTGCGTATTAACATATCCAAACAAACCACCAAATGTGACTGACCTGCAAAGTGTAACCTTTGTGTTATTAAACGTTAATTCCAGTGGGCATAAAAATTTTCAACATCTTAAAGATGTATTGGGAACAACTATTTACGTAATTAGTTCAGATTTGAATCAAATAGCATAAACATTCACTTAATTTTATAATGGTTCTCAAAAAATCATTTTAAAATTAGTACGTTTAGTTGAAACCAAAACTTTTGAATGAGTGGTTCTGTATATTTATAATTGAGAAAACGTCTTAAAGAGAGAATATTATAGCACTAAGAAATAGGAGTTGCATATTAAAAAGGCGTTGTTTTAGAAAACGGTGTTAAATCATCCAATAGATCGCATTCATTTAGTTAAACAGCTAGTAAATTTGTCTAGTCTAGATCAAATAAAATGTGACTAGAAGTATATCATAATTCCACGTGTTAGTTGGACAAAATAACCCCTTAGCAATAGACAATACTTGACTATCTTTGTTCGTCAAATTTAAACTTCTATAGTCTCGACAAAATAACACGAAAACAGTGTGGACCTCTCCTGACTATTAAATTAGTCAAAAAGTGTTAAAATTTTCAACAGTGCACAGTGTTTCAAAATGAATTACATCTCAGTAGGTACTGAGTAACTAGTACTTGTATAATAAGCTGCTTACCTTTTATGATAAGTAATTGGTCGATTGTTTGTGGGGGATTTCAACTTAAATTTTTCTCAGCCTGATAAAAAACCAAAACAAATTATTGACCTGTTGCTACAATTTAAGCTAGAAATGACTATTAATGGTTTTACAAGGCAAATACCATTTTCAAAATCTTGTCCTGACAACATATTGTACAATTATAGTTATCATAGTTCTGAAATAATACCTCTAGGTGTTTCCGATTATGATACACAAATTTTTAAATTTTCAGAGAATATAAATTCAGAAAATAGGCATACAGTAACTTATAAGTTTTATGACAGCAATACAGATTTACTAAATAACGCTTTAAGTGACGAGACGTGTGCAGATGTTTTCTCCGCTGATACAGCTAATGCCTTCCGTTCAACTTTCATGTATCATTTAAATAACTGCATACCAATAATAACAAAAAACGGACAAACAACTGAAGGACAAATTCTGGTTATCGCCAAAATTGAAAACAAAAAATATTAGAATTACATAGTGAGAAATAATTCCACCGATTTCAATAAACTTAACTATAATACTCAAAAACTAAAATATAATTCTCTGCTGTTAAACCTTTTCTGTCAATTCATCAGCATGGGATTTATATCCGGACGGTCTACGTTAACCAACTTGGCTGAAGGTACACAATTTATTAGTGAATAGTTAGAACATCGTCAGCAAGTTGACGTATCGTATACAGATTTTACAAAAGCGTTTCACACCATAGACCAAACATATTTGCTTTAAAAATTGTTTAATTTTGGTTTTACCACTCAAGTTACCGACCTAATTTTATCCTACTTAAGCAATCGCGTTTGTTACGTTTCATACAATGGTTTTAACTCGAATTCATTCATTGCTAGTACTGGTGTGCCGCAAGGGTCACATTTAGGTCCTCTATTTTTTAATATATATCTAAATGACTTGCTATCTAAAATAGAATGTGAAGTTGCTTATGCTGATGATCTTAAGATTTATTCTAGAATATCCAGAATATCCGATTGCGTCACACTTCAAAAGAATCTTAATACCATTAATATGATCAAAATAGGGTCCATCTGAACATAAACAAATGTGCCGTAGTGTCCTACACGAAATGCAACACTGTCATATCCTTTCCTTAATCTGTCAACCAAACACCAATACCTAGACAGTCATGCATTCGAGATTTAGGTATACTTTATGATTCACAACTGTCTTCTAGTGACCATATTATAGATGTTGGAAACACTTCCTCTAAGTGTTTGGGATTCCTAATACGTACACACGCAGATCACTGTTCGATCTTAACGTCATGAAGATTTTATTTTTCGCTTTTGTTCGCACTAAGCTTGAGTACGCATCCATTATTTGGTATCCTTACTATCACTATCAATAGATTGCACGAGAGATAATCCAAAAACAATTTTTGAAATATTTGTCATATGGAATAGATCATGTGTATCCAGCACGCGGATCAAATTATGATGACTTATTAAATCGGCATAACTTTAAATCGTTACAATGCCGAAGAACAGCTGCCAGTGCTAAATTTATTACCAATCTAATTACAGGCAATGTGGATTCTCAAACTTTATTGTCTCAATTGCACTTTACCGTCCCAATTCATGATACCAGGTATCCTTACAGTTTACGTATTCCTACTGCACGATCCAACTTATTCAAACGAGCACCACTTTCTCATATGGGAGTTAATGCAAATATCGCTTTCAGTTAATGTATAAGCCCCACACTTTCAAACTTTGTAAATACATAGGTTGGTGGATATATTCAATCCTGTATTTGTTCTAAGTTTAACGTAGAATGCTTTTATTGTTTACTTCTAATAGTTAATTGTACCAAAAGTATCTCTTTTTTTTTTAATTGTATCTTTGGAGAATTTTCAGTTTAAGCTACACTGTACTTATTGTTGTATTTTGTCCTGTAAATTGGTTTCTGTTGGGCAAATATAAATATTATTATTACTATTATTAATTGAAAGTAAACATGAATACAATCGTCACCACATAATTAACTCTAATAAACTAACTAATAAACTAACTAATACCTTAAATAAAGCAGTCTGGGATATTGTTAATAACGAGACAGGTCGAACCACGACAAAACGACACTCTGAAATTAATGTTAACGAAATGAATAATTTTTTTGTAAGTTTGCTGAGGAAATCGTTAGTAAAATAATAGAAGTACAGATAATAAGGTTGATAAATATGAATGCACAATATTTCTTCAACCAATTACTGATAGAGATATACTTCGAACTATACAAAAACTAAAAAATAAGAAGACCCTAGATATTTATGATATATCCACAAATCTTTTAAAGGCATGTGCTATAAACATTTGCAAACCGCTTGCTAATATTATTAATACGTGTTTTGTGGAGGGTAGTTTCCCGGACGTTTTTAAGGCGGCTAGAGTTTGCCCAATTCATAAATCAGGTGACGAAAATTTGCCCGAAAATTATAGACAAATACACATACTTCCCAGTTTTTCAAAAATAATAGAGTACCCCTTTTAAGTCAATTTAATCATTACATTGAAACTCATAATATTCTCAGTATGAACCAATATGGATTTAGGAAAGGTAAACGAACATCTGATGTCATCATGACTCTAGTGGACAATATCCAATACGCGTTTGAAAGCCATGGAGATTGCATTGGTATATTCGCAGACTTATCTAAAGCATTTGACTGCGTCTGTCCAACAAAACTAATATCTAAGCTTGAGTCTTATGGAGTCAAAGGAATAGCTAGTAATCTAATAACATCATACCTTTCTAATAGAACACAAATTGCATCTCTATCTAATAGAGTAATTAATCCTTTAGTAATTAAACGCGGGGTTCCACAGGGATCTATATTGGGCCCTTTTTTGTTGATACTTAATGACCTACCGCTACATTTGAGTACTTTGAATAACACGATACTAACAACAATGTATGCTAATGACAAAAACCTTACCCTTTGCACTAACATTAATCATAATACTGATAAAACTGTACGCAATCCAATTGTTACCAATGCTCAATCTTAGTTTAATGCTAACGATCTTTTTATCAATACAGACAAAACCAAAATATGTACATTTTCACTCAGAGAGAAAATTAATTGTAGTAATATATTTTTTTTTAGGTATTTATCTTGATACTAAACTTGTGGATTCATCAGATTGACAATATTTGTTCTCGCCTAAAAACTATAGTTCATGCAATTCGAAAAACAGCAGCTTTTGTTGATAATAATTTGGCGTATAAAGTATTTTGGTTTATTTTATTCTGTCCTATCATATGGGATACTAGCATGAGGAAATGTTTCTCACTCGCAACTGCAGAGGGTATTTACAATACAAAAAAGCAGCAGTACATACTTCGTAGCATAGTTTAGGCGAGCTTTGACGAGCACTGTAAGTCTTTGTTTCGTAGTCTTGACTAAATTATGACTGTGGTCTGGCAACGTGCAGGCAATCGCAAGGCTGACAATTTTAATGTATATTATGAATTGTTGTTTTTTGTGTTTCTGTATTTATGTCATTTATTGTATTGACAGACCCAAAACTTTTTGTTTAACGGACGAATAAATTACTTACTTAATTATATTTCTAAAGTTATTTTGACATTTGTCATTTTGTGAGTAGCAATATATATTTTTCCGACAGTTTTTTACTTAATACCCTTAATACTACTAAATAATGTACACATTGCACGTACATATTTTTATTGTTGAAGCATATTTCCGAAGAGCACAATTTCTTAATGGCAAATAGCATGTTCTTTCCTACATGTGACGCTGTTTAAAAAAAAAAAAGATCTCGCTTTTGCAATGAATCGCACTGCTCTTCTGTGTAATTCTTCTTACTCGGCTTACCCTAATTAAAAATATAATAACACTTATCCTGTTTGCGTAATCACTGCTTATAGGTTGGAAATGATTATAGGTTACGCTACATTAATTGCAGCGTTGGGCAGATTCCAAATAATCAATTAAAAGGCACATCTGATATCAGAAGTTTGCTAGACACTTTAATTTACGATAGATAGCGCTGTTGTCGACTGGGTATGTGTGGTGAGAAACTTATATAACTACAGCGATAATTTGTATCTGTACCAAGCTACAATTTAGAAAATATACTTAAATCAATAACTACGGCAGCAGTAACCACCACTATTGATGTCATTTTATCGATAAAATCTCTAAGATAATAAGTTGGGCGTATTTGAATTCAAACGTACGGGATCTGTCAACACTGCACCATCTATTTTCAGCACATGCAACCGTTAGAGTGCGTTGGTGTGTCAGGTGTATTGCAGATGGTACTATAGATATTTAATGTTTACGGTGTGCACGCGATTGACCTGTCGATGTTCGATTCATTTCTAACACATAGAATTTTCAAATGAAATAATGTCTATTTTCATAAATTCTAATTAATTAAAGTTTTGAAATTTTTGTGTTATATGAAGGATGAGTACCTAGTGCTGGCAATTCTGGTTTTTATGGCTATTATGTAGTCCATACTTATGAGATATCTAATGGAATCGAAGAAGAAAAAATGGAGAAAATCATTTTTGTTTGAACTAATGTTATCTCGTACTAATTCTCATTTTAAGTGTGAAACAACATTAAATGATATAAGATACTTATTGTATGCAAATTATCGACAATTAAAATAAAAAACAACAATTAATCAGACATTTTTCCTTCTATTGATTATTTAGATAGATAAATAGACTTATTGTTCTATAATACGTAAATATAGAATATGTCAAAAATATATAAAAAAAGGTATAGATGATTATGGACATATATGAATAACAAAATTACAGAATATAGACAAACAAATATATGTCATATAAGCAAAAATACAAATGTACAAAAAACAGCAATACTGAAATACTACAGAACAAAAGTAACAAATTCGTTTAAAGTATGAAAGTTTCTTTAAGTTCTTTTTAAAAACATGCATCAGCATTTCTTTCAGTCTTATTGGTAAGTGGTTAAATATTTTAATGCATTGGAACACAGATTTTGAAAGATGTGTCTGAGAACGAACTAAGGTGATGTCCTTATCCCTGTTATTATAATGGAGGCTGAGCTCACATTTTTTGAAGATATCATAATTCTTTTTTACAAACTGATTCTCGAATATAAATGCGACACGGTAAGTACATTGGAGCATTTAAATATTGTTTTATAAGATTGCTCAGTTTTCAGTTGATACACCGCTCTCGCACAGGCCTTTTACAGCACCAACAATATTAGGACATTGACGGCGTTCCCTCAGAAAACCACACCGTACTGCAGTCGCGATTGAACACACGTACAATGCTGTTTCAACGTTCACTTTGCACGATGGAATCCTTAAACTGTCAAATAAGTTGGTTATCGATGATTACCCCTAGAGCGTTGTCGACACAGGTATGTGGTTTATTCTTGTACTCAATAACCAGCTCTTCATTTTTTGTATTAAAGGGGAGAATATATGTTTAGCTGATATTTAACTTTAGTTTATTTGTTTCAAACAATGCGCCCATCGCCTGGTCTCTAACTTTTCTTTAAGTTTGTTAGATGTTCGTTCCTGCATCACGCACTATGTGTCATTCGTATATAAGACCGCAGATCCATTAGATCGTTTATATACTGGGTGATTTTTTTATCTTGAGAAAACGGAATATCACTAAAACACTGCATCAAATCAAAAAAAGATCTTAATAAGATTTGTTATAATGTGGGAGGCTCACTGAATAGTGCCGAACTCGATCCCCCACCTCACCCCCCAGGGTGGGAGGGGGGACAACTTTGAAATCTTAAATGGGAACCCCCATTTTGTATTGCAGATTTGGATTCTACGCCATCGAGTATGTAGTTTTTGTTTGAAATTTTTTTTTGATTCGTAACAGATTGCGCTGTAATCGCAAAAAATATGATTGTGAACGTCTAGAAAAAATACACAAAAAAGAGAAGCCAGCAAACATGATTTCGTGTTTTTTTATTTTTTTATTTTAACATAAACTAACATTTCAAAAAGCCATGTGTTCGAAACTGTGCCCCTTCACTCCGATACATTTATTTATTCGCAATTGGAATGCTATTCAACGATACAGAACCGTACTTTATTCAGTACTTGACAAGCTGTGAATACTTACACATTGTCCGATTCCCATTTAGATTATTAATTATTAATCCAATACAAATTAGTTAGTGTTGAATATTTGAACAGTAATGGAGGCTTTAACATTACAAGAGAGAATTCGTTGTTGAATGGCTTTTTGAAATGTTATTTAATGTTATGTTCGGCTTGCAACAGCAATCTTCAGATCAACGTCAGTAGGATTATTGTCAATCAATAAATACACCAAATATGATAACTATATTGTGTAGATAAGAATGTTTATTATATTCTTATATTTTTTAAATTAAATTATGTCTATTTTAAACTATTATTTTATCCTGTTTTATTATATAAATATTCTTATCTACATAATATGGTTATCATATTTGGTGAATTTATTGATTGCCATTAATCCTCTTGACGTTGATCTGAAGATAGCTGTTGCAAGCTGAAACTAGTAATCATATATTAAAATATTTATGAACGAAAGAACGAGTTTTTACTCTTTTCAGCCTTACAATTCGTTAATTATTATTTAATACTGTAAAAATCTTGCAATCTTTATATATCCCCACATTCCATTTTATTTTATTTTTATTCCTAACGTTAAATATGTTTTTCTGTATACGTTTATCTTTTAGACTAATCCATCTCGTTCTTAAGGTTATCGCAGTAAGTTGCATATGCTACTGGTTCTATTCTATCTTCTAGCATTTCCTCGTACAATTGCCTTCTCAAAGCATATTTATTCTTTATTAATGTACCCGTTAATAATATTCTGAAATATGCCAGTAAACATAAACAACAATTGACATCAGAAACAAGCAAGATCGCGCTCCAGTCAGTTTCTTCTAATTTCTGTTTTTCTAGGCCTTATTTAACTAAAAAGTAACAATTGAATTACAATTAACAATTTTTACACAAATCATAAGTTAAAAATGTTTCTTCAAACAAAAGTAAACCAGAATCCTCAAATTGAACCTATCTTTCTTTTTTTTGGGCGTGTTTGCACTGAGAAAAATGGGCTAAGTAAAGTGTTTACTTGATAAAAAATTATTTACAATAGATAAAGTTTTACTTGGAACTATTCTCGTTAATTAATACCTGCAACTAAACCCAGTTTCCTGAATGCAAGTTGTTACTGTAAATAGTGCTTTTATTAACGGCTATTACACAGCGTACCTCACAAATTTGTGGAAGTAATGTATTACTTATGACTACTGGTACTGTATCTAACTACAGCACATGGTTAGTAGAAGTAACAACAATGCTGATCGCTATTAAACTCATGTATTTTCTTAAATAGGTAACAACTTGCCACAACTATGATTATTTGAGTTTTGCTGCCACCCCGTGATTGTTTTACTATTCCTGATTGGCTAATGCGGAGGAGTAATAAAATAATCCCCGAAACAGCTACGCGCGCAGGCGCGTGCTAGCGTCATGTAAGAGTTACGGACGTGGGAAAAAGGTCGTCAAAAAAGGGTGGCCAAGGATTACGGCCTTTGTAGACCAGTTGGAACGCAAATATATTAAAAATACCGGGTGGGTTAACTCAAGGCCCCAGCCGTATAAAGAATCCCAGCGAAAGAAGAAGTACCGAGCTTAGAAGCAATCAGATGTTTCAAGATTGCAGTTTTAAACCACGTGGTGTATTTGATTTACCCATCATTGTGATGATATCTGCGCCCGCTGGTGAAGTTAAAGTGTGGATGCCGTCGCTAGGTGAGTGACAGTCCAAGTACCACCTGCAGTTAGGAATACCCCGACGAAGTAGCCGAGGCGATCACCGGACATAACCGCCACGTACGCCAACAGAGGATCAACTCGCCGAGACAACGCCCAGTGCAAACAACCAACAGATACCGCAAGTTTACCGCCTAGGTAAATTATGTTATTCTTTGTTTGTTATTAGTTGTAATTTCAAAGCCATATTTCTCTTTGTCCTTTGTTTAGATTTCAATAATTTCAATAACTAAATAACGTTTCAAGGGGGCCCCATTTACCTTATCTTTTATTGTTGCTTTGTTCATTTTTTTCATTATTAAGGAATATGTTTTATGAGCCATTACGTTGCAAATTGTTAAAAAAAAAACTGTTGTTAAAGTGAAACCAATATCTTTCATTCATATCAGGTAGTCACTGTGTTTGTCCTATACAAAATAAAGCTATTACTAATAATACTGCTTTTTATTTAAATTTAAATTAAATATTCACTAAACTTCCTCGTTTCCTGCACTACCTATAAGTTGAACAACAAATTTAAGGTAAGTATATTGCATATTTATAGCAAACCATTACCTTCTATATATCAGGTATTTAGTGAACGTGCATTAATGATACTGTTTGCTTATCACAAGTAATCCAAATAGCTTACATTAATTGAGGTTAATAATGAAGGTGTGATAGCCATTATAGAATAGTTCACTCATAGCAATACATCTACTTGACATGAGCAAATATTTTACTTATCGCAACTGCATATATTCTTTGGTTTAACTACTTCAGTTTAATTATCATAAGTAACTTCATAAGTTACCGGTATGAGGCAGACCATAAGTAACTTAGATTGCTTGTTGTTAGCATCAGTGTTTAGGATCTCTTTTTTACTAGTGCTAAGTAATATGTGCTTTTGTCCTCTATCCAGTTGAACTTTTTACTTACGATAATTGTATTTTTAAAATTATTAAATTTTTTTCTCAGTGTAGGCTTTATTTTACTAAGAAGTAACAATTGAAGTAAGTCAATATGGCTACCGGGTTAAACATTAAATTGATTTTTACACAAATCATAAGTTAAAAATGTTTTTTCAAACAAGTAGGTAAGCCAGAATCCTCAAATTGAACCTATCTTTTTTTTTGAGCGTGTTTGGTAGTTCTGACAAATTCCAATTCAATTTTGATACAATCTATCATTTCTGCGAGTAAACAAACAGCTACTTAATATTAAAATAATTTATTCGGAAGGATTTCTCTTAAAATACCGGAGCCACGTTATAAATAGAACATCTCTCACTTTTTTATAGATGTTGTGGTCGTCTGGTGCGATCTGTTGTAGCGCTGACCTATGTTAAAGGAGAGACATTGACGCCGATCGGACTTACAAAGGAATCCGGCAACATATCGTGTGTACCCCCAGGGAGGGTTTCCTAGTTAACCTGGGGCGAGTTTACCTGTTCGGGTTCCAGTCGTAACCGATCGTTGAAATCACCATCCGTATATGCCACAGATAGTAAAGGAAAGAGAGAAGAAGAAAAAAACAACTCGCACGGACTGGTCGTCTTTGGTCTTCCAATCGACTTTTATTGCACTCATTCCGTAACGTTTTATTTTTAAAAACCGGACCGTAATCTTTATGTTTATTTTAACGATTCTAATACGTCTTCGGTCTTAATTTACGATGAGAGTAAGCCGAAAGAGGACTTTTTAATAGTGAATTCGTTTCCCCCCCGGATGTCGTCCTCTCCTTAACTCGAGAATTTATTTTCGTTTCGAGGTGATTATACGTTCATTAAGGAGTTTTTATCGTTGCCTACCTCTTTTTCTTCTTGTCGTGTTGTTGTTGTTGTTGAACGCGTTTGTGGAAAAGACGGATGAATCAAGTCGGGGTTGAGTTGTTCTGATACATACATGTGTGTGAGTGTTTGTTTACAAATTTGGAAAAATCTATTGAGGAATAATGAGCGTATTTTAAACGAAAGTACACATTACATTATCGAATTAAATACGGCTTTAATAATTTAAAAATGCGAAAAAAAAATTGTCGTTTATAAATGTTGATTTGGGTGTTGAATATTATTGTTCGCCTTCTTAAAAGGATAATGGTGAGAAAAGGTCGGGCATTTTTTGAGTTTTCTTGAACAAATACTTACAAAGTTTGTGATGTAAATGCTTTGTGGGGTCTTTAACATCTGTTCAGTATATTTACCGATATAATTAACAATTAAGTATATGGATGGAAGGTGATAAAAAGTAAAAACGTATGTTTATGCACTTATTTACACAAAATTGTCACGATTAAGAAAGCCACAGATAGGTTGAATGTGCTTAAAAGATTTTGGTTATCATTATTGATATAATGTGAAGGCAAATACGCTTATTCTTCTCATTAATTTTGATATGTACCAAAAAGATTTTTAGATTATTTGCCTGAAACAGCGAAAAAAAGTTCAACATATGTTCGACTACACTGAAAAACCGATTTGTTTGACAGTAGCAAAATTTGGATATTCATGGTTATCCACGCAAGTGGGTAGTTATTTTGAGACGTTTGCAACAAGTCCATTCATATGACACCATTCATCAATTCCGTTTAAGTTTTCTTGTAATCATACACAATCGCCAATTTACCTAACCCTGGCATAAATCTTAATATCATCCGCATACATCATCAATGCACAACAAAAACAGCAGTAGTCCCAAATTTGAACCTTGCGATACGCCTCTCAACACAGCACATGTATTAGATTTAACATTATAATATTGGGCGAACTTTTCTATTACATAGATAGGGATCAAGCGTCTGTATGACGTCATTCGAGAGACCAAATCTATCTAATTTGCCAATTAGTGTATCCTGACAAAACCTTATGAAAGGCCTTACTCAAATCCATGTACACTACATCAATCTCAGCTCTTTGGTACAATGCCTCAGAAATTAATTGAGTAATGCTCATCAGATTAGTTACGGTGGAACGGCCTTTATGAAACCATGCTGATATGTGTTCAATAATGGTTTGATATGGTAGGTAATGCATTCAGAGATAATCTTTTCGAAGGTCTTAGAGAAAGGGATATCAGTGCAACAGGCCTGTAATTCACAACGCTGTCAGTTCGCGCTTTTTTATGAACTGGAATCACCTTAGATGTTTTCCAAAGTTTTGGGAATATTGTCTTCAGTATGGCGTTGTATATTATAAGAAGTGGTGCAGCAACTAATTCTGCTAAATCCTTACACATGGATTCCGAAATCCCATCAGGACCCATAGTGAGATTATTTTTACCTTTTTTAAAGCTTTAATAACTTCCAAGTTAGTAATTGTTCTTATTTGCAGGGTTTAAAAGCACTGCCTGCAATAGTTCTGATTCGCCAGGTATTGAAAATTCTCTTGCACCCATGTGTTCTTGAAGAAACTGGCAAATGTATTCACTATGTCACGCGGATGTGTATACAACTCATTGCCACACAAAATGATGTGATCTGTTTTTCTTAGTATTTAAAAAAAAATCAAAATATGTTAGAATTTTGTTTGAAATTTGCAGTGGCGGCTGGTACTAAAGGGCACAAGGGTACGTGCTCACCCAACCACCAAGATAAACACAGAAAGAAACTCACATGTAATTCAATGCATTATTTTATTTTATTATTTTTACGTATTTTTAAAACAATGGTATCAGAGTTTACTTCTGCACCACAGACGCTAGCACATATCCCAGTGAGAACAAGTTGGTTACATTTACGTGAATTTAACGTTGTATTGGTTGAAACAACGTTAATGGTTATAAGTAACACGTTTATTATATAACCAATTTTTAACTATACATTGAAGAAACGTTATATTAACTAAAAAATATAACGGATAGTTTAAATTTAACTGAAATAACACGTTGTAGTTGCATCGTTTATTTTAGGTTATAAACCAACGTTACAATATGAGAAATTATTAACTGAAATGTAATGCATAGTTTAAATATAACTAAAATAAAACGTTATAGTTTCACTGCTTATTTTACGTTAAAAAACAACGTGGAAATATGAAAAATTATTAACTGAAATGTAACGCATAGTTTAAATATAACTAAAATAAAACGTTTTAGTTACACCGTTTACTCTGCGTGAAAGACAACGTTGAAAAATGAAAAATTAGTGGCTGAAATGTAACGCATAGTTTAGATATAACTAAAATATGACGTTGTAGTTTCACCGTTTACTCGTTGAAAGACGTTTGAAAGACAACGTTGAAAAATGAAAAATTATTAACTGAAACGTAACGCATATTTCAAGTACAACTAAAATAAAACGTAGTTTCACCATTTACTCTACGTTAAAAAGCAACGTTGGAATATGAAAAACTATTAACTGCAATCCAACGTACAAGTATAAGTATAGTTAAAATAAAATGGTGTTAAATTTGTTTGTTTTAAGATAAGATGTGCTTTTGCATGAATGAATGCAAAATGTATTTAACAATAGGTAACACAATTATTGTATTAAAAACTGCACTACTGATGAATGTATCATCCCTCCCCCATTTTAAATAAACTCTTCCACCCCTGTTGCGCATCTGCAACGTGCACGGGCACTTGCAGTTACATGTTTACTACGCTAGTCGAGTGTTAGAACTTTTCTTTATCTTTATAACAAAGTTTTATATTAATATGTGATACGCAACAATCAGTGTATTTAACTAAACGGTGAGTAGTTAGGTACCCCATCAATTAAGTCTATTCTGGTTATATTTGCATATACGATGCACATTGCACGTATAATTATGTATATGCATATACACAATTGGCAAAACAGCATAGTAGCCATCTTAAAATAAGAACACTAATGTCAGAAAATTTAACTATATTCTAAAATTTGTTCTTGAGGAACCTGGTTTCTTAGTATACACCACCTTCTTACTTTATTTTCAAATATATAGGTTAGCGAATGCTGATGGTTCTAAAATCTGGATTCTTGTGTAAAAGAAATTATTCTAATTACTGTTACATGACGTCATTGCAGTGAAGCATAACTGGAAGGGAAGGAACGCTTAGTTTTCACAAAACGGGAACCAGAGATAATACGGAAACTATAGTAACAATATACAGTGAGTATTTAAATACTTTCATTCGTGTGTAATACAAAAATCTAGGAAACCAATCAAAGTAAACATTAACTTATATATATATATATATATATATCCCTAAATTTACAGCCTGTAGTCCTTGGTGTTACTTATGATACCTGTTGTTTGAGTCTTCCATTTAAAGTACAATTAAACAATACATACATACAGCAGAAAGTGAAGTGAGGACTGGTTGAAATATACGCCCAATGGACTGTTGGGTAGAAGACCTGGATGTGCAGAAAAAGGAAAATGTATATATCTATAAATGAAATGACCTCGTTACTTTCTAGTTTTGGTAAAGAATTCTATTATCTTTTTATTATTATTATTATTATTGCATTGTAATTATATTTATAGGTAATTACATTTTAGTTTTTTGAGAAGCATTATTTTCATTGAAGAGCTTATCCTGAGTTCAATACTATGATGATCATTGAATGATTTAATTAAAATAAAATTAATTTAGTATTGAACATTATGACTTTTAATCTATAACCAATTTTCGTTATCACCACATAAAACGGCACTGTAATATAAAGTAACATATATGTCACATCTGGAACTTGGTAAGTGTTGTACAGTTTCTATAACGCAACGTCTTAGAGCGCATGAATGCAACGAACCTGATAATTCACTATAATTTATAAAGCTGTTGATTTTCATACATTAGGCACCTCACTAAATTACGCAGATGTGACGTTACTACTACGTGGTTATAAGGTTTGATATAGAAATTTTATTAACCCTTCGTTAGTATGGTGTAGTTGCCATACCCCAGTATGTAGGCAAACATACTGGGGTATGGCATACTCCACCACACTAACGAAGGGTTAACGTTGAGGTTACGTTACCTGTAAGCCGATTTTTTACGTTTTACAGAGGTGTTATTAAACGTTAAAATACAGCTTGTGCTAAACGTTTCTATTTAACGATTATTTTCTATTAAAAATAAACGTTAAAATAACATTAGCATATGACGTGAAATAACGCTTAATAAGTAACTTTTGTCAACGTATTTTGTCGGGACATAGATATGTCGCTTCGACGTTTTTATAAACGTTACAAAACGTTCGGTTACCGTTAAGTACACGTTTCTAACGTTTATGTCGTATGGATGCGGAACGCTCAAAACTATATTCCGGGGTACTATTTCCGATGTACCTATTTCGAGTATGAATCGGACGGCTCCGTTTATCTTCGCCATATGCGTTTATAGGATCGCTTTGGGGCACGCAATTTCGTGTCTCCAGTTACCGTATTGTATTTATTGCGACTGCATCGTTTTCAACGCGTACCGCACATGTGTCATTTCAAAGGCTTGAAGTGACGTTTATTATTAATGATGTAGCATTAATGTTACCAGAGGTAGCAATACTGATCACTTAACTTGAATCAGCCTGTATATTATTGGACCAAGTTACCTTCTAGATGCTGCTGCATCCTCAATGTTTTGGAAGAGTTTAGGCGATGTTTTTCTGTGCACTCTCAATTACCGCGCAAATCAATGCAAACTTAAGTAAACAACAATATTGCTACATGTAATTTTTTTTTTTCAAATCAGTCTTATGAACATGGGACCTCAAGCAGACAATATTGGAATATTAATATATTCGATTGAGAAATATACAAGTACATGTCTATATACAGAGTGATCCTCAATATATGCAACAAACTTTAAGCGCTGACTCCTGGGGTTATTTAAAGTTGTGCAATGTTTAATAGTAAGTTAACATAATTAATGTTTTTATTATAAATTAACAAAATAATTAGTAAAACAAAATTAACTTATACTAACTGTTGAAAATGACCGCCCCCAACTGCAATACAAGCTTCTATCCTCCGTCGTATTGACTGGCGAGTCCGTTCTAAAATACCAGGGGTATTTCGAATTGTTTGAAAAGCTGCGATAATACGATTTCTCAGTTCATCGACATTTTCAATGGGAGTCGTATAAACTAATGATTTAAGGCGACCCCAGAGAAAAAAGTCCAAAGAATTTAAGTTAAGGAGACCAAGAGGTCACGGTTGTGGACCTACTCGTCCTATCCACCGATCTGGATACGTATTATCCAAAAACTCGGGAGCAACTAAACTAAAATGCGCTGAAACACCGTCATGCATAAAATACATTTGTAATCTTAATTGCAACGGAACTTCTTCTAGCATTAGTGGTAGCTCCTCTTCAAGAAAATTGCGGTATACTTTGCCATTTAAAAAAAAATGTAGACCTATCAAGTGATCTCCTACAATTCCGGCCCACACACTGACAGAGAATTGATGACGGGCATTCAATAGTTCGATTTTCTTCAGCCCATATGTGATTATTATGAAAAGCAATAATCGCGTTTCTCGAGAAAGTAGCCTCGTCGGTGAAGAATATTTGAGCCAAATAGTCAGGATTTTGTGCGATTTTGTGTTGCATCCATTGACAAAAAGCCACTCTTTGCGAAAAATCTGCCGGCAAAAGTGCCTGCACCCGTTGAATGTGATATGGATACAACAGTTGATCTTTCAATATTCCCCAAACTGTGGCCTGACTAATGTTTAAAGCAAACCCAATTTTTCTGGTACTTGTAGTAGGATGTTCCTCAATTTCATTTAGTACCATTTCTTCAACTTGTGGAGTTCTCATTGTAGATGGGTGCCCGTTACCAATCGTTCGTTTTTTAAAATTTCCCGTTTCACTAAGACGTCGGTGAGGATGGGCAAATATTGAATGATGCGGGATGATACGGTTCGGGTATCGTTCTTCATAAAGACGTCTAACAGCACGCGAATTTTCATTGGCAAGACCGTAAACGAAATGCATATCACACATCTCAGCATTCGTGTAATTCATTTTAGAAAATAGAAACTGGCAATAAACTGAATGAATACTCTGACAACTATTGATAAATATTGAAATGACAAAGGAACAATTTTCTCTCAACACAATAGTTTTTGAAGAACCAACTGTGATATTATATCGTGTTAGTCATAGTTTATAATTTATTATTAAACATTCAATAACTTTAAAACCAAACCGTTTTGGACATATACCCATATGAACTTTTATGATCAAAATAGCCTCAGGAATCAGCTCTTAAAGTTTGTGATTCTCAATATATGCGATTGAGAATCACCCTGTACAGTTTTTTCGCAATTTATACACGGAAAAACCAATTTATTCAGGACACCAAAATAATTTCAAACAAATTTTATCATGAAAATTTAGTTACCTTAAACAAAATTTGGTATTATTAAAGAAATCTGTTTTCAGTGTACGCACCATAAAAGTTTTTGATAAGTGTTTTATGGTAAACTAGAAGGAAGAAGGAAGGTTGGGTTCGGCTCTTGAGTTGTTATTATCAAATTGTTCGTTAAACACTCTTGCGATTAATTTTCTAGCAATATTTTAAGAATGATTGTTGTACAAAATATTTGTTATTTATCCATCTTGTTTTGGTAGAAATAATAACTTCAATTCGCGTTCACCGATGTTCAAAGATATGTAATAAAAGTTTTAAAAGTATTTTCAGTTATCGAATTATAATTAATTAAAGTTGGCACTTCATTGCAAAAATGCGCGTTCAAGATCGTCAAGAATTTGCGGCGATAAAAATTAAAAAGCTCTTAAAAGTAACAATAAAACGAACGCTTCATTCGATAACACGTCTAAAAGCGCATAAAACCCGCCTCGTAAACAAGCGCGTGAAGATGGAACGTAAACATTGGCGTCCTCGAAATTCGTTAATCGCCATTAAAAAAAAAAATTCGAATCTCATTCAATAATACGTACTTCTTCGTCCTCATTATCGCCGTTCTCCTGATGTTCCTCTTCCATGAGCACGAATCCGACGTCGTTATTGTTCGTACTGTTGTTGTTATTGTTGCTGTTGCGTTGGCGTTCTTGCCGAGATCGGGGCTCTCCTGCAATTCGCATCTGTCATTGCTAATAACCACCATTCTGCGTCGTTTGGAGCGCGGCGTGAGCAAATCGACTGCCAGTTGATCGCTCGATATCGAATCGGGCGAATCGGGATTGTTGTCCATCGCTGGGAAGAAGGCGAAAATTCGAATGACGACGCACAACAGCACCGACGCGAAACGCAAATTAATTCCGACGCGAATTGACGGCACATAAGATACACGGGGCGGGTGGCGATTTTTTTCGGGACGATTTTCGCGCGGTCGTCCGGATTTTGAGGTTAAGTACGATTTAAGGAAGAAAAAAAAACTATAAGGCACATGTTATGGCAAGAAGTTGACTAGGAAGACTGCTCGAGGCTAACTGACGTATCTGTGCCCGCTAGCAAGTGTCCACACAGAGAGGAGGAGTAACCGTGTGCCGTTTGCCCCCCTTCTCATCTCACTCTTGCACCTTACTACTTACCTTCTACCTGTTAAACTTGCCGCCACACGGTTATGGTTATATAATACGTATGGTGTACACATTCATATAATGCTATACGTAAATCGTAGTTATTGACGTTTTTTTTTTTTTCGTACCTACTAATCTTGTACGGGCTGAACTGGAAATTGTTTTGCCAAGCTGGATATTATTACATTTACTCTGAGATCCGTACGGTGTTTAGGTACTGGCAACACCCACTTTGAAGATATATTTGTACTCTTATTTTTGTTTTAGTTAAAGGTCTTTATTTTATTAATTATATTAATAATAATATACTTACCTTTATTTCAACAATAAGAGGATTAAGTATAATACAAATACAACTCAACCACCTACCCCCCAAAATCTAGAAAAAAACGTCAATCTTCTCCACTGCCAAACTGTACCTCAGGGTTCAGTTTTAGGTCCTGTATTGTTTTCATTATTTATTAATGATATAGTAGATTTTCTATGTGACTATCACGTTGTGTGTTACGCTGATGATACAACTTACTCAATGCTGCTACCGAACAAGAAAGTGTACACCAGCGACACGTTTCTAATTGTACGACCTACAGCATAATATAGAGCCTATATGTTTAGCATGGATAGTAGACGGATCTATGCATTCATTGCCGTCTTCGAAATATATAAACACAGATGTGCGGTCTCTGTGTTTTAAATGTAAAGAAGAAGGCAGTAAGTAAACATAGAAAAACATTGAAATTATAAAATAGAGGCAAATAAATACATCAAAGGCGCATACTTATGCTTGCCGACTTACATCGTTTAGCACAATTCGAAGTTTTTCAGTTGCTTACCTTAAATATAATATTTTAGACGAACAGATGTTTTCTTTACACATCCCTACAGCTTTACTAAATATGTTTGTGTTTTTTAATCTAATTGATTCATAATGATTGTTTTCATATCTATTTTTAAAACGCCGCGCTTCGTTTTTCGATATTAACATAATGAAAATATTATATATATATATATAGGTAACCGGCATAAAATATTGCAACATATGGGATTTTTTTATTATTATTAAAATATTAATCATTTTTTTTGGGGATAGGTTGTGCATGTTTGGGAACCTCAAAATTTATTTTGACATACGTCAGGTATACCACTAATATGGCGGTAAATTTAAAAAATATGTTATGAATTTCCAAAAAGTGAGATTAAATGACATGATGTCCAAAAAAGTTATTTCAAAAAGTTGCTTGGAATTCAATGCTGAGGAAGTTGCTTGGAATTCAATTCTGAGGCTGTGTGCAAATTTGTGTGAAGATATTTGAAAAAAAATGAAAATCACAATTTTTCCAAATATTGTTTAATTGAATTACATATTTCCATTTTTCTCGTTTTTAGCAGCTCAACAGCAGTAATATTTCTAAATCTGGTTGATACTCAAACAATTTTATCAATATGTAATTCAATTAATCAAGATTTGGAAAATTGTGATTTTTCAATTTTTTAAAGTATCTTTACAAAACTGTAAAACGTTTTTCCGGGTTGTTGAGCCGTGGTCTTGTGGAATTACTTTCGTACGTTTCGTTCACATTTGCAGTGAACATCTTTGGCGGCGAGGTCGAAGTTTCCTTCGTGATGGCTCGTCGTTTAGTGACGTTTAGTTATCTTTACAAAAATTTGCATATCGCCTCAGAATTGAATTCTAAACAACTTTTTCAAATAACTTTTTTCGATATCATGTCATCTAACCTCACTTTTGGAGATTCACAGCATATTTTCATATTTACCGTCATACTAGTGGTCACGTGACGTGTGTCAAAATAGATTTTGGGGTTCTAGACATGTACCACCTATCTCCCAAAAAAGTTTTAGTATGTTTAATAATAAAAAAATCCTATATGTTGCATATTTATGCAGGTTACTGTATATAAAGTAATCGTTAATTATTAATTTAAACCTGCATTTTATATTTATACCTATCACTGCTGTTCGATTTACGACTAATTCAAATTTTGCATTTCTCTTGAAAAAATATTGTGAGACTTTTGAGGTAAAATCTTTGGAACTAGGGAATTTATAATCGAAATATTATTTTATCTTGTTATTATAATATTAATAAAAACACACTATTACTATAACCAATAAAAAATATTTCTGACGAGAGTAGAACTTTGTTCTAATATCTGATATAAAAATCGTGGTTTTGAATGCATCCTCGCTATATCTCTTTCATTATTTAATGTCAAATGAGGAAGCCGGAGCGAATTAAGAAATTGATATGAAATCCTCAGACATCAATTAGATTAAAAAATATAAGCATAACGGAGATATGCTTTACTGATTTCAGTACAACTGGATACCTTAAATATTTTCATGCGATCCATTTTGATACGTTCATTATTATTTCCATACGTGTAAAATGAATAAAAGTAGTAAACCCAGTGATATTGCTATTTATTGTATAATTAACATGCCTTTGGGTCTAGTTCCTAATCGTAGTTCAACTGTAAAATGAAAATACCTTTTAAAACCATTTAATAGTTATTCGAAATACTTCAACATATAATAGATAGATATAATAGATGCATTCAACTTCGCACATTAATAAATCCAGCCTAAGCTTTTTTAAAATAACAGACAGCACATCTGTGTTGCGGCCATAATCTGCATTTGAACAATAATATTGCCCTTAATACTAAGGCTGCAAAAATATTAGGAGTTAATTTTAATTCAAATTTAACGTGGGAAGATCATTGTAATAACTTGAGTTCTAAATTAAATTGTATTATTTTTAAACTTATTGTTAGACAGCTTAAACATTCTGTAAGTGTACAGTCATTAAGAACAGTTTATTACTCTGAGTTTCAATCCCAATTACTATATGGAATACTATTGTGGGGATCTAGTTCTTTTGCTAATAGGATATTACTTAAGCAAAAAGCTGCTGTGAGATGTATTAATGGAATTAATCAACTTGCGCCCTGTCGTACTTATTTTGTTTCTAACAGAATTTTAATTAAAATTTAGAATCTAGTTGTTGACATATATAGAAGTAGAGAGAACATTACTGAGTCATAATAATCAACATCAATATAATATTAGAGATCAAAAAGATTCAACAGAACTGACTGCTAATGCTGTTGAAGTATTAGGAGTTAAAAATTATAAAAGCCTTCTTAATACTTGGAAATCTTTGACTAATGAACAATTTAAGAAAACTTGTAAGGCCTGGTTATATTCCACATGTTTTTATTCTCCTTCTGAATTTTTTTAGTGTTACTGTTAGCAATCGTCAGTAGATTTAATTGCATTGTTTGCCACCCTTTCCAGACTGTTTATTTTACTGCTGATTGTTTCTGTTTATTTTTGTTTTATTATTTTTATGCATGCACATACAATGAGTTAGTTAAATTAATTAGTTAAGTTATTTATGTTGTATTACTTTATTTCTCTTGTTTCTTTACCTCTACTGTCTTGACTTACTTCATCTGTTATCTGTTACAGTTATGAAATAAAACTCTATTATTATTATTATTATTATTATTATTATTATTAAAAGAGACACTAAATATAAAAAAACTAGAAAAGCATAGTGTTCCAACTAGACAATATTAACTAAAACGGATTATTGTAGTTTGTAATTAAGAAAATCATCCACCGAATAAGGTTCTAAATTACAAATAAGATTATGAACTTTGTTTTTTGAAGGATGCGCATATTGCATCGGTTTTTATTTCTTGTGTGCATTAAAAAAATCGATACAATTATAGGCTACATCTTTCTCTTTTTTTGTTAATCTGTGTATATAATAATCATTTAGAAATCTTGTTTTGTATTCATGTCGTTTTTCGTCCTTTTCAAAAAGTTATGTGTTTTTAAAAATAAAAATTAAACATTCCTGTATATATATTTCGTACATTGTTAATAAGTTATTTGTTTTCAATATTGTCCGACAAGATGCATTAAATTGTTCGTACCGCTCTCTTTTGAAGAACAAAAATCTTCTGCATATGGGGAGAGGAGCCCCATATTGGAATGCATGTGTAGATAGGTTCATATAAAAATAATGAAAACCTGACAAAACCAATAACGTCATTGCTAAAGATAATAAACAAAATTGGCCCTAAAACAAATCGTTGTGGGATACCAATAGTAATGGGTAGAGATGAAAATTGCTTGAGATGATTATTCGACGATGTAAATGAAATTTTAACAAATTGACGTCTACTAGAAAGACACCAAATAAGATATGTGACAACGCCACGTATCCCACAATATTTCAGTTTCTCGGCCGCTTTTCTCGCCCGAACATTTCGCATCTCAAATAATAAAAAAAATGCATTGCGGAAATTGTGAAATAATCTTCAAGTTTATATATTACTTCTTTCTCTCTTTCTTTTAAATACTGCGTGCATAGCAGAAATTTTCAATGTGCTGTGAGAAAGGTACCTTCCCGAAAAGACAAATTAATAAGCTGCGCCATCGGTCGAACCAAATACGGCGCCACCTCCCTTAATAACCTGCATGGCACATCGTCACAGCCTGAACTGCATTCATTTTTTAGTTTACGAGATATCTGAAACGTTTCATCGTCACAGAAGTGCGCACCTGCCAACACGGTCACCAGGAGCTTGCGTAATATTAATTGTTTTGTCACTATCAGATACTGATCAAACATTAACAATACTGTGCGACTCATTCACAAAAAAAAAAATTCATTAAACTCACTGGCAACCAATAGAGGGTCCTCCGCAGCAGCATCGTTAATAAATAATCAATAGAATACAATGTTTTTGAATAGAATAAGATTTTAGTTGGCTTAACTAACTAAAGAATAACGTGTGAGCATTTTGAGAAAAAAAAATCCATTGTGGATTTTTTGAACTATAAGGTATTAAGATTGTGAAGGCTGCTACTGGAACTTCTAATCTAGACTACTATTATTCTTAAATACGGGGTGACGTATAGTCTGTGGAAGCTAGATATATATGACATTATAAAGGTTATTAAAAATGTATATTAAGGAAAGGTATAGATATTCTTAAGCTTCACATTTTTCAATTAAAAAAACGCAGATCGAAATACAAACAAACATAAACAGAGAATGGAAATGATTAAATGACGGAAATTCATAATTAGGCCTATCTACACCCACAAGGACACGATTCTACGATTCTGGTTGTTTCCTTTGTAATTTTGCCTGCTCAACACAAAATATCATTAGCATTTTAATCACAAGATATTTGTACGCTTTACGTTTATCCCCAAATTAACATAAATTTTGTTCAATTTTGTACTTTCTCGTTTAATTTTTCGAATTCCTAAATATTTTTAAAGTCAAGTTTCTGATAGTTTGTGCGATTTAGATGAGATTTAATTTACGTTACACTGTCACGCAGTTATGTTAATAGTTCTGATAACTTTTGCTACGTTTATCAGAATAAGTTATGAATTCTATTTCGGGTTTAAGATAGGAAATCAGGACAAGGTCTGACCGCCACATAGCAGCTATGTGGCACCCAACTCGTTGGTTGGCTAAATGGAAAATCTCGTCACATGCCATTTGCAGTTGCAATGATACGGAGAGTCAAGAGACCATTCAATAGATTGCTACTTTTGCTCAACTAAAACCGCTGCATATTATGTAAGTCAGAAAGTAGACTAAAATATCAAAGCTCCTCCTCAGAAACAAGAAGACCTGCTGCATAGTGCCATTAATCTTCAAATAACATCACCAGTTTCATGGATTGCGGAATCTAAGCAAGCACGTCTGGGAGCGACTATGAAGCCAAGGAAACTAAACTGATCCTGATTTTGTTGATGTGTTCCAAAAGTCGCGTAAATTAAGCTAGATGGATTTAAATAACTTACATCGTCATCTAAATGTATTATAAAATCAACCAGAACTCGTAGTTCCAAGGCTCAAGGGATTGAATTTATTGGATAAAGAGGCAAGAATATGCAGATTTTGTAGTAGGCAGCAAAAACTGCAGTTTTATTTTCAAAACAAGATAACCTGGAATTTTGTTACAGTCTCAATGTTTTTACTAGGTGCGATAGGCCAGCTTCATAATCCTGAAGAGTTAAACATGTGTCTGCATTCTTTCAAAACGAGTCTGAATGCGGTTCTAATTTATTATGGTAATAAAAACTTCTTTTGCGCATGTCGGATCCTTAAAAGAGACGAGCAAGTAATGAAACACAGGCGAAAGTCGAATTAAAATGTTTAACACACAATAGGTCTTTAACTGTCTTCTTCGGATCTACACCTGCCCATGGACACAAAAAAATTCGATGTAATACTCTTTTTTGTTGCATTTAATATCTTGTTGCAAACAGATCTAACAGATGAATAAATTAAAATAATAAACCAACATTGAATTTGGATCTACTCTTACATTCTCAAAAAGTATCTAAAAAAAGGTTAAAGAAGATTACTACACCACTCGCCATTAGGAATGCTATCTATATGTGGATACCCATTTCAATGAATATTAATTTTAATATGTTCTATATCTGTATGAGAGTATGGTACCTTCTTGGCGTGTGATTCAGTGTTGTGAGCAAATCGTCATGCTGACGGTTCTAAGAATGCCCGGTATAATTTGAAATAATGTTAAGTATGCTTCATAATGTGCAGCTTTAGCATGAGTATGACGTAAACGTCTGTCTAGTACAGTAAATGAGCAATTGAAGACCAGAGTTCACTTGGATCTTGTATGTCAAATATAATAACAAGCAAAGACTTTATTTAGTCCCAAATTAATAGACAAGGCTATTCATTGGACCTTTGTTTGGATATTACCAAATTACAAATAATGAAAAACTATCTATCACTTACTTTTTATATCTAAATCTATTCGTTATAGATGTACCATGCTTTCAAATACTTTGCTGATTGGAGTAGGCCATACTTTTTTTTTAAAATTTTGAGTTCTTCCCAATCTTCTTCACATCTAGATGTATGATTTATTTACTTCATGTTTCGGTCCAAAATTAGATCATCTTTAGGTAATAAATATCGTCAAACTACTGGTAGGTAAAAATTAAATAAAAACTTCTTCTAACCAGTAGTTTGACGATATTTATTACGTGAAGATGGTCTAATTTTGGACCGTAATATGGAGTAAATAAATCATATCATATCTAAAGATTGGAAAGAACTTTAATTTGCAATTAATCCATATGACCAATCATGGACTCACAATCAAATTAAAAAGATAATGGTACCGATAATAATGCTGAAATGTTATCCATTATTATGAAGACACGAGGAGTTGTTTGGTTATATCGGCACGCGCATCTATAATAGCATTGCGAAGACTTTCGATTGACAGAAATGTATTCTCGTGTCAAAATCTATCTGCGTGAGTTTAAGAACTACCTGAATTTTAGACGGAAATAACTTTTAAGTCCTTTTTTAAAACAAGAATTGATTTTTTTTTAGGTGAGTTATCCATTCAACGTCGAATATCTTCAATGCAATTTGCGGTTCGTTTTTTAGGTGCACCACCGCCAGGTTTACGAGTTACTGCCCCCAGGTGAACGAAATTTGTCAATAGAGGCATGAACGTGACTTCCAGGTCTCGGGAGTTTGAGGAGGGTTATGGAGTGCCGCAGGGGTCCATCCTCGGACCTTTCATTTTTATTTCATTTATCAATGACTTGTCGGGATTTGTGACTGGGGGTCGCGTGGTGAATTATGCAGATGACTCGTCAATAGTGATCGCGGCAAATAGCGGCGGCGGAAACTGCCAGGAAGACGGTCTCTCATTGTTGTTTGAAGAATTGGCGGGTTACTGGCTGCTAAACAAAATACGTTAATGACTAATAAAGACAAAACTCAATGCTTGTATTTTAGAAGAAGTGAATCAGTGCAGTTGCCTTATGTACGGGAGGTATCTGAGGCCACCTTCCTGGGTTTAAGAGTGGAGAGAGAACTTACGTGGAGTGGTTATGTGGAGGACGTCCTAAATAGGGCGCTTTACGCCATTAAACAACTAAAAGTGGAGGTTCCTTTTGAGGCACTGCTACAGGCGAACTATGCTCTAGTTGTGCAAATAGGGTGCAGGTGTTGCAGAAACGTATCGTCCGACTGATGTTCAATATGGATTATCGACAGACATGTAGACTGGTTATGGCTCGGCATGGCATCATGACACTAGTAAATATTTTCGTCTATAAGTCGTGCGTATACGTGTATCAAAATAGTGATCTTTTCACGAAAAATGGTGAAGTGCATAGATATATGACAAGAAATGATTCGCTATTAAGAACAGAAAAACATAGAATGACTCTTTACGAAAAATTTCCTAGCTATGCTTGTGTGACTGTGTACAATAGGTTGCTTGTTTTCATAAAAACTGCTCGAAATATTAATGAATTCAAAAGAACACTAAAAAATTATCTAAAAATTAGACCGTATTATGACTTGCGCAAATACATTACCGATACATACTTATGACACACAAATGTATGTACTTGATGTAAAAATAAAAACAGAAATATAATGAAGTTTAAAGATTTGTAACGTAAAAGACTTGGGTATTTATATACCTTGTATATTGTTTAATTGCGTAATTGTAAATAACAGTCTACTCTAATCAAGAAAGTATCTGAAAGCATGGTGCAAAAGTCTAAGACTCTGAAAAACACTCTAACATAAACAACCTTGCTTTTTGCTACTGTAGCATTGCGATATTTTCTGAGAATTCTATCGGGACAGCTTAGTGGGGGGTGATAGTTTAATAGATAAAGATGATCAGAAACTTATATTTGGGAAAAAATATTTTTAAATTAAGCAGTTGCTAAAGATGCTTGTTGCAGGAGGTGCCATAAGTAGATAAATATTTGACATTTATGGAATGCTAACCATGTTCTACTGGCCTCTGACAACTCCATGGTGGATAATTAAATAAAGGAATCGTTCTTAATAATACAGATCTAATTAACAAGAAGAAAATAGATATTGTGTAACAATATAATAGATATTATATGTATATATTTTTTTGGACCTTTTGATTACGTAATTGGTATACGTCTTTTTCATTTAGGAGTAGGTTAGGATAATTGAATCAATTAATTCTTCAGTGCAATCTTTACTACTAATACCTACAACGTTTCATTGCTCATTGGCAGCATTTTCAAGTACTTTAAATTAATGAATTTTGCGTTTCTTCTAAAAAGCAGTTTTTACATTAGTAAGGTAATATAATTATACGTATGAAATAAAAGTATCGTCACTTTTGACACAAAAAACATTTTAAATTGTAAAATGAGCCCTGACACAAAAAAAAAACATTTAAAATTGTAATTTACGTTTGTATATTCACTATAAGTCAGTTTAACATGGTATAATAACTTTAACTATTATGTTGCTGCTACTAAAAAAATGTTGGTGAACAGCTTGAGAATATTAAGAAAACGTTCGCAAATGTCATTAATTTATGCCGCATTAACTAGTATAAGATAAATGGCAATCGTGTTTAACATATCCATGAAAAATTGATGTAATAACAAGTTGTTTCAATGTGGAAAACGCAATAAATATTCGCTAAACGGCATTTTTTCCCGCAATTTGTTTATATTAATTTTCTGCGAGTTCAGAAGAATTGCACGAAGATGCTACATAGCGTGAGTCTGCAAATAAGTTAAGAAGTATCCAGTATCTAACGGCTGGGTTGGAAAGATTTTCCAGTATGTGCATTAGTTAACCGCGAAATATCCTTGAAAATAAACACCGCAAATTACACATTACAATAATGCAATCTCGTATACTTCGTCTGTTTTGCAACACGTAACTGAAATGTAATTAGAGCTCAAACGCATCATTTTATATGAAATCAGTTGTACATACAACGTTTCTGGGTTTTGTAACAACTATCTCTGAGAGTTTTTACGTTTCTTTTTTGATGTTTGGATAAGTGCGTCGTTCTATTGGTTATTTAATCTTCCTATAATTAGGAGTATTGCACATTAAATTATACTTTACTACGTTTTTGCAGTATGGTTTTATTTCAATATTCCTTATATCTAAGAAGTAAGTAAGTTAGCATCGCTACATAATTAAAATATAATATAAATCTATATAAATATCTTGTGTTCAATCAAACATACTGATCAATTAAATTATAATTACCCTTAAATAGTACGAAATGATCTTATGTAATGGCTCAGTTCGTATCATGCACTTATAACTGATTCATGAAGTCTGCAACTAAGAAGTATGGGCAATATATTTAATTATTGAAGCGTAATTTCACTGAAAGTGAAGCACTGGAATTTCCGCGAATTTAAATGTTTCTGTAATGGAACGTAATTAAGTGTGTTTGTCGGAAAAGGAATATGTGAAATTTAGCTCGTTATGTATCTGGGTTGGCAGTTAGTTACGAAGATAAATTGCGATTCATAATTATGAAGTAAATTACGTACACAAATACATCTTTTTGTACTATTTCGCATTTGGGATCTTGCTTGTTAGGAGATTTTTTGCTTTCACTTTTTCGTATGACACATCCACAAGCGCTTCCTGTAATAAGCATTATATACCTACTTATAATGCATATAGGATAGCTTTAATAAGTATAAGATTATATTTATTAAATCTTATATGCACGTTAGATAGAAATAAGAACATAAATATGGTAAAATGAAAGAAAAATAATTGTTGTTAACTGTACTTGTAATAAATGTTTCAATTACTAACTTTAGAAGATTTACAAATGTTAGATAAAAACGCATATTAACTAACTGAATATTGGAATCCTCGAAAGTTGGTGTAGACCTAGGATATAAAATAAAATATTTTTCAATTATGTTAAACGACTAAGAATTTAACAAAAAAGCTACTACGTGTAGGGTGCGGGTTTTCAGCGAATATCTACACACCCTGTATAATCAGAATCATATTGCATAAATCTCCAAAATTACGGGTTGTTTTGCTTATTACATTTTTATTTCTTAATTATCATTTTTATGAAAATGGTGACACTTTATTTATGAAAAGTAAATAATTACAATTTTATCCTAAACCCCGTGCTCTATATAGTAGTTATTCTAAGTACTATATGCAATTGATATGCTCCTGCTCCAATTAAATAATTTCCGTATGATTATATGATGATATCTGTTCAGCGTAGTGGCCACTTTAAACTCTTACCCCTTGTAGCTAATGTCTTGGCTTCGGTACGCAACCACCACTCATCAGTTAGTGGAAATTCAAATAACACATGTTCTGCTGTATCAACCCCACCACATTCACAATGCAAATCATTAACCCTCCCACTGCTACCTAAATATGATTTAAAGTTACCGTGACCTGAATATGCCTGATACGACAAACTGACTCTCATTTACTACTACTCTGCCAATGATTATCACGTTTAAATTAATCCATACCTAATTATCGCCCTATCCTCCTTAGACACCCTCTCTTTCGCTAACTGATCCACCTTTTAATTAGAATTTGTATACCTACGTGAGCCCTAGTCCAAAAAAAATTTACACCTCGTCCCTTCACATAACATCCCAAATATTTAATAACAAATCGGTCGGTTTTTTTCAAATACCCTAACGCTTCTAAACGCTTCCTAAACTATTAGTTATTATTCGCAGGTCCCGTGTAAATTCCCACTCGCGTTTAATATAAAGCACTATCTGATTTATTGTGCGACTAATTCTATCTGAAAATTATTGCAATAATCCCTGCTTTAAACTTTTGATTATACATTTCAATGCATTTATCATAACAAGTAAAATGGTAAGGAAAAAACTAGATATAGTTTAAACAATTATTATAAACAACAAAAGCCGCCTATGTACCACCTTCACCCTATGACCCATCTGTAAAAATTTCTAAACCCTCTCCAGAACTGTTTATAAATTTGTTATAAGTAATAAGTACTCTTTAATTTTGAGGGATGAATTCAGCTCCTTGTATCTACTCGCCTTTCGAAATCACCCAGTTCTAATCTAATTCCCGTTACATAATTAAACCCTCAAATCCTATTTTATTCGCGTCCCTACAAAATTCCTAAAAAATACTAGTTATATACCCGAAATAACGCACGCCGCGCCGAGGCGCCCGAAATAGATGAATACACGTTTGCGGTTTTAACCATTAACAATATTATAAACAAGAAGAGGGTATTATTATAAAAGATGGATTGAAATTAAAGAAGTGATTTTTGTTTTCATTTAAAATTTGTTTTAAAATAAATTCAAATATATTAAAATACATCTGTTTACACGTAAAAAATTCCATATATTTGAAGGGGACGTTGAAATTGAAATATTTTCTCTTTTATTTAAGCAAGCCGCGAGATTACTCTTATCTGAGTTTGAAATATTGAGTTTATCATAAAACTTCTTTAATTTCAATCCATTTTTTTTATGGGAACAGCTTTTTCTAAAAAAAAGCTGTGATACTGCAATTTGCCAGATAATCCAGAAAAAACGAGCGATGATACTCGTCACTCATAAACCAGGAGCAAAAGTGTGGATTCCATATTTTCTTTTAAATAGGCTGCCAGCTGTGGCCAAGAGCAAAGCTGGGATCATATAGAAATGTGTAAACAGTAGTATATTAATAACAAGATGATGGAGGTAAATGTGAAATCTTACAGGTGACATTAAATGTGATCATTTGTTTGAAGATATCCGATAATCCGCACAAGAATTAATATAATTAAGTATTAATAACAATCAATAACCGACAGGTAAGTATGTTTGTCTGTGCCTCAAAATGATGTGATATTTTACTTTTCAATCAAAACGGATTCACAATAACAGCTATTACTTTGAGCGAAATGATTCACAGAAAAAGTTGAATTAAAAACCATACAAAACCACTTATTAGAATCCAAGGAGACTGTTAACTTATGCAGTTAACCGAAAGTGCTAATAAAGCAACTTAATCTCAACAATTTTTCTTAGTAAACTATAACAGGCGAAACCTAATAATAACTACAATGTTTTAAAAATGATTACCCATTTGTTGAAAACCACTGGTACTATTTCAATTGTAATTCAAGAGTTGATTGAAAACAGGGATTGTTTGTTGTTACAATGTGACATATCAATATCATATTGATTGATGTTTTGTTAACATCTATCAAGTAAGTAACTTGTTTTCTTACTAAAAGTAAACAAATTTTAAATATTAGATCATTGGATTAGAAAGACATCTGCATATCAATGAAGAGTATTGTGACCTGCTAACCACTAGTAATGGCATGGTTAATCAAAATGTTGCCGCAGCAGAGAGAACTGTATTTGGGTAGGTTTTTCAGGCGAACGATTCCTGATGCGGCAACCTTTCGTAGACTAGTGCACCCAACTCGAAAGTCAGGGCACAGTATAAACCTTATCCAGTAGTTTCACTAAGTGTCGGCGCCTTTGATGTTTCGCTATCAATTTAAGGAAATTGCAACTAATAATTGCAAAGCGGATACGAAAATAACCTACACAATTGACAGAAAATCGCACAACATCAATGGCCGTGTTCAGAGTACGTAACTGCTGCGTAGCTGCTCCCAAACGGTTTGGGAACTGTTGATGTACCGCTACATTTGCGCTACATCAATAACACACAATGGAGCGGTCGCCATTTTGTGTAGCGTAAACCGCTACTGATATGTATCATGTTCGCAGTCTGAACGCGGCAAATGTCACTCCTATAACAAAATGACAGAATGGAACGGCTTTTGTAGGTTAGATTTTTGCTTGTAAACAAATTCAAATAGTTTTAGTTACAATTTCACCCACCTATGTGACACCGCAAATTTCCTAGGGCGCTATGTTTGAAACCCATGTTACCGGCGATGTAAAACTACTGGATATACATATGTACTGTGGTCAGGGTCTTTGAAATCCAAACAAGAACAGTTTCCTCGGTTATTCCAAAACTGGATTAGCCGTGCACAAATCTGTGCCAAAGTGCGAAGTAGACATTTTGTATCTCCACTGTAGAAACGACATTATCAGCAGCTCAATAAGTTTTTCTTTTACTATTACTTTCTTGTCTTTGAGTTTTTCCTACAAGTTTATAAATAAAAAAGAAAGCTTTAAGCTCCCTTGCTAAGGCATTTCAGTTAACTGCATAAGTTAATAATCACCCTGTAGAATGATTATATATATTATAATATAAAAATAAATTTAAATGTATTAAAATTGAAGTTATACATCTTTTAGCACGCAAAAATTTCCATATATTTGAAGGGGTAGTTGAAATTGAAATGAAATTTATTTTATTTAAGTTAGGTGCAAGCTTGCATCTATCTGAGTATTAAATAGAGTTTAAGTTTCTTGTAAAACTTCTTTAATTTCAATCAAATTTTCTATGAGCTAGCAGCTTCTTCTATAAGTTAAATATGTTGGTAGAAGTAAATCAAATCTGTAAGTTAATATTGTTTTCTAATGATTTTTTTTCAAAACCGCTGCAACATTTTTATATAAAACGCCGCTGTCATCGCTGTGACATTTTTTTAAAAGTATTAATGCATATTCCTGAAACTAATAAGTTTCTTCGACCGATACAATGTATGACGATGCTGAAATCCTTCCATAATCTTCCTCTTTGATGTCGACGTGCAAAAAACCGATTACATATAGACATCCAGCGAACTAACATATAAAACATAATAATATAACACGCTAACCAAAACGATAATTTGACGTACACTTTAACGTCGATGTTCTCCTGTGGTATGTGAACGTATGTAGCAATAACAAGTCGGCTAGGATAAGAAAAAATCAAATAAGCATACGCAATCTACCCGAGCCGGTAGACGAAATTGTGATGATATCATATACTAGATTGGGTATTTTGATTGATCGTCGTTGTATTTTGACGTTGGGTTTTTTCTCCGAATCAAATTTCTCCGTTATACGCTATTAGCTGTTGGATCCTCGTCGTTGAGTAGACTAATTTCGAGCGGCGAATTATCAATATCAATTATGCCAAATAAAGGCTTGGAACGAAGGAGAGTAAAAAACTAGATTAATTATTTTCTACCCAGAAATATATCAATATTTATTTGCCTTTGAGGCTTTGTGGTTACTCAGTTGTAATGAAAATAATTTATATGATTGTAGATAATGTATTATTTTACGTATAGGGAAGTAGTTTTCCTTACTGGACTTTTGGTTATACAGTGCTGGCAAAGTTACGTCTTAGGTCGGGCTTTACAAGCATGTATAATATAACATACATTTATTAGTTACAAATAACTTGATTAATTTTAGTTTGTAATATTTTACGAAGCACATATTGCAAGATAAAAACTTTATTCTCTGTTTCTTAATAATATTTTACCAATCGATTTTTACAGTACATGGTTATTACTGTATAAAAATTGTAGTCCATCCAGTGGCGGCTAGTGAGAATCAGCAGTTTTCAGCATATCTAAACAGGTGTAAATAATCGCTGATATAAATAAAAAAAATTAATGACCATTCAAATACAAGACTTACTTACGTTGCTTGATATTTAAATACACGATATATTTTATCAGTTTTAATATATACGCGAGATTAACAAAAGAAAACTTTGAAACAATACAATATACACACACGGAATACATCTAACTATATGAGTAATTTGAAATATTTTATGTTTCATTATTCTGAATTGCCAAAAAATCACTGTCGTTGGTCCAGTATTTAATTTCTTCACGGCATACAGCCTCTCTCCGGAATGTCATTTTGCAGTTTTAGACGTGCATTTAAAAACCGATGTAGTAGCTACTGCTTAAATGTTCTTTCAAAATTACATTTAGTTTTGCAGAAAAGTTAATTTACGAAAAATCATTTAAAGGTTTTAGATCTCCCAAAGTCGATATTGGAGATTCGTCATTGTTAACAAAATTTTTAAAAGATATTCTTATGGTTATAGTACAGAAGATTCGTTAAAAAGTGTGCACAAGTGTGTTAACGTCCAGGTTATTGTAATAGAAAAGATACACCACAACCTTCATTGTGCATATTTTACCCATTCCGTCAGTGAAAAATAGTGAATAGTAAACACACAGAAAATAAAACAAAGCATTTGACACATCACAACCTGAAATCCATTAAAACTATAAGAAGCTTTTCCTTGAAAACATGTTTCGTAAAATTTCGGGAAGCGACCTTAATATCCTGTGTAAGATTTAAGAACCGAGCAGGTCGTCCAAGACTTTTTAAATTTCAACTTTTCAGCTAGCAGAGAGTTGATTGTTTATACTGTTATTAACCACTACCATGATGATGAAACAAGAACAAAGATCACGTACTAAATAAAACGCATCACAACTAACAACTGTTCCTACTACATCAACAGTTAAGTTCGAACAGCAGCCTACGCAGCGGGCTATCACGATTATAGGCCACCCCCTGTGTTTTATCGTTAGATGGCGCTCGGGAATGATCGGCGCACATCGTTCTTTGCCTATGATTTTACATAGGGAGATTTTTACCGCATGGGCTCGCATTTGAATAGCCCGACGCGACGGTGTGATTCTTTTAACGTTAAAGCGCTAGGTGGCGCTCGTATGACGTTGAATATGAAATTAGCGTTGATACGTTAATGGTTAAATATGAAAGATATATTTATTTTATGGCGAATACTGTTAGAGAGAGAATACAAATTTGTACAAGTCAATAAATCAATTAATTTAATAAACAAGGGTTTAAATGGGTCTTGAATTCGTGTTTGTTTGCGAGTCAATCAAAATTAGAATTCATATAAAATAAGAAATTTATTACATAAAAAAAATAATCCTAATTAGTAATAAAATTAAACTTATTCCTAATTTAACTCCAATAAAATGATTAGTATTGGTTAGCTTCTATTTAAAATTTGAATATACCGCCCAATGTACGTAAGATTTAGGTTTGTGAACGTTAAAATTATGATAAAGGTTTTTATAATGGGTTCGGTGAATTTGAGGTATACAATTATAAATACAAAAATACGAGAAAACCGGTAAAGAATAAACATATAACGATAATGAAATGCAATACGAAAATATATTTTTATCAATCTGTCAAAGTGACAGGAACGTGCATCTTTAGTTTTACATTTCGTGGTTTTTTGGAAAAGTAGAATAGAATTATAATCTCAAAGTAAACCTTAAGTTGTATGGTGTTAATATTAACGAAGAGGACTTGAGTAATAAAAAAGGAAAGATTAATTTGACGTGTATCAATTCATGTGTTATACTTCTGACCAAAACCATAAAAATTGGAATTGAGGCTAAAGGAAGAACACCTTTACGGTGATTTAGTCTTTTTGACATATATGTTCACAATATGAATGTACTAAAGTGATGCCAATAAATTGATATGATTATGATATAGTTCTTTATTCGCCTTCGGCGGAATTAACCTTGAAATTGTCCGGTTAAAACGGCGATTCGGGTCTATAATTGAGGGATGAATCAGAGAAATCGAGAACAAAACCTCTCCAGGATGGAAAACTAGCTCGTCTAAGACGGAATTACGGGAATTCTGTTCGTAGAGAGTGAAACAAATAATCTCTGATATTAACCAGGAAATAACCTAAAATCGGTTAAGAAATAGGTTAGACTGGTTTCAAATAAGGAAAGTACTTTATTTCATAAGGTCCGTCCAATTTCTTAACCTTAAAACCGCGTCCTCCGGTCTCATGGCAAATCAAATACAATTTATTTAGATTATTGACGAATCTAGATATTATAGAATCTACTTCTGGTGCGTTACTACTCTGGTTCATATGAATTCTAAATGTCAAAATCGTTAATTGCGTTAAATATTTTAATGGTGCTATTTAGGTTGCCTAATTTCTAATATATTCACTTTGACAATTCGGTTGCCTAGTTTTCATTACAATAGATTAAACGTAGAAAAATACATACAAATGTCGCTATTGACAGACATCAATGTTTCGCCTTTTCAAGGCTCGTCAGTGCCAATTTTGCGACATTTGTATGTACCGCACAAGGCGTATATATAGCTACTAGATGTAATTAATACTGTGTGAGTGTAAGATGACTGACGAGCCTTGAAAAGGCGAAACATTGATGTCTGTCAATAGCGACATTTGTATGTGTTTTTCTACGTTTAATCCATTTATTAGCGCATAGCGTAAAATTTAGTGCTTACTCCAAATAATATTACGAATTTGTGTTCTAATCAGAACATATTTGCAGATTTTATATTGGAAAATTAGCAAAATATCTTTAAAAATAATGAGTTCCTAACATCTTACACTCACACAGTATTTTCATTACAATATATATGCATATTGCATATTATATTTCAATATGTATAAGTAGAATTATTTATTATTTTTCGGAGTTGCCACCCGCCACTGAGTCCACCTAAAATATATTTTTGAAAAGAAATGAATTGAATGTTGCTCAATACATTATAGCAATTCGAGCATTCTTTTTCCTTTTATAAACAAACAAATATTTTTTGGCGGAACATATTATTCAAGTGAGTTAAAACATGACACCACTGCAATTCCTATTGGAATTGCCAAAAGCGTTTCATCATTCATCACACAAAGATTAATGCGTGTTATATGCGTGTATCAAAGCAAAACGCCGTTACCTGAAATACTTAACCACCTAATTATAATTTTACGCAACAGTTCGGATAATGATTTAGAAAATCAAACAAATTCTTTTTTGTTGGTGATGTAGCATTAGAGATAATGCGGTACCGGTGGGTCTCTGCAGCACGCTCACAAAAGAAAGAAAAAGTCGATTGGTAATTAATGTAGCCGAAAACCAGCGATCGTTTATCTGATGCCTGTCAAAATATAATAGTTTTTAATTATATATTAATTAAAAAATAGCTTCCATTATTTTATTTACATTATTCGTTGCATTTAAGAATTTAAACTTTATGTATAACTGTAAAAGGATCTTTCTTTTTATTTCATGTATTGAATTCCTTCCAGTATTACGATTAAAAGTATAATAAGAAGAATATCTTAAGAATAGTTTCGAGAAAGTAATCAATTTTAACGGTTCTTTAATTCGTTCTAAATTAATTGAAAACGCGATATTGTTTACAATTTTATATCACGGTTTCTTTACGATATTGCGGGGTATTAGTACATATTGGAACTTCCTTCTTCTTTGGCAATTGCAATTCCCTTTGATAAGAATCTTCCATCGGTTCCGCCTCATTAGTAACGTATAGCGTATTCGTATTATGTAATACGTAATAAATGCGGTTTTGATAATGATATAGGGGATTTACGAAATTCCTGCGGTTTTAAATCATTCTGCTGTACAAGGCTTAACAACTCAGACCATGTTCCGCTACAGAATTGTACTGTTGTTTGTGGGATGTATTTTTAAATTTGGTTTCTTGAATGCCATATTATTATTATTATTATTATCATTGGCTTTTATTTCTGCATATATCCAGGGTTTCGTAAACAGATTATTAAATAAGGAAGTACTTATCCTATATTACAGTAAATGGCGTTGTATTGAAAACTTCTCCGGAAGAATTGTATAAAAGGCTGTTCCTTTTTCAACTATAACCTGATAGTTCGTGTGTACCTTTAAATAATAATGAACTAAGATATATGTGGAGCGACCAAACGTTCTATTGGTATCCCTATTCTTGCTGCTTTATAGCTGGTCAACCAAACCCATTCCTCTGAAAAAGTGTAGAATATAAGAGAGCCTCAGCTTAGGAAAATCTTTATATTCGATTTCACATGCTCCCAAGTTCAACGCCCTTGAATGCTGTACCATTTAAAACGAGATGAATGAGTGTTTCTTTCATCTTGTTCCCCACAAAATCTAGGTTCCATTGCTAATTCACGATTATCCTATTATCTTTCTGTTTACAATACCCTAAAAGGACCCCTGTTATTATTTTGTGAATCTTTTCTGGTTATAGGTTTGCAGAAGAGTTTCAACTTGCGTCGTTTCTCGGAGATTCTCCCAATATCTGGAATCTCTCTACCTTATTTCACTTTTTAGTCGTTTCAGTATTGCTACTTATTCCACAATAGTGTTCTTACTCTTAATATGGTATTCCAGTCGCTTTTTTTTTTGCAAGATTATCTGTTATTTCGTTTCCTTCCACTCCTGTGTGACCCGGAACCCACAAAAAGGTTACTTTGTTCCTTTTACCTAGTTAGTTTAATTTCCCTAGATGCCTTGATGGCCGCTCGACTATCAGACATAATGATAATCTGCTTTCGCTAATTCCTGTCAATATTGAACTGGACACATTTTTCAATAGCGTGTATTTCCACTTAGAAGATTTCCCTAAGTAAGTAAGCTTTCGAAGTATGTACTTGGTTCTAGGCTCATATATTTCCATTCCAGTTCCCTCTCCGTTTTGGAGCTATCAGTACATCATTTGATGGCATTTATATTCAATTTGAAGATGGTGTTTTGATCCCACTCGCTCTTGTTGCTAAACGTTGCCGGGGCATGACCGAGGTTTGATCACCGTTAGAAGATTGAGGCCTATGCCTAATCGTTTCTTCCTTGATCATTCTCTCGGTGGCCAGATTAGTTTTCTTCCTCCAGACTATTGACCCATAAATTATTTATTATCGCTGTGATTCAAAGCTTTATTTTTGGGTTACATCTCAATTTTTTCCTGCAAAGTCTCTGCCAATTAGAGCCTTGGTGGCTACTTTATGTTTGTGTTTGTTTCAGAGAAGTTTATTGTCTAGGGTAAGACCTAGAGATTTAACCTATGTTCTGAAATCTATACTCTGCCCATGAATTTTTAAGGTCTTACGATCAGTAAGACTTTTTTTTCTTTCCTTTCTTTGTGAATGCTGCTAAGGTTTTTAGTCTTAGTAGGATTGATACTAAATCGCACTGGTTGATACCATCTTCTAATGAGATCGAGTCCTTTTTGGAACTAAATCGTTTAGGACATTCTCAAATTTTTTCTCTTGCCTATATGTCTTGCGCTTCCATTGACTGAGATACATCCTGAATAATACATTGTCTACCCCCTGTTAGTTGTTTGACAGGTTTTCTGACAGATTTATGTGGAGTACTGTCACAAAAAACGCCCTCCATGTCTAAATAATTATGAGCTGTATAGTACTTGATTAAAGCAATTTTTATTTAAAGCACTTTTTGATTAAGTAATTGACTAAAGTATAATTGGCCAACGCACACTAGGGCCAAAAGCATGAATTCTTGGTAGAAACTCCGAAAACAAGAAACCGAAATTAACGGGCAAAAATTCGGGAAATGCTCTATACAATGACATAAGATGAGTGACAGAAAAAGCAATCGTGCCCCCACCACACCTCTCTAAATATATGTTTTAGCAACAATAACGCAAAGATATACCATTCTCCTACATTAAATATTTGTTTACTGTTAGATAGAGAAAAATAGATAGATATTTATTTATCGATTTTTAACATGACGTCATTACTAACAAGTTACTGAATTATTTTAATATTATAATAATTATAATCTAATCCTACTGAACCATAACGCCTCAAAAAATAATTTTATAATAAAATTTTTGAAATGTTGAGTTTTAGTTGATATCATAGCTTATCATGTTCGTAGGGTTATTTATTAACCGAACTTACTGACAAATAAAGAAAATCTTGCGCATATTTGCGCCATTTCATATTACAACAAACTATATCGGATGAGTTTTCTTATCTTATAACACCTAACTACCACAGAAACTTTGGTCGAATGCGTGATCAAAAAATCTTGTGAATGTAAGTTTTTCGTCTTGAAGGAGCCATATTTTATGATACCAATCTTGACCCCAACTGGGTAGGCAATGGTCAACTTTCAAATTTCAAATGAAGAATGCATATTTTATTGCAGGGTCCTCCATGGAAAAATGCGTAACTTAAATAAATGAAAAAATACAGATACGAAAACTAGTGAGTACTGCACTGCGTTTGAAATGTGCAGAATATATCTACATGCCGCTCAGGAATGGAAACGGCCGATTAGAAACTTGCAGCGCCGACTATCTGTTTCGAAGAAACTAATTTCATGGTTTGACTTTGGTAATTTAAGTGGCTCCTGTGTTTGATAGTTTAATTACTTTACTTCCGAAATATCACCAGAGATATCAATGCATTTGCATATAGGGGTTTCTCAGTAAGTACAAAATTTACTTTCTGCACTAGTGCATAAAACTTTGCGCATGCTTTTGAGTGCATGAAGTTGCCTATTATTCAATATGAGTATAAAAATATATAGAATGTCATTCGCGTAAGAAATCTCGCTCTAAAACGAAAGAAGATAGTTTAAATTTACTTTTGATGTCAGTATACCCTCTCCCCACAAGTATGAGAATTACACCAAAAGGAAGGACGTAGAATTAGAAAAAGATGTCACTAAAATAATTCCTGTCAAGAATTCATGCATTTGGCTCCAGTGTCCGACGTGAGAAAATGGCACATCCTGTAGATACCGTTACCATCATAAATCTAAAAGAGATGTTGAAGCGTTATGTACTCCTTTCATTAAAAGCCGGTTTTATTTCATCTATTCTCTTATATCTACTTCATATAACGTACAATATTCTGCTATTTTGTGAATTAAAAAAAAAGTGAAGTTATTAAATATTGAACTACTTTAGCAATCTGTGATATAACACTCTGCAATTACTATAGGTATGTAATAATTCTGGCGCAATAAATAAGGCAAACATGATAGAGTATTCAGTTTAAGTATGAAATCTTAAAAGTGTGACTAAAGCTTTACGATTACATCCGTTATTATAAATCCACTTCATTCCGTTTGTTTTGCTATTTTGTAATTATCTTGTCGATTAATAACAATTCTATATACTGTACAGAATCCGTTTGGCAATTTCTAATAAGTAAAAATTATGAATTGTTGTTACGTATATCCGAAGCTACTTAACCATAACGTTAAGATATAGTGTTGCAGGTGTACGGCTCATTCATCTGTACTTGTTTTGCAATTTAATATCAAGGTTGGTGTCTGTCCCATATATTGAAGTTTCAAATGAATGATTTAAAAAGAAAAAAATATCGAAGATTACGTTATATAGGTGTTATAGATGGTAAGATTGGTAATTTTAATCTTCTGATTTCTAGTATTCGAGCTTCCTGTTATTAAGACGTTTAATGATTTCTCTCGAGGTGCGAATGAAAAGCATATGTCAATATCTGTATCAATAATATACTCGTGGCAATTTTATACCTGATTGTATTCGTTACTTTTTCTGGTACAAGGGAAAGATAAATACTTTATTAATTACTGTAACAATTTTCTAATTTCGAATGATTCTGTTTTAAACTAACAAAGTTCCAGACTGTTATACAAAAACCTAAGAGAAGAAAATGGGAAGAATGGCGAGCTATATTCGGATACACAAATTCTCGAATCAATGAATCAGTTAAAAATAACGTTTTAGTCAGCTCCAATTATTAAACATATTTTTTTAAGAAAATGCCACCCTTACTAAAGTATGGATATCTTTGTTGCTTATAGAAACCAAAAGTGCAAATTTGAAACACAGCTTAACGGAGCATTGGGCTAACCTGACGTATACATTAAATGTATATAAAATATACAGAGCGTTTCATAAGTTACGTTTACAGGGTACGCATGAAAAAATACCCTTAAATCGTTTTTTTTTTTTTTAAATGGAACACAGTGTATATTAGTCGCTCTTTGCAAAAACCTGACAAATTTGCTTTTCAAAAACGTATAATGTTCCTACAGCTACACTTTTGCGATTTTTAGCTATAAGCATTTTTTACTCTTCCCGATTTACTTAATGCAGGCTATGATGTGAGTTAAGTATATAGAGTATGTTAGTGACGTTCTCTTGGTTTTTTAAGGGTTTCGGCAAAACTGTAGTTGCATTTAATGAGGATCCAAAATTACTAAAAATTCTTTGTAAGCTTGAACATTTTTTATTGTTCATTGGCCGTAATTTTGGAAAGGATTCATTAAATCTTCTGCACGTTTTGGTGATGTTTTTAGCACACTGTCTATAAATAATAAATAAATTCATAATAACTGCATCATTTTGTATGCTATTTCGTCCATTTTCAAGGTTTATTAGTATTATAAGTAAGATACAATAAATTAGTAAATGAATGTGTGTCATCTCTGGTGTCAGTATCAAACATTCATAGCCTACGTTATATACAAAAAAAAATCAGGAAGAGTGATATTTTTAAAAAAATGCTTATAATTCAAAATTGCAAAGGTATAGGTATAGGAACACTATACGTTTATGAAAAGGAAATTTATCAAGCTTTGCAAAAACCGATTAATATACAAGGTGTTGCAGTTAAGTTAGCCCAAGATTTCGTTAATCTATGTTTAAAATTTGCATTTTTAGTCACTATAAACAGCAAAGATATTCGTACTTTTGCAATGGTCGGTTTTTCCCAGAAAATATTGAAATTAATTGTTATCTTGAAAACGCTTTAACATATAGGAACTCTACTCTTTGTGCTTTTATTATAGTGAGGTGCATTCTAGAATTAGGTATGGTATAACTTTGTGGGGTTTATCTAAACGTTCTGCAGCGGCGTTTCTAGCGCAGAAACGGATGATTAGATGTATATCTAGGATCGGTACTTATTGTCATGCCGTTCATATTTTATTAAATATAAAATAATTCCGGTCCCTTGCATTTATATCCTAGACCTTCTTCATTATATATTAGATAATAAAAACAACTTTGCTAAAAATGGGGACCTACATTCATACGATACGAGAAGTAAAGATGATTTTAGATTAAATTTAAGCAAATTCAATATTTCTAAGCAATCTCCATCATCTGCATGCATTAAACTTTTTCATATGTTACCCCAGCATGTGAAAAACTCTAATAGAAATAGATTCTAGCGGATAATAAAACATATACTTGCATCCAATGCATTTTATTCCGTGGATGAATTTGTGGGATATCTTGGGCATTCTCATTAGTAAAAATGATAAATTGTCCTCTTTACTGCAAGATATATTTGTATAATGTGTGTATTTATTATATTTTTTTATTATGCATTATCGCACTGTCCACCTACTTTTTAAGCTTGCGACAATAAAGAATCTATACAGGGTTTCATCTTTTTCATCTAGAGACGACGGAATATCTCTAAAACACTGCATCAAATCAAAAAAAGATCTTGATAAGATTTGTTATAATGTAGGGGACTCACTGAATGGTGCCGAACTTGACCCCCAACTTCACCCCCCAGAGTGGGAGGGGGGACAACTTTCAAATCTTAAATGGGAATCCCCATATTTTATTACAGATTCGAATTCTACGCCATCAAGTATGTAGTTTTTATTTGAAACTTTTTTTTTTGATTCGTAACAGATTGCGCTTTAGTCGCAAAAAACATGATTGTGAACGTCTAGAAAAAATACACAAAAAAGAGAAGCAAGCAAACATGATTTCGTGTTTTTTTTATTTAACATAAACTAACATTTTAAAAAGCCATGTGTTCGAAACTGTGCCCTTTCACTTCGATACATTTATTTATTCGCAATTGGAATGCTATTCTACGATACACAACCGTACTTTATTCAGTACTTGACAAGCTGTGAATACTTACACATTGTCCGATCCCCATTTAGATTATTAATTATTAATGCAATACAAATTAGTTAGTGTTGAATATTTGAACAGTAATGGAGACTATAACATTACAAGAGAGAATTGAAATGATTTACATCTATGGAGAAAGTGGTAGGAATATCGATGATGCTGTTAATTCTTTATTCTCAACGTTTTCCCAACAAGTGCGATCGCGCGCTCTTTTACGAGTCGGTCAACAGTTCCCTAGCGAAGGAACTGTACAGCCAAGAAAACGTAATCGCCGAAAAATAATTGCTGGCGAAAATAATGAAATCGTGGTATTAGCTGCAGTAGCTAATAATCCGCACATTAGTAATAGTAATAGTAGTTTATTGATTATATAGACAAATAAATGTGTATAACAAGTCAACAAAAGCCACAAAATAATGAAACGAAAATATTAAATTAAACTCAACTAGATACCTAACTAAAAGCTAATTCAACGTAAATTAAAAGTAAATTAAATAAATCAAAAAAACAAACATGCATGAGTAATAAAAAAAGACAAAATAGTAGTAAATTAAAAGTAAAAAGTATTCGAGAAATAGCTCGCGGATCAGGAATTTTTCAGTCGACTATCTGCCAAATATTGAAGCGTAGGGAATATCATCCATTTAGAGTTTCCATGCATCAAGAACTTCATGGCGATGATTTTCAAAATCGAGTGCGATTTTGTCAATGAGCGCTTCAACGGATACAAGATAATCCAATTTTTTTGTTAGAGTATAATTTTCTGACGAGGCGACATTCACAAATCACGGAACGGTAAACCGGCACAACATGCATTACTGGAGTATCGAAAATCCCCATTGGTTGCGCCAAGTTGAAGATCAACATCCAATCGAGTTCGACACCATTCAGTGAGCTTCTTACATTATAACAAATCTTATTAAGATCTTTTTTTGATTTGTTACAGTGTTTTAGAGATATTCCGTTGTCTCAAGATAAAAAAACTCACTCTGTATATCTATTTGTCTATTTATCTGTTATAGGTAGATATAGCGAAAAGTTGTACAAAAGTTCATAAGGGACCTAATAATAAAAAAAGATACGGAGTGTTCCCTTTAAATAAAAAAAAGTTGTTACCTAGATTGGTAGAAGCGGCAATCTTGCATTGCGGAAAATATTTTAGAAATCTAGTTCACTTTGAATAACCTGCAAGTACAAAATTTGAGTTAATTCTGACGTTTAGTTCTCCATGTACTTCTAATATGCCATCAACCTTGGGACACCCAGTATATAACATAACAATTACATACATTATTTCAGATATATGTGAAATATAATCAACAATCTGTCATTTCGATACGACAACTTTTATATTGCACCCAAACCTGCAGAGAGAGAGACATTAAACGTAAAATTTCATATCCCCAGTGCCATTACACGCACCCCGCATTTGCATATTATCGCGCCTGCCTTTGTAGGATAATCTCTTCAATTTTATTACCTCTACGGCGATCAGGAGTGCGTGTGCAGTTCCAGCCGGAGGTGCGCGACAAAGATGACGATAAAAGATAAACCTGTACGAGACCGCATTTCAATAGTAGATTTGGCAATATCTTCCGAGAAAAATTCGGAACCGTTACTTATTAACGTCAGAACGAAAGAGAAACAAAATAGTTGTTGCGAAATGCGAGGCGGCCAGATAACCGGGCGGGAACGAGACGGAAAGACCAACATGAACGACTGGAGAAAGGCATCTCAAGGCTGGGTTGATCTACCTGAACATATGCAGGTGCAATGCTATCGGATACGATGCAAGGTAGGCCGATTTGGGAGATGGAATTGTTTTATAGGGGAGAGGCGGAAAAATCTCTTAATGAAAATGATTTTATGACTGTATCGCGTCGAATAAAACTGGGTTTACGCGTTTCGCGAAGGTTTTGTCTTATTTTCATTTCAACTTTTACGATCCTCTTCAGGTGGTAATAATGAATGTACGCACGACCTTTATACTCTCATACATTCGATTCTATTTACTTCTAGTTAATACACACGCATATTAGTGTATTATTCATAATACGCCGCGTTCCTTATAGATAGACGTTCCTCTCTTTTTATCACGCGTTACACGCGCTGTTCTCTTGTTTTTTCCCGATGTTGTTATGGCACTCCCACCAGGCAGCGCTTAATAAGAACAAGCGTTCCCCACACGAGATTTATGTTTATTTAAATAATAGTGATATTTTCTGTTTTTGTTTCTGTTCAACGTCGATCGAATATGTTTCATAATTATTGTTATCCCTGTTCTTGTTTATTTCCATCACTCGTACATTCGAAGTATGAGCGCTGGTGTGTAATTTATTTTCAGTTTTGCGTTTTGACATCCGAACATGCTCATCATGATGTTCTTCTATCAGCGGTGTTTCACCAGTGTGAAATATGTCTAATATATTATCATGTCTCGATCTGTGACTTGTGTCTTAGTTCCATTAAAATACATAGCACAAACCATTGTTGCAGCAGTTAAATTTATTAATACAATAGCAGGACGCATATTTTTACTTACGTTTTAGCGATTAATAAATAATAAATTGTCGAAACGTAGTTTCCAAATATATTTTGTTAAAATTAAGCCATAATTCCACAAAAAAATATTCTCTAAATATAAAAAAATTGGCTATTACATAAATTTTAAAGAACTTTTTACTTACGTTAAAAATTAATAATAATATATTTATTCCTTCTAAAAAAAAATTAGTGAAAATATTTAATAATAAAATAAAAGAAAAAAACAATAATATTAACATAAATACATCAGAAGGAAAGGAATCGCATTCTATTACAAATCGATTTTTCATGCGACTCCACACCAGCGATCGAAAATAAACAGTACGTTTACGTACCGTACCTAGGAAGAACGCAAACTATTCCGCTCTTTATAAAGTTTGTGTACGCGAGCGCAAACGTTATACAGTACATTAAAATGTACTGAGAACGAAACAAAACGATATCGTACTGTACTAAGTACATATGCTTTAGATGGCCTTGAATCGTTTATGTATGCGAACGTTTACCGAATACAGAATACAAAAAGAAAGTACGCAAACCGTACGTTACGTTTAACGTACTTGCGTTTTACTATTTAGTTTAGTGTGAAGTTGTACTACTGCACTAATATTGGATGAAAAGTAAACAAGTGTGTTTTATATTGGTTTCTTACATTTCTGTTATATACAATGAAATAAGTACAAGGTAGAAATAAACATTCTTGAGAAAAATAAACATTTTAAATTGAATAATAATAATAGTAATAAAAAATAAACAAAAATATGAATCGTAGTATCTAAATTGCCATCGTGTTCTTTCAAAACTTTAAACTAACATTTTCCCATATCGTTTCGTTTACGTTATTCGTCCCGAAAAAAACACGCAAAACGATATTCTTTAGTCGCGGCATCTTTTTTTGACTGGCCCTTTTTTTTTAATATAAGAATGTCACTAATATATATCTGGTAATAGAATAGAGCACTTACTAAACCTACCTATGTTTTGTTTCTTATATTTAAATGTATATTATATTATTAAATCTGTATGTCTAAATATACAATTATGCCATAATGCGAGAAAGATCTTTTGCTTTCATTCTTAATAATATTTGCTTGGAAATATCCGATCCGTTATTAAAATTGTCAATATAACTTGCGTGCAAATTTGGATTCAGGGATAATTAAGATGTACATACAGGATTATACGCATCATTAACCACTCCTTATTATTTATCCAGTATATATTTTTCTGGCAATATCTACTTCCCTATTTACTTAAGATTGAGTGAACCATTTGCATTCCAACAATACAATAAACATTAAGTAAATTATAGGAATTAGATATTTAATTAACCACTTTGTGAGCACATTACAACTACAAAAAAATGTTTGCTGCATTTACAACATTCTGTGCTAAGTACATAAGGAGGTGCATTAATTTACGAAAGTATAATGGTAGGAAAATTACAATATTTCATAGGTACATTAAACGTAATGTACTTATTACGTTTATTTACACAAACGATTTAAACGGAGATAACGTATTTTTATAAAGTACGGTACGAAACCGTTGTGTTTCGTTCTCAATCCCTGCGTTTTAAACGTACGAATATCGTTTGCGTGCAGGTACACAAACTTTATACAGAAAAAGAAATTGATATGTTTTCTCTGTTTCGTTTGCGTTTGCGTACGGTTCTCGCAATCCTACCGTACGAAACACTAAGGAACTGTTTCATAACGTTTATTTCCGATCGCTGCTCCACACAAAGCACACAGTTAGATATAAAAGCTATTAGCTATAGTTAACAAAAACCTTACACTCTACAGAGCATTGCCAACCCCTCGTAAGGCTACATATAGATATTATAGGATTAGTAAATCACTATCTCACCTGTTCATCAAACAAGAAGCGAGAAAACGCACTCCTAAATGCTCCTAAAGAGCATGACTGCCTAATATCAGACAGAATCGCGTTGTAGACTCAATAAGTTATTTGGTGAGAGTACGACTTCTAAAAAGCTGAGTCCTGTGTATTGGTGGTGTAAGGATGCCCTAAAATCGGTTAGTCAGATGTATCGAGAAGTTATTTTAGTATACAAATACTTAGGCTTATCAGTTGTTATAACTTTATGAAACAAATGTCCTGAATGCAGCATATTGCATTCAGCAATATACCGTAGTCGACAAAATTTAACTTTAGGCATCTTATTCTATGTATAAATTGATCTCGCAATACGCACGCATCCATGCCAATTTTTAAACGATATGTGGCGTTAGGCATGTGATGGGAGACACGGCTATATGTCTATTTTTATTTTAAGCCGGCGCGCTCTTTCCTACGCTCTGCTTTCCTACATATATCTAGTTAAATTTTGGCGACTACACTATATAAAATTATACCAAATACTAGTATCAAACATAAATTTTGAACTTTCCGCATTTTACGACTAAATAAATCAATACAAGTGCCATATAAACGTCACAATAATTAAGTACTGACAACACCAATGATTCACACAACAATAAGTTTGTTCGCGTCGCATGAACTATTTGCACTATTATGCACTTTTTAGAACTTTTGTGTGCAAAAGTGCATAATAGTGCAAATAGTTCATGCGACGCGAACAAACTTTATATCTTTAAGATTTTATTCAAGCAACATTTATGACTATACAAGGTGTCTCCCCGTTGAGTTGCATAACTTCATAGGGTTATTCCTTGTATCAAAATTAGCAAAACACTTCCAGTCAGCATAGGTCCCATTCTCAACCGTTTTCGGGATATGGGTGGTCAAAAGCGCTGAAAGTCACTGGTTACGGTAACTAATTTAGATGAATCATGGACGCATTTGGCTCGAATTTCAGCATGAAATGGTTGCTAAGGAACGATTAACTTAAATTACAGTCTTACTTCTACGATAATAAACAGAAATGGTTAAGTTTTAATGATTTTAATAAACAAATAATGCCGTAAACATTTAAAGCTGCTGAAAATGGCGACCCTAGACTGCCAAACACACACTCTGCTCTTTGACTCAGTCGTCCTATCCAGTTGACATTTTCCATGTTTCCACGAACTTCCTGAAATGCCCGATGGATTTTACCTACCAGTTCTTCTTTGGTAGCCGGCTTCTCTTGTTCATAAACGATGGTCTTAACACTGCCTCAGAGGAAAAAGTCGAGAGGGGTTAGGTCCGGCGAGCGCGGGGCCCATGCGACAGCTCCATTCCGCCCTATCCAGCGGTATGGAAACGCAGTGTTCAAAAAGTCGGTTACCACCTTTCCATAGTGTGCCGGACACCCGTCATGGACAAACCACATCCTATTACGGACGTTCAAGGGGATATCTTCAAGAAGAATGGGAAACTCTTCTTCTAGGAATCTCCTGTAGATATGGCTAGTCAATGTTCCATCAAAGATTTTCGGTCCCAGGGTAACATTTCCGATGATTCCTCCCCACACATTAACCGAAAATCAGTGCTGAAATCTACTTGCTGACAAAGCACGGGGATTTTTGTCGCTCTAGATGTGCTCGTTATGTGAGTTGTTAATCCCATCACGAGTGAAGGTAGACTCATCAGCGAACAAAGCAATTGGGAGGAGATCCTGGTTCTCTAGGATCCACGAGCAACATTCTTGCCGTTTCGCATAGTCTGCAGGTAAAAGATTTTGTACTTGTTGTATGTGGTAAGGATGTAGCCCATTTTCACGTAAAGTCCTGTGAATCGACATTCTTTTCTGTCCTGTGGTGGCAGCCATTCTTCTTATGCTAGGGAGACACCCTGTGGATTAACTTTACAGAAGCATAAGCGTTTATGTAATCGTTAAATTTTAATTTCTCGTCTATAATAACATTTTTTTTTTTACAGAGGGACTAAATTTAATCTCTTAAATCAGATGCAAAAATCTAATGTTTCCTATTTTGTGGCCCAAAGAGAATTAATTCCGTTTTGGAAGCATTAATCTTTAGTGAATAATCACACGAATATATTTTTGACGAGCAGCTTGGTGTTCTCCATAAAGTCCAGTATCTTGCCCAGTGGAAACTTGAGAACCCTCGAGGACTCCAATAGATCCTTCCTAAAATGTTTCTGCCTGGGTACATCAATTCCTCACATTTACAGATTACATGTAAATTCGTCTCCTCCTATAGTTCGCGTCTTCTGCACCACAGTTCCCTTACCCGACCTGTGTTGTATAATAGATGCTTTCCCAGGGGACAGTGTCCAATTACTAACCCAGTAATAGTTTTAACTTCTTTCTTGCTGCGTCTTGCTTTAGTATGGAGTTGACCTTCAATCGACCTCCGTTTCTTTGTACTTTCTTTATCTAACCAGTTCCAAATCTCTCTTTTAGTAGAGTCCTTGGTAAAGGTGACACAACGGTGTTCCAAGCTGAGGTTGCTGCAATTCACCATTGTGCCAGAAAAATAGAAAGATGGACCGAGCTAGGTAAAAGTGTCGCTATCTTCTCTGACAATTAGCCCAGATTTAAAGCAATTAGTTTCGTAAGTGTGGACCCTTAAGCTGTTTTGAGACTGCATAGGCGCCCTAAATGACGTGGGCACCCAAAGAGAATTAACATTGACCTTGGTTCCTGGCCGCTAGGGCGTGAGAGTAAATGAGGCGATGGACGAGTTGGACAGTCGAGGTTTGTGAAGGTCATTCGCTGGAGCTAGTACTACCAAATCAAAACGTAAAAAAAACATCAATGAATGGATACGTAATCAGTCCAGAGAGTGGTGGCAAAAATCACCTGCACAGAGACTGGCAAAGAGTTCCTACAGAAACAGAGGCCTGAAATTACTATGGATCTATTAAATAAGGACAGGAAGATTGTCCGAATGATAGTAGGTCTGCTGACTGGTCATTGTAGACTAAATAGGCATATTACAACATAGGCCTGGAAGATGACGCTACCTGCAGATTCTACCAAGAGGAGGAAGGAACACCAGTTCAGGTGCTGTGCCAATGTGAAGGCCTGGCGAGGACAAGGTTTCTAGTATTGGGGCAGGAGAACCCCACAGCTGGTAGCTACATAAAGAAGCCGCTCTCAAAGATGATAGGCCTAATTAAGAAGGCAACATTAGAGAGCGTCTTCTAGGGAAAAGGGGAGCACAATAGATCTGAAAAGGTTTTCGTGACAATGTCTAATCTTTTTTTGTCAAATAAAAGATGCTGACAGTACTGCGAATCGAAACCGGTTTTGGATGAAGCGTTTAATTGACTTTAAAGCGAAAACTGTAATAGGTTTTTAAAATCGATTTCAAAACCGTCTTTCAAAATCGGTTTTTACAATCTGTTTTGAAACCGTAATAAATTTTTACGCTATTCAATATTCATATATCTGCTATGCAATTTTAAGAGGTTTAACTGTAAAGCCGTAAATTATTTAATGGATATTGTGCCGTTTTCAGACATAACCGTGAACAACGCTTTTGAGGTACCTATGTCAAGAGAGTATAGGAATTTATTGTGCATTTCGAATAGCCATTTGCAATGTGATCTTGATAGACTAAAGTTGTTTGTGAATCTTAGCAAATATAATTTTATTCAGTGCACTCGTAACAAAAAAAAACGCATTTTTACATTGAAGATGCAAAACCATGTATTCAGTGATTGTTTCTATAACATTGAATACATACGTCCTTGTAATTGCATTGACATTAGTATAACAACTAAATATTAGTATCCCGTGAACTATTTGATTTTATTATAAAAAACTGCAATTGTCAAAAATTCTGTAGATCCATTTGTGATCTATCTATGACAACTCTGTAAATTTCAAGTTCAAATTTCTACTAGAAAAATCTAATAAGCCTGTTCAATAGAACACCGTGTATAATGGTTTTAAAATACTTCCTTATAAATGCCTTCAATATTGCCGATATTGCCTAAGGTAGACAACATTAATTCTGTTAGTTATTGCACACACTACATATACTTCATCTACCATTAAACCACAAACTCATCGTCGTTAAACGATTACAACCTAACAGTTTAATAGACAGCGGTCGCGAACAATCAATCCTACCTTATTGAGGGGATTTGTACAGTGTCATACTTTCGGCGACATAAAATCAATTATGCGGCAGTCCATACATCCGCGCGTTTGTGTGGATAAATATAATATTGTACGCGCGCACCTCACCGCAGCAAGTCAGAAATTAACTACAAGGAAACACACCCAGGTCGTTTGTATGTGAACGTTAGCGAAGCCTTAGTATAACACAACCATGTTGTAATTAACGCCATTAAGGAGTGAATCTCAAATGAATATTATATCCTTGTATTACCGAGTAAATAAACAAATATAATGAAATGTGTACGAAAAAAAAAAAAGATATAGTTCCCGTATCAACTTTTTCCTGTTCAATAAAACCCCTAGTATTCATTTTTAAGCTTTAATAAGTGAAGTTTTTGCGAGCATTTCGTATGTAAGGCCAATTTAAATCGAACAAATTCTTCATAACGGTATCGAAAAAAAAAATGCAAACAATCTTAGATCATGACAATGATCAACTCGCCCGCCGTCGTAGAAAAGCTGTTGCCATAAAAGGACACTTCGTCATTCAAACTATAATACATTTTAATACAATAGTTGGGTATTTAAAAAAAAGAACTTCAATTTGCAATTTATAATCGACTAGAGAAATTAGTTTACATCGGCACTCGTCGAAACGAATATATTTCGCTTTGATGTAGCAAATTCGACAAACAATAAAAAGAAGTCTGTCAAATTAAACCATAAATACCTACCTACAGTTACTAAGAGAAAGTAGACGGTCCTATTTAGTGAAATTAGCTATGTAAAAGGGAATCTAAAGACACTTGTCATAAGTTAAAGAGATCATATTATATCGTTTCAAGATTTATGTGTACAATACAAATAACGCTGATAACTAGAGACCGGATTATATGCAAAGAAAAACTGGAATTTATGCGCATATATATGCATCGATGTTTGAGAAAATATGCATAAACCTAGGGTATATATGCAAAAAAATTGCGACAATATGCATAATTTTTACATAAAATAAATAAGAGCAGAAATTTAAACATTAACTTTATGGCACAAAATTTTTTCACAACATATTTCTAAAACAATTTATAATTAAATGTTTTTCAAAATTATGTAAAAGAAAGTTTTGTCTTCTATCAGAATACATATGTTTCGAAATAGAAAGCTTCATTAACATCCACAGATGTAATTGGTGCATTTTTTAACTTGCAATGCATTCTAAACTAAAATTAAAGTCGAAAATCGTTTACTGTTTCAACCTTCCAAAATTTCTTAATTTTCTTCAACTTTCAAATACCCTGCATTTTTATTTATCACTTTTTTAAATTTATCGTATATAGAATTACCTATTGTACCCTTAACCTTCTTACATCGCATATCAAATTCGTCTACTATTTCGACTGATTCCAAGTGCGACATCTCTTGCGTTTCTAGTTTACGAATAGAACTTGAAACAAAGCTATAATTTTACTTAATATACAAAAGGTTTTGTAGCAATTCTGTTGATGTTACTATCTTTTTACAGTTTTCTAGAGCAATGCAGTCACAAGTGATTTCAAGAATTACGTTTTTTATTCCTTCAAAATTATCGGCGAAAAAAAAATTGCAGCCTCTAACAATGTACCCCATCTCGTAATAATCGGTTCAGGAGGTAACTTAACACCGGGAAGTCGTTCCTTATAAAATTGGATTCGTAAAGGTGCTTTTAAAAATACTTTTTGACATTGCTAATTAAATTATTAATCAAAGGGAATTGATTCCTAATGTCTTCGGCTACACGATTGAACCCATGAGCTAAACAAGTGGTATGAATAATGTTATTATAGAAAATTTTTAAATTTTGCGCGGCTTTTAAAATGTGTGGTGCAGCGTCAGACAACATTAGTAAATTTTTTTCACAAGGTATACTTCCAGGTAAAAAGAAATTTGATAAACCTTCTTGAGCGAATTGGGCAATTGTCACATTATTTGTTTTTTGAAGTTCTTTAAAAATAAATTCAATATGATTTATCTACAATATCTTCATGAAGAATTCCTATTAACAAATGGGCAATATAACGGCCAGACTCATCCGTATTTTCATCTACCATGATATAAATAAAATTATTCCCCACCAATTGATGAATTTCTGCTATTGTTTACTAGTAACAAGATGTGACATAATTTTTTCGTAAGGTACTTTCGTCAGGTATATTATGTTTGCAATATTTTTGCAGAAATGATTTCAAATTAACATTGTTTAATCTTGCTAATGATATGTTAGACGAAATTAATGCGTTACACAGATCCGTATTATATTCTTCTTATTCTGAGTTTCGTGAAATTGATGTTACCTATTGACGTATAGATTGCTGCACACATGCGGATCGCTTTAGTTTTTCACATATTCCACTATGTGATGGAGTTTTAGCGTGTTGATCAATCAGGTATTTTCTCTCAGAAGACATCTACAACAATTGTCATTTTTTATCAAAAGTTAAAGAATTTAAAAACAATTGTAAAGCTTTTAGTAAAATTAAACTTACCAGTTTACTGCAGGCTCGACAAAATATTTTGTCGCCATCCTTTACCAGTTCAGGATATGGCTCAATCCATAAAGAAATTTTGTTCGCTATACTCATTGTATGTACGCACAGTATTTAAAAACGTGACACAATTACGTGCTGTTTCGCTCAAAGATATTCAATGAATGAATAGTTTATTTTGGAATTAATAATAATAAAACGTATTTACCACATCCCTTCTGCTAGGCGAAATTAAACACGTGCAGTTCTTGGAAAAAAGTATTAGGAAAACCAATGTAAAAGATTTATCGTTCTGAGAATTGTTGGTTGTCGATCTACATTAAGAATTACTAGGAATTTTTATTAATAGAAAGGATAAGAAAAAGCTTAAATATGCAATATATGCAACTTTTGTAAAATATGCATAGAAATGCCTAAATATGCAATATATGCAATCACTAATTAGCGCTAATGAACTTCAATTAGTGTAATCCAAGGGCATTAAATCAGGAGATCTTGGTGCCTAAGTTCAAGGTCCGTTGCTTCTAATCCATCTATCATTAAACATTGTACTCAGTAAACGATCTACCTCCTAAGAAAAATAAATTGGTGTCCCATCTATTTGGTACCAGCAATATCTCTGATCAAACAGAGGCAACTGGATTTCAACTGAAATTCATTAAAACTAAATGTGTTTTGACATCTAGCCTCACGTATGAAGTGAGGGCTTTGTGGCAGTTGCGTTTATTAACAATACCCTCTCAAACTCATCCGCCCAAATATTTTTTTCGTAAAAACTCTGGATCTTACTGAAGCCATGTCAATATTCGCTCGCGAAAAGCGAGACCGCGAGTTTCATCGCCAGGATGAAACGCTTGCACGATGTTAAAGCCGCGTGCATTTTATGTTTTGACAGAATTGATTGATATGATATGCCTATTTCCTCGGCAACAGCAGGTATGGAACCGTAAGGTAAGGATATTTTTTCATACTATATTTTGCTTTTTTTTTAATTATGCTTTTAAAATTAAAATTGTTTTTCACCTCCTACTATTAATTAAATATTAATACAAAATTACATTTCCTGAAAATCACTAATTCTAAAAGAAGCAATAAAGATAAGTGCAAGAACACTTATGACTTTTCGATAGAGGATTCAATTCTACATAACATGGGGTAAAAATATACAGGGCGTTTCATTACAAAAACAAAAACACTTTTAATTTAATAGCAGGTAACATCATAAAATCTCATTTTGCTTATCCCACAAAACGCTTCATATGTAATTTACAAATTATCCAGTAGTGCATGTCATACGCTCATCTATAAGCATAATTAAGCGTATTAAACATCGACCTGGAATTATTCTTAACTGATCAGCTCACCTTCAACGAAGCCAAAACAAAAATAACCTCACCTCGTAGTAAGGCAATCGTAGCATTCACGATTTCATAAACGTATACCGGTAAATATCCGATTTGAATGCAAATGTAAGCGGTCACAAAACTATTAGGTTCAAGACTTAATAAATGCAACAACAAGCATTCGTTCCCTATATAAAACATACGTGTTGTACCCTAGTGCCAGGAGAAGACGTAACGATAAACATCAGAAAGAATCGGTCGTATGTTGTACAGCTGGATAGATACTACCGCCATATAAACATTGGAGTTCATAGATTGTATACGGATACGATTTACATAATGTAAAACTAATCGAGTAAAAGTACTCTATCCTGTGTAGTGTAAATTACATTTATTTCAAGCACACACGCCGGTACAACATGTATAAATAAATGTTTCCCGTTTTACTTCAATAGTTCAACGTTTAGTTGATAAAATCAATATGAATTATTTAGACACGAACACAACAAATATAGTATATATTCTATCGCCATTTCTATCTATTAGAAATTAATTTATTAGGAGGCATAAACCTATAGGTAAAATCTCTGAAATTATATGAGCGAATGAGTAATACGTTTACAGTTCCTGTTCATAAACCTTCTGGATATTAATTGGCTAATATTTTCATGTAACTGAAACCCATGACTAGCACGCTAGTATGTGATATTTTATATCGGGGACTTAACATGCAAGATTTCATTAAAATTTATTAATATGCCGATATCGGAGAATGAAACAAATGTAGATTGAAGTGTGTGGGTAATATGATAGAATATTTTGTTATATTTGCCTGTATATACTTTTCCTTTTTTTCTAATACACATAAAATTTTCAATATACAGTTTTACACATAGAGTTCGCATTATATGATTTTTATCATTCATTAAAGGTAAATATTGAATTTGTCATTTGTTAATGCTTAAAAAGTGATGTCAAATGACATGTAAGAATTGTGATTCAAATTGCTATGTATAAAGGACTCGCAGCAAAAGCGAAGTGTCGTGTGCGTACATATAGATCTCAGCTCCTTTAACATTGGCTAGAAAGTCATTAACAAATATACTGAAGAACAGAGGACCAAGAATGCAACCCTGTGGCACCCCGCACCTCACCTCCATTGGTTGAGACTGCGAATCCTTAAGGCGAATCTTGACGGCCTTTTAATGAGATTCTCTGCCAGTAGATGGCGCTGTTTTTAGACATACCAATCAAACATTTTAAATTTGATAAAGTGATTGTTGTGAAAACAGTATTTAAAATTGCGCCAACGTTTTTTTTTTTTAAATTTTTTGTTTGGTTCTATTTGGCTTCCAAAAAGGAAAAATAAAAAAGTATTCAAGGGCGACGATTCAGCGGTACGGATTAATATTAAACCATTTTTTTTTCATTTCTCTCTGATAGGAAACAGCGTCCGAAAGAAGGAAATGCGTTTTCTCTTTGATCTCATCCGCTGGGTCAACCATAACTAGGACGATAGCACAAGCGTCGAATTGAGTGCGCTACAGAAATGATACTGATTCGAGTAATTAGATCTTTTCAAAATATTAGTTAGTCTGTCATATGAACTTGAATGTATAGAGTAACACTATTTCATGTTTTTTTTTTTAGAAAATCAAAATTAAAATGCAAATTAATAAGGTATTATCAGTAATTTTATTTGATTTACTAGGCTACAAACAAAGGTATTAATTCAGAAATAAATAATTATAGCACTGATAATTTAATCAGTACTATGAATCAGTAGAATCAGTGAGTTATTTTGTAAATTAAGTAAAACTGCTGTTTTCCGAGAACTGAATTATCTTGAGGTATGCATAAATGCGAAGAGCATTTGTAGAACACGTGATTGCAGGAATAAACCTCAAGCGATAGTCAGATGGAAAAGAAAGATACCTCTTGTCTTTTTGAATTGAATTGTTGACTTTCTATATTACATGTTCCCAAAATAAATTGCTAGGATTGTCTAGAGTATTCGCTACATTTCATTGAGTGTTATTCTATACCTGTATCTATGATTTTACAATATAACTTCCTATAGAGTAACTTGTGATAAATGAATCAGGATGCCGTACACTGTCACAAATATACAAACCTCACTCGAAACACACACACACAGACGTCGCAAACCTGTGGTCAAGTAACTCAAAAGTTTTTTCTCTGGAACTGACTTAGTACTACAGTTATTGTACGAAGAATATTTACTTAGATACTCGTCAAAAAGGAAAAAGCATCTTCGTATCAGCTTCTTCTAAGATTTAATGTTCCATTGCACAAAATGTAAGTATCGTATCTACTTAAATAGGCATTTTATTACTTTGTCATTGCATATTTCAGTGTGCCAAAATCCAAAAATAATTCTAGGGCGGTCAATATAAATGACTCTGATACTAGGTATGTAATCTAAGCAGATATAAAAGAAATTGTAATTTATAGGTACATTTTACCCAGTCGAAAAAATTGCTGTGTGCATTTTTTTATTTGCATTTTATTGATGTTCTGTTTTGTAATATAATTGGCATCAAGGAAATTATTGAAGTGGTTTAGTATTTATAAATATGACTCGTTAATAAAAAGTAGATACGTTATCTAGGGCTTTTACAAGTCATAAAAAGGTAATATATTTATTATCTTGATTGAATATCTCTTATTCCTAATTCTCGACTGTTCCTGAAACAATTAGATAAATGTATCCCAAGTAGAGCTTTCCCTAAATTTTTGTTTCTCGAAGATTATTTCTTACAAAAAAAAAAAAAATAAATAAAAACTAATAAAAAGTGGATATTATAAAGTTTCTCAAAACATCAAATTTAACATTTAAAGAAAATAACGTGATTGCCCGTATGTATCCAATTTTTCAAGCACAGATGGCGAAGTCTTTATCTTTTATCTTTAAAAATAACAAAAAAAGTTCTCATATGATGCGGACTTTATGTATGACACTGTATAGGTGGGATTAAACGGACTGTTTCTATAATTTATTAGCACAACCGTAACTGTATAAATCATATCGAACTTCAAAGGTAATAATTAGATGATGTGTAGATATGTTAGAAACGGTTCACGTTAATAAACCAAAACGATGTTCGAATATTTTTCACGAATCGAACGGGGCAAAGCGAACGCGGACAGGTACACGATTACGGCAGATAAGAGATCTCGAACTCATTAGGAAATGATTTAGCTCTCGGATTTCAGAATGCTCTCTAGAGCGCTGCTCTGCTGCAACATAGCTTTTAAATATTCATTAGCGTGGTAGCATCGAGACAAATGCCGCGACGAATTTTCGCTTAATTAAGGCAGATTAGGACTACAAGATATGATTTATTTCAATTTATAATTCTCATGACAAGGATATTGTTGCGTCCGGCATTCTTGGTGGATAGTGGATTATTTTTTATATAATTATTGTAGCTCATAAATAAACTTATTAGAAATAATAACTCCGCACATAATACATCATTAGGTGCGGAGATTGTTATTGTGCCAGCACGAATTTCAAATATAGTACACAGTCAATTACATTTCGAAAATGTAATGAATAAGTTCTTTTGAGTTTTAGGACGATGCTGTGCACGACTATTAGCTATGCTCATCATAACACTGTTGCGTCATTTTTCAATTATGATTTAGATTCTTTTTATTATAGATTTATACTATATAATGCGGTGGAAATGGTAACACGGAGTTTCATTAACAACCAAGAGAATTTTTCAACAATCGTACAAGCGGACGAAGGGAATAAGCAAATTACTGAAAGTATTATTACTGCTTGGCTTCAATTGGTTGAAACCACTAGCGACTCGTGATAATATTGAGTGGTGAGGCCAATCTTGGGCAAACTTAAAGTTTGCTCAAGCAAAATTTTGAATCAGTTCAGCTCAGTTTAGGCAGAAAAAAATAGAAATCTTTGACTTTTCTGCATTTTTCGCAAACAATGTCTTAACAATTTTCATGCACGCCCTATATAATTTTTATGCGACATCTTAATGCATGCACCTTCACTCCATAGTGTGCCAAGTGGATTGAAGAAAATCGGAAGCGCATATGAGCACAACAAGGAGGTCTGCGTTCCGAGCGAACACATGCACATACGGGTGTCGATAGAAAGTTACCCGATTGCCCGTATAAATACTCTAGTTGTTTTGGCTGAGTAAGAAAAACACATCCATGTATAAAAACTACATGCGCTCGTAAATTACGTGGAATATTTCAATGCACAGCGATGACGCATATATACATAACTTGTTTGTTCAACACGAACCACAACGCAGCTGTGTTTTCGCAATATTCTACGCATTGGCGGCGTCTTAGATGTAGCTGTTTATTTATATTTGTGCAGCACTCAAATATCTCCGTTCAGGCTTTCATTGAAAAGTAAGAATTGCTAAAATAATTTATATTTTGAATACGTTTTAAGCACTGTAACAAGATAAAATATATAATTGTATTACTTATTTAAATAGGTAATAGTGACATTTAACTATAACTAACAGCTTCTTACCATTAACTTACTATTAACTCTGTTAATAGTGACATTTTCTTTATTTCTTGTATTTTATTGAAAAAAATATATAAAACAAGCAGGAATAAAGAGTCACTAACTAAATAATAAAACAAAAACTTGGTAAGTCTTTTTATCATTGATTAGAAATAATTTACATATTATTAATATCAAAACATTGTAATTTTCCACAACAATACATTTGAAAATGATGGTAAGTTTGTTATATTTAGCGGTACGTTAAATTTAAACGATTATCAAAAAATGTATTAAATCTTAATAAATCCAATCAAGGCCACTACGTCAAGACTTCTCTTCAAAATATTGATGCAACTAGGATATAAACAATGGCAGCTCTTTTCACTAAATTATGGTAATTATTGTTACTTTTCATTGTAATTTAATAAATTTTTAAAATTTATAACCACATAATACTTTCTAGATTTTCCTTTGTAAATATGAAGTAATCACCCCATTACGCCTAGAATACATTTTATTTTAAATTTGATTTGTTATTTACTTCTTTAATAAAACAAATTTGATTCCAGTCTATTTATGTAAATATATAAACATGTGGAATTTGTAACGTATTTTTAGTTCAATTTCAATCTCTATATGTGTATGTACGGTGATGTAAGCGGCGTCAAGAAAGAAATAGAAAAATAAAGATAATTCGCGCGGTCATGAGATCAGCGCAATGCCCTGATTGGGGACAGCCGGGAGAAGCACGTGGGAGAGCGTAGGAACACAAGCGAACAAGCAAGTCGTCAGCCAGCGTCCAAGCAAAGTGGACGCCGTTCGGCTCGAGAGCGGTTGTATGAGGAGTCGCCATTAGCTGCTGGCGCATCGCGTAGCGAGCAGTTGGTAGCCCCGCGATTGCTTCGTAAATATGGCGCCAAGGAATAAACTTCCTCGGGGAGTAGTCGGGCAATTGTATTGTATACCGGGAATTTCCCGATCGAGAGGGCCGAATACAGTTCTCAGAGCGGTACGACGACGTAGTTGTATCGAGCCATTTCCAGACAAGACCGCTATGTGTGCCGAAAGTCATACCGAGTACGCCAAGACCACGTCCAGAGCCGAAGAACCGCCAAAATCGCAAGTGTTACCGCCTATTTTATTTGTATAAATTCAGAATCATAAGTTTATTTGCATTTTATTTAAATTTAGCAATTTCAATTCAGACAGTAATATATAAGAGGGCCCCATTAATTATTTCCTTACTCTCAAATAATCGCCATTTATGTGTAACGCTTTTATTTGTATATTGTTTTGCCACCGTTGTTTTCAAATAAAATATTGTAAAGGTAAAATCAATTTCTTTTATTATTTTATTTTGTTATTTAGTTACAGGATCGTACATACTATAATTTAAATACTCCTAGAACCGCACGCCGTGGGAGATCGATAAAAGATTTTCATGCTAGTTTTTTACTTGTTTCAATTAATTAATAGATATTATTATTATTTACTAATCTTACGGCGTCCAACAAAAAATATAATATTGATAAAAAAATCAACGACCCATTTCAATCTGACGCACAAACATGTGGGGCAGATGTTGCCTCGCATTACAGCGCTTTACATTATAGTTGGATTAAAAATAATATTTGGGCTGCTTAAAACTTTATTTATGTACTTCACTATTCTGAAAAATCGAATTCAGAAAATTTGAAACTTGATTGATAAAAGTGCTAAATATTAAAAGTAAATATGAAATTATTTTCAAAAGAAATACTTTGTTTGCTTTTGAATTTGAAAAAATTAGTTGCATAAAGTTTGTTGCCACTTAGTGTAACAGCTTGCTTAAAATGATCCTCAGGCTTCATTTGAATGTTAATAAATTAGGGTCTACAGCTTCTACTACGGTAGCCTCATAACCATTATAATAAACATTTTCATAGTCCCTAAATAAACAAGTATTGTTTACATTGTAAATTTCCATTATCCAACTGCCGTCAAAATAAACTGCTTGATAAGTGAATGAAAATCGTATTTCTCCGAAACTGAACTGGAATAAATAAGGATTAGGCGAACGGGTATATGACCATAAAAGTATTAGGAACACATTCTCTACGGTGGATTACCTACTACTGCACCTCTCATGACGTAGGTATATACTTTTTTTTTGTTAGTTGTAGTGTTTTATGAGCCGACAGAAATACGATTCATTATAAACTACCAGCAGACCAACAGTAATTTTCATAACAACCGAAAAATTTATGTCCTCGTTAGATGAATGTACCGTATTTGCATAAACGTATCAATAACGCGAACACAGCATAATCTACGCATCTGTGAGCGTATGTAACACTGGTATACAAACGTGAGAACCGACAAATTATGATTGGTTTCTTCTTTCAGTAACAAGGAGAGGTCGCGAGATGTTAACCTCAGTTTTGGTTCTGACTTTGTCATTACAAAAAAATCTGTGTACATTAAAGGTTCTTTTGCTTCATTATAATTAATAATATATAGTTATCATTTAAATATAATAAAACAACAAAAAAGAGAAGAAACACCGCCGAGGTGCTAACTCACAATTAGGTTATTGTGGAACTTGCAATAATAATGATTCGTGTTTTAGTATAGTATATACCATAAGCTAAACTATTTAGGACGCTAAAAAATAAGCGGCTGGCTATCTATGGCTAATATTTTACTGAAGTATTCTAAGGAGTCCCTTAGGGCAAAAACTAAGGTTAACATCTTGCAACCTCTCCTTGTAAGAGCTCCGTCAATTTCGAGAATTATTATCTCACAATTCTTTCTTCTGCAAGAGGTCAGAATTTATTTGGTGTTCATAATTTTCCTCTCTCGTAGGTATTTATTATATTCATTATTAACTATTAAAGCTTTTATAGCGTACTGTTTATATGTGATTAGCCGCGGCATTTTGCGTAGGCACTATATATACCTAAGTTAACAATTACTATGGAAAAGTGTGCTTCCCGGAGAATTAAATTGAATAGGTGTCAAATGTAAGAGTTAGCACTAAAAGTATTTACATTTATTGTTCGTCGTAAATGCCGAAAGGTTGTCTCAGAACAAATTTCTTCAGATAAGTTGAGTATTTTATTGACGTACATGTTAATTTCTCGACACATAAACTTCGCCGAGTTTAGTTTAAGTGATATTATTTATTTACGATAATAGCATGGTTATTCCTAGAATTTTGCGAAGAAATGATCTTTTTGAAGCTTATCTGATACTAAATTTCTTGTATAATTACAGTAATAAAAACAAGGCTATTAACAATAAACCAACTGATCAAAACAATCATGGAAATTCAAGTTGTTTTTAATAGCTTGAACAAATCGTGTTATATCTTTTAATGTTGAGTAGTAGAGCAAGAGAGCTGCAGAAGCGTATTTGCAAATGTAGGTGTAAAAGTATATCTAAATTTGATCTGCTATGCGGATCTAAATGCTACTTTTTTGTTTTTCAACAATTCCTTTTCAAACCTTTGTTTATAGTTTTACAAATTCTGTGTAAAAACTACAAAAAAAAAAATTAAAATGCATGTTACTGTGCGCTGAAGATCTTGTGATTCAGGACGGAACGTCGCGCAACGTGTAAGCACTACATAAATGTAAAACACATTAAAAAAGGTTTTATTAAATTGCCACAAAAAGTAGTTCAAGCAGGTCCACAACTACAATTTGTAGTAAACCTAAAAAGAATATTATTTGTGAATAATATTTTTTCTCGTTTTATGATTTTTGAGCCAAATTGTTTAATATGTATGACAGATGACAGAGATTGCTGAAAAAATATTCAATTTTCAGCCCTTTCTAAGTTACCAAAACGTACACTGAGAAAAAACGTATTTAAAAAACTAATTTATTTGGGTTTGATTCCTTTAGGACGAAAGCAACTTTGTTTAATTTTAAATAATGTAAATATATATATACAAAATCATTCTCATTCTATTGTAATTATTCAATAATTTATTTGGGCACGATTTATTTATGAAAAATAATATTTTTAAATATAAACATATATATCACTCCCACCTTTAATCACATTATTTCAGATATATTTATTAATATTTAATACTATTAAGCTCATATTAAATCAATAAAAAAATAATTAAAAAAAAATATATTTTTAATTTGAAGTTCCTCACATTAGCTAAATGTCATGAAGTTATTATATACATTTTAGTACGGAACCCTCCGCTGAGTTAATTTCTTTGCTTTCAGTGTGGATGGCCGTCACAAATTAACACGAAATAGCAAAGCAAACAAGTTTTTAGCTGTATTTATTGCTTTGTCAGAGAATTCCTGAAAGTAACAAACTGGCAATGAGCAAATAAGAATAAAATGACAAGAAAGTTACAGTTTTCCAGAGTCATTGGCGTAGAACAACACTACATTCATAACTAAGTACTTTATAACATTTTAAAATGACAATTACAAGTCAAACAATTTCAAACACAATGAACACAACGCAAGCCTAAAAGTTACAACGGACAATTGGTAAGTACAAAAAGTATCAGATGACAAGCAATCTAACAATAGAAATGGCGGTAGTGATTGGATGGCAAACGGATTGAACTATATCTTTTATTATGTAAATTTAAAATAAGTAGCAGTAGATATTAATTAAATTAATGTCTTGAAAGAATATTAGGTTTATGGTAGGATTGTATGCATATTTGTAGCGCCTATAAGATTATCTGCAAGTCTGTAAGCAAGTATTAATATTTATATGATACATTTCCAAAAAAAGTCTCTATAATAAGATTGTTCTGTCACCAAAACAGACACATCCTCAAAGTTAAAACAATGCACAGTAGTATTACAATCTTTAGCAAATGTAGACTTGGCGCAACTGTTAGATAAATTATTAATAATCCTTATTATGTTGCCTGAGCATGTTTCTTAAATACTGAGACGTTTGTCCAATATATATGAACTCACATTGCGGACAGGAGATAGACAATGTAGTTTATTATGGGCCCTGGTCGCAATGTGAATCCATTTATATTGGACAAACGTCTCAATATTTAAGAAACAGGCTCATCAGACAACACAAAAATGATTGTAGTAGTTTACTTGACAGCTGCACCAAGTCTGCGCTAACAACATTATGATACTACTGGACATTGTTTTAACTTTGATGATGTGTCTGTTTTGGCCGAAGGATAATCTTGTTATAAGAGACTTAATATCTACTTCTACTTACTTGAAATTAATATTATTTTATATAATAAAAAATAGTTGAGTCATTTTACGTTCCATTCATCATTTGAGTTGGAGTTGTCTCCTGATCGCCTAGTATGTGTTGGTCACCCTGTTTGTTTGAGTTCGTGTCCTCTGATGCCTTTTGTACTTGCCAAATACCCTTTCTATCCTCTCGTGGATTTTGGCGTTTTTGTCATTGCGTTATGTTCGTACCTCCTGGCTGCTTCTTTCGTTATCTTGATTTTTAATCAATTCTAAACGGATTGATTGACTTGTAATTGTTATTTTAAAATATTGTAATGTACTTAGTAATGTATATCGTGCTATTCTACGCTAATTATACTCAAAAAAACTGTAGTTTTCTTGTAATTTTATACTTATTTACATACTCATTGACACTTTATTACTTTTAGCAAGTCTCTGATGAAGCCATAATATTTTTTTTGTTTTAATTTGTGGTTGCCAAAATATTCGACATGGTACGAAATCCTAACGTCTCTAGTCACTTCTTCTTTTCTTCTCTCATTAGAGATGAGTTTTTGAACGATATACAGGGTGAGTTTCTTTCAGGGAGATAGAGGAACGATGAAATTGTTGACTTGCCCAAGCTATGTGTTCGTATAGCCAAATGGGTTGATAATATGAAGCGTTCTGAACGACACCTTTATCAAGAACATTGAGGATGGAACTATCAGAAGACCATTTAATTCGTGAAACTTCCAAATGGATTATAAAGCCGCACTTTATTTTATATTATCATCCTGCGTTAACTATATCTCTTACATTTCCTTTATCAGTTGGTGATCAATCTACGTTTCCCGCCAATGATGATAGTCGGTATGATTTTCGTAGAGGTAATTTAATCAAATTGTAGTCTGATCTTTTTAATACTGATTGGTCATTTCTTGAGAGCCACAGTGATATCAATTCTGCTCTTGATGAGTTTTATGCGTATTTTTACCAAGTTCTTGATACCTCTATACCAGTAAAACATACATATACTGGACCTTTTATCCTGCATGGTTCTCTAAAGCCATTATTTCAAACCTTAAACTAAAGAATTATTATCGACAGAAATGGAGAACTGCTAAGAACCCTTACTTTTACCAACAATTCAGCAGACTTTGGTCTATATGCAAGAGTGATATCGCTGCTGCCTATTCTGCTTACCTCGCGAAAGCTCAAACTTCAATCAGAGCTAACCCGAAAGAGATCTTTCAGTTCATTAACAGCAGCAATGGCACCACACGCATACCTAAAGTTTTACTTGATGATGATGCACGTATTGATACACCTCAGGAGATAGTTAAAGGGAGATCAATAGTCTCTAAATGCCAATATCTAAGTGAAAAACTTGATCTTCAAGGTCAAGTTGATGTCATCTACACTGACCTTAGCAGAGCCTTTCATGTAATTGATCATGGAATTTTGCTCGACAAGCTGTCATTCTTTGGATTAAGTTCTTCTCTTTTGCAACTTTTTATTGATAAGTAAGAATACTTATCTAACAGAGTTCACTACGTTTTTTACAATGGTTATAAATCATTTGATTTCATTCCCTCTTCCGGAGTTCCACAGGGATCGCATTTGGGTCCCCTTTTATTTGTACTGTTCATAAACGATTTATTGATGTCTCTGTCCTGTCCAGTACTTGCTTATGCTGACGACGTAAAAATTTACGCTCCCATTTCAGCTGGTGCTTCTTACATAAATTAAGACTAAATGTCAGTAAACGTTTATTTGTGACCTACATGAGGAAAATTAATTACATCAACTCGATGTACTCAATACGTGATACTTATCTCAAGAAAGCGGACACTGTTAGAGATCTGGGGGTTTTATTTGATTCCCGATTAAGCTTTGCTGAACATATTGCTCAGTTGTGCGTTGCTGCTTCAAAATCTTTAGGTTTTGTCTTACGCTCATGCAAGTTTTTCAATGATGTGCCCCTTCTTAAGACTTTATACTTTAGCTTTGTTGTGAGTAAATTAGAATACGCATCTATGGTTTGGTCTCCACATTACATGCAACTGAGTATTGAAAAAGTCCAACGCCGTTTCTTAAAGTATCTATCAAAATGGATAGCCAGTATCCTGCTAGAGGTATTGACTACGAATCCCTGTTCGAAAGGCATAGTGTGCGATGGTTGGAACACCGTCAGGATGTTGCTGGAGCAAGATTCGTCTTGAAGATTGTTCGTGGTTGTATTGACTCTCCTGATTTACTTTCCTCTATTGATTTCCTTGTACCTCGTTTATCCTCTCGCTCCTCATCTACCTTTTCATTACCTTTCCCTCGAACCAATTTATTACGAATGTCACCTTTAGTTACTATGTGCCGCAATGCTGATCTTTTCTTTGGTGACATATTTTTTGATGCTATAGATAAACAAATTTAGTTCTCGTTTTTTCTTATCTTTTGTGTATTATTTTTATTTTATACTTATATGTATGTATGTACTTTAGTTTGTCCTGTAGAAAGTTTTGCCGTTGGACAATAAATAATAGTAATAATATAATAATTATATTATTATTGTGAATATAAATTAAAAAAAAGACTTTTATTTGATAAAAATCAACACTGAAGTATTTCTAACGCTTATTTTACCATTATAATTCGTAACAGGATCCTTGACAAAATGAAGATTTTCCAATTGCCCTCTTTAAATCGACGTCCCAGATCAAACATATTCGATTTAATAACGCAAATTTCAAACATTCCTTTTACTCAGAACGTTTAAAAGTAAGAAGGCGCACGAACCAACAAACGTTCTGTGTACCTGACCTACTATAGGCGAATGTGTCTGTTACGAGAGACATGCGGCGTGTGAACCTAGTGTACATAAGGTTAATTTATCTGGGTATTGTGAAGCGGCATTGATAGTAGCCCCGCGGAATGCGTTCATACGTATTCTCTCGCGTATCTGTATATGTATCTATAGACGTACACATATACACACGCACGTTCCTCGTCGCGCACAGAGGCTGGGTCCAGTACTGTTAGGTCTGGCGCAAAAAAATCTCGAGATGTGGGTCATCAGAAGACACCTCCATGGCCCGCACAGCGATTTGGCCGGTTGTTGACCGTACCGACGGTCACCCCGCATAACTACGGCCGTTTGATCGAAAACCGACCGCACCTTCGTGTATGTGTACGTATAGAAAATTACGTATACATAAATCTACGATTTTCTACAGTGAAACCCCTTAATCACGACCATTGACTTGGAAACAAATTGGTCGCTTTCAAATATTCAAATAATTTCAGTATATTTCGATCGTATATTCAATGTAGCAACATAAGTACAAATTAATAATTGATATTAAGCATTACAACAATATAAATCTAAATGGAGTGAGAGGAGTGAGAATTTGCCAGCCATTTTGAAGGTTCATTGTCAATGATAATAGTCACTAGAAGCACATGTTTGCCGAGATGCTGTATTTTGGCGAGTGTTTTCTAACTTCATTTCTTTAACATTTTATGAAATGTCGTGTAGTCTTAAGGTGTTAAAAAATAGGGCTCATCAGGCTTTAGCAACTATTTTAAATTGGAGATTAGATAATAAAATTTAAATGCGGAAAATTAGAAGCGGTATATTTTGGCGAGGAGGGTAGAATTTATTATAAAGAATTTGTCAAATATATCGGGGTTAGCGTATTCATCTATTTCGGCCGACACGGCGTGCGTTATTTCGAGTATATTACCAGTAGATTTACGTTTCTTTTATCCTTTTTTAAAATAGGATTTGATACTACATTTTAGGGTTATAGATGAATGGGAGAGGAAAAGTTTTTGTTTATGATCGGGATGGAGGTGAAAGTTATATTTTTAATTGACTATTTTTGTTTAATATTAGCGTGGGAGAGCAGGGTGATTTTTTAAATTATTTTTTTAAATATTATAGTAGGGGTGAAGGATGAAATTCATTTTTTAACCGAGGCGGACGAGTAATATTTTTTTTTAATTGACGTGTTTAAAAAAAAACGTTAATTTGCTCAATTGAAATGAATTCATCTCTGTCCTTGATCTTAAAAAAATAATTTATTGATTTAAAATATTTTTTAACATCCCTTTACCTCGATATTTGAAAAAAAAAAATAATTTTAAATCTACGGAGACGGCTATAGGAAATTTAGTTGACCGTATTCACATAAGTTTGGAAGAAGGTAATTATGTTGGTATCTGACAGTTTGATCTCACTAAAGCTTTTGACACTATCAATTTTGACCGTCAGAAATTATATGCGCTTGGCTTTAGCATTAATTCCCTCCAATGGCTTATTTCATATCTGCCTGGCCGGCAGGCATGTGTAAAAGTGAATACGCAATACTCAGATAAAATGGATGTTGAATTGGGTGTCTCGCAGGAATCCATGTTGGGGCCCTTAATTTTTTCTCTATATGTTAATAAGCTGACGTCATATCTTATGGGGATGATACTACCATTATTGTCGAAGGCAATAATCCATTCGGGTTATAAAATAATTAAATAATAATATTATTTATTCTGTTGAGGCAACAAAAATTTTGGGTGTGCATGTCGGTGTCAATATGAAGTAGTCTGCCCATCTGGATCATGTTTGTGGCAGGTTGGGTATCGCTTACTGCGTTTTACTTCAATTAAAAAAATTACTACGCGTTGGCCTATTCAGTCATGCCCTATAACGTGAATGTTTGGGGTTGCACTTCCGGATGAAGGAGAGTATTTGTTTTGCAAAAAATATTGTTGAGATTAATTTATAAATTAAAACGAATGATAGGTGCAAACCTGTATTCAAAGCTAACCATTTAACTTTTCATGCATTTACATCTTTTATTTCTCATTTACGATTACTTCCTTAACATGTTCTTCTGTTCTTCTAAAAAAAAAACGCAATAATTTTTCATACTTCTGACTTCTGTCACTAAAAATTCTGCTATATTTCAATTTTTTCTAAACAAACCTCGCCCAACAACCAATCATCTCATCATGATTATTTTCCGAAGTTCGTCAATTTTGACGATTTTGCCAAAATGATTAGTTCAAGTTCTGTAATTTATATTATTATTAAAGACTATCCAAAAAAAACAAATTTCAACCATGAATAAAATTTTATCAACTTGGAAAATTAAAGTCAAATATTTGAATCTATAATTATTGTATATTAAATAAAATACTGCAGTTGTTTTCTAAATGTACCTACCCTATATCTAGATTAGATCCTATAGTAGATTTCAGGATTAATAAAAACTCGATCCTTCTTCTACTCCAGTATTTAACAAAAAAATAATATAACACAAAAATCATACATGTACCACACTATACATGCATTGATGTTTACCTTTAATTGATATCTTTATATAAGTATACAATATTCAGCTACCTTCCCCCACTCACGCAAACTCTAGAAAATGATTACGGCCATTATCTACAAAATTTAGTAATATTGCATTTTAAGCACAGTATACAACAGTATCATACCACAAAATTATTTATACTATTACCAATATGGTAAAGTACTATGGCCGCTTATTAATACGGTCGCTTTTAAAAGTTTCACTGTATATTTATTACCAAGGACACCTTGAAAGGGTTTACCTATATGAATTTTATACTAATATATATGTATGCCGTTTCAATTTATTGCAATTACTACGATTTCGTATATCGTTGCCCTTATTCCGTCGCCGTTTAACAAAGGTTTAGCTCTGTTGCTTGAGCGAGTGTCACAGCACAAACGAGATTATTCGACTTTGTTTTCTTCTTTTTATTATTCCTACTTGTGTTTGTTCCTTTTTCTTCTGGTTTTAAATGTACGTAAGCAACTTCCAAAAAAAAAGGAAGAAAAAAACGAAGAAAGAGTTTCGCAGATGGTCGCACAAAAGCTGTTCCGGCGATATTCGCGAAATCGCATCATAGAGTAAATTATCATCGAGATTACGCGCTGCTCTCTCTCCGTACCGACGTCACTGTGGGAACTTTGACGAATTCGTCGTTCGGAATTGCTTCTTACGGTCTTTTCAACCTGATTCGGCGGAGTCTTTATTGCGGTTGCTTTCGAAGATTCGGTAAAGGGAGCGGTGATACGTCGTTGAGTGTTTTTTTTTTCCAATAAATGACGTCTCGTGGGATCTCTACGCGAATCTGTTTTTCTATGGCGTTTGTCATATTAATGGGTTTATATCTCATTTGCTAAAATTAGTCTCGCTGTGGTATATCTTTTTTCGCCAAAAAAATGTAACAATTTTAGTGAGGAATTATTAGATATAATTTCGAGAAGCAGATGGAAATGTTTAAATAGTAAACAATATATTTTATTAGTATTAGAACTGATGTGCCCTGAATGCTGGCAAAATTGACGAATTAATTATGAATTATTATTATAATGTAGCCGGTGAGATTCTTAGCTTCCACCTTCTGATGCCTAAGCCTTTGATATCTTTTAATATTAACGTTGGTCATCACGATATTTAGCATAGATATTACTAACAGTTGAATGCAAATATTGCATGCAAATATTGAATGCAAATATTGCATTATGTACAGGCTGATTTTCGATCCTTACCAATTGAGATCTTGTTTATTATTGAAGAGGGACAGAATGTTTAAATTTCGCAAAGTTTTTAAATTTTGTGGTTATAGGATCTCGAAAGGAAAGTAGACTTACTACGAGATTCAAACTGTTTTCCGGAAAAATTTATCTATACTTATTACCAATTTAATGAGCGAAGTTAGCTACATACAAATTTCATACATTAAATGAATTTTCTTGACATTTAGCGACATTGGCGTTCGTGTTGTAGTATCTTTCGATTATTTATCTTATAATTTTTTTCAAACCGTTTATATTTACATCTAATATCACCAACAATAGTATTTCTGAATACTGTAAGAAAAAAAGGGAATTTATCTGAGGTAATTAGCTCAACAAACAGATAAAAAATCAATATTAACGTTAAGTGAAATAGTTTATTACATTTTATAATTTTATAGGCTTATCATACATTTCAGCACAATGAGCTGTCAGAAGAAAGTTACATTTTCATCTCTATAAAGTTTCTACGGTACAGGAATTATTACCATTAGATCACGATAGGCGATTGGAATATTGTCATTGGTTTAATAACAATTTAAGGGACGATGACTTGCTAAACAAATCATTTTTCTTGGATGAAGCCTGGTTTTATCTAACAAGCTATATCAATTCACAAAACTATCGTATCTGGTCTGCAGAAAATCCACACGAATTTCGAGAAACGCAATTGCATCCCATAAAAGTTGGAGTTTGGTTAGCTATGTCCAGGCAAGGAATAATAGGGCCAATTTTCTTCGAGGAAACTGTAACAGCCCAACGTTACCGACAGATGTTGGAATTGTTTATTGCAGAGTTACAAGAAAATGAGCTTGAAGCAGGTTATTTTCGGCACGATAATGCTCCAGCACATATTGCTCGACAAACCTGCAAATATCTTCAACAGTTTTTTGCTGACAGGGTCGTTAGGCTACAAAGATGGCCACCAAGATCGCCTGATCTAACCCCATTAGATTACTTCATGTTTGGCTATCTAAAAAATAGGATCTATAGAAACCGCATGCATATCATAGAAGAACTGAGAGATGCAGTTTTGTCACTTAATAATTATACTAATTGTATGTTATAATTTAAAGTAATAAATAAATTTAGTTAAACACCAGTTAGTATTGAATTATAAAATCATAATTTAGTAAAGTTAAATTAATTACATTTCATTTTTACAAGCAGAAACACCAATCCATAGTCGTTTATATAATGCGAGTTCAAATATAGGTTACGTTTTCCTTATTTATGACAGATCCGTTTACTTTCTTGTGTTCCAACACTGACTTATTTCAAACCTTCATTACAAACACGCGGCATATACCTACACCCTGTTACTATCTATAGGAGCGGAATTGACAATCGTTTTAAATCTCATAGTATTATTAGTTCATTTTCTTATATTGCCTCTAGCACTTTTATTTGATCTTGGAGAGAAAAACTAAAGACATATTCGCCAGGCCATTTTTAGGAAGAGTTTTTTTTTCCTGATTTTAATCATGTGTAACATGCTGACATAAGTTTTTGATGTTATGCTTTAATTGGCGAAGAATCCAGTTTAAGATTAAATAAAGGAGCCATGAAATTTCGAACTGTCAATGACTTGAATTATCGTTGCATTAGTAATATAAAAATGTCGTATGCCGGCGAAGAGTAACGAGATATGTTATTTACTTTTTATTCATTGTACCGAAATACATACAATGGTGAGTGCAAGGTATTTACAATTGTATCCTGAACGACGACGGCCATATTGTTTATTTTTTTGGATAGAAATTTCTCAAGTACCTATTATTAGTTCAGCCAACACGCGCAATGTTTATCGTAACCAGAATTTGGAAGAAAATCAAGGCATTTTTTTATAAATGGTGTGTATTTGCAAAGTTTATTGTATAAATTTTGCATGGTTTTTAGGTAAATAATAATCCAGAAACAAGAGAAGTAGCGTCAGAATTAAATATGCCCCTGACTCGAGTATGAAAATTTTGCGTCGGAATAAGCTTAAACCATACAAGCTCCAGATTAGCCATAGTATATTACCTGATTGTAATTTAAGACGACTGGAATACTGTAATTGGTTAGAATACGACAATTTTTTTTTAATAACATCATCTGGTCAGATAATTATAAATTTATAAAGTGTGGAATGTTTAATAGAAATACAAAGGACTATTGCGTTCAGTGTTTCAAGTAATGTATTCAACTTAATAACTGGGTTAAGATTTGTATGTTCTTTATCCATTGCAGACTTGTAGAGGCATCTATCGATAGTATATGAATGCGAGATTTACGAAGCGTTGAACATGCGCGTTGCGGTGCGAACCTAACCGTAAAAAATTAATACACCGTATTATAGACAAGCGCAGCATAAACAAATCTTCAATCATTCGTTTTCACATATAATACCTATCTATTTACTATTACCAAAAATGTTTTACTGTTCATTTTCTTGCCAACGTTTTTATGGGTAATTTAATTGCCAGAGTTTAAGTGTAGATTAAATTATATTTAAAGCATCCCTTGTTTTCATTACAAAACCCAACTACCAACCGACTAAAAACGAGTTCATACGGCTGTTACGCCCCGTGAACGATAAAACTAAATAATCAACGAACACCAGGAACTAACAACAAATGTTAAAGGAAAAAAGCCTCCAGCATCGAGTGGCGGACAAGTGCATTTTACCGATTTAAGTGGTTTAAATGGCAATGTTAAACGCATCAAATAGATGCATAAATAAACATGTATAAAACAAAACAATAGAAACAGTAAATAAACAAGAGGAATTCAATATATTACGATAATAGCAATGAAAGTGTATAATTATATATACAGGCTGACATTAGATTTTTTGAACTGGATATCACTTGTTTGTTATCCAATCTCATGGCCTACTAATATCTAATAATTAATGTAAGTTCTCTATGACTAAAAGAAACTTTAAGAACATTATATATCTGAAACATAAATACTTAGGTTAAGCAAATAATGTGTAGAGTGTTTTGTAGGAAAAAATCATTTTATTTGTTAGAAACTTGGAAATTAGTTATATTTTAGGCAATAAATGCTATTAATATTTCAAAAACTATCTAATATCAATCGATGTAGAATTTTGCGCTGTATTCAATGCTGTAGTAAAAAATGCCATGTTCCATTTGAAAGAAAAAGGTTTTGTTTGCTTAAAAAGCTATTCACATTGGAGATGCGTTTTTGAACAGCCTGTATGTGATTGAGTAATTATTGCTGTAACACTTTATAGCTACGTTCTTGTATTTATATCGAATCGACTTTAGTGGCACTACTAAATATCTGCTATCTCATGAACTATTTAATTTTATTGTCAAAAATTCAACAAAAAAACAAAAATGAAAATATCTCAAAAACGGGATAGGAAACCCTCATATAAACTTCTTGCAAATGATTCGGTAAATTCATTAGACCGATAAAAATTGTACCATTCCATTTAAAATAAAAAAAAGTTGATATCAACACCCTGTGTACCGAAAGTGCTATAAAGTTGAAAATATTTTCCTTAAATAGAGTGGTGCCAGTGGACCATGACTACAATACAAAAATCTAATGACCCAGTTCGGTTACCCTGTATATATTTAAAAAATAGGTTTAAAAAAAGTTTGAAAAAGGAATGAATAATAAATATTGAGAAACTTTTATGGAAACCTTCGACGCAACCGCCATTTCCACAAAAAAAAAAGAATTACCAAAATTAAGAAATATTCACAAATTAAAGAAAATAAAATGTAAAATATATTTCTTACAGTTGACGAGAAATTTTTGTCTTTTCTGAAGAAAATGTCATGTAAGCAGCCGGAACGCAAAAGAAAATAAATAAAACTTTAAGTTAGTTTTTTACTTATTTCCGCTGTTACGAAGATGCTCTGATTAAACATTAAAACAACAGAATAAATAAAATCACATACGGTTATAACTTATAACTAGAGTGGTCGGACGTGTCTGCTTACGCGGGCCGCACTCGCTTCGCGCATGCAGAACGTTTAGCCATAGTATATCTTCAAGGCCGTAAAATCACTCTCACCGATTCGTGTGTCTAGTGTCTAGTATCAGTGTTAGGCGAGTCATGATGCGAGAGTATACAAATCTCCGTTAACGTTTTACGCACTGTAAATGTAATATAATGTCGGGCGTAGAAAATCCCAGAAAACGACAATTGTTCCATAATGTAGAAAAGTATATCGGTGAATTCCAGGATTTACATTATGGTGCTGCCAAAATGGTTTGTGCAGTGTGCAATAAACAGTTATTGTGCTGGCACAAATCGAACTACACATTGGTGGTGGACATCTGATCCGTTATGTACCTATAGAGATTATTTTAATTATGCGTGTGTTAAATATCTGTAGTTGTTGAACGATTTTTTCAAATATAAGCATGTTTTATAATTGCGACGAAAACGGTTTAGTGAGAAAAATCTTGAAACACTTAATGCTGCAATCTTTTCAGTAATCTTAAATAAGGTAAGGAGTTTATATATAATATTTATAGTTGAATAAATAAATTATTTACCGATACTGTACAGTATACTTTTGTGTTAAACGTTAATATCACATGTATGAAACTTAGTACTGACCTGGTGCGCAAACAAAAGTTTACTAAATTCATGTGTTAGTGTTGTTTTTTCATCAAACGAATAGGGCTCCTGGCCTTCCAATAAATTTCTTACTGGATTAATATTTAGAAATGCGGTAGTATTTTTAGAAATGTATGCAAATCATTGGTTAAACTTACGTAAACATATTTATTTATTAATTTTTCACCATCACATACAGTTTTATTATGTACGTACCCCGATAATATACCATACAAATGCATATATTGTTTTATTAAGCGAAAAACGTGCATACCAAATTTGGTGGATGCGCCAGGTTAGCCTACTTTATTTATATACTAATATTTTAGTATTACGTTATACTAAGCTTTATACCAAGGATAGCCTATTGTTTAGTATTTTTTATTTAATTTCTCTTTTGGGAGATTGTAAATCAATGAATTGTAAAAATATATCCATAAATGGATATGCCTGTAAATGTATCAATTCCGAATTCATCAGAAATATTCTTGCTACCATTATATAACCGACCCTATGCAATGTTATAATTTAATTATAAACCTAGTAAAACACTAAAAAAATAACGCAATTCTACTCATAAATCTCACTAAGGATAAGGTCTTGAAGATAATATTAATAAAGAATTGCCTAGTTTGAGACTTAAAACGGATATAACAGTTTTGAAATATTAGAGATCAGTAAGTAACAATCAAGAAAAAAACTAAATTGATATTTGGACCGGTATACTTTTTACCCATGAATAATTGCGGGAAAATTACACCCGACTCACCGTTGGCAATTATTTTACATTGAAACTAATTGTGAGAATAAATCACCAGTTGTCAGGATTTTCTAATGTGTAGGCAGATAAATTACACTTTGCGAGAAATGCTAAAAGCCGCACGGCAACTCTTTCCTTACGGAGCCGGCGCGCGTTGTGTCGTGCAAACACATAGAAATATGAATGTTCCGCATAAATCTCTTTTCATTTAACCTACTTATCAAAATCTGGGAAAAAATTCCGCGCCTATCTAAATGTATATGTAAATAATACTTACGTACATACATTAAACGCGATAATGTATGAATTTATGAATAGGTTACAAAAGCACCGTAGAGGTACGGCAAGGAAAATGAACGGGTTATTGTCATTCAAATTCATTTATTTAGCAATCGAATTGGAATAACTTCCGGCCTACTTTCCGAGATGAGGATTGGAATTATCAAATTCGTAAAACAAGTTGAGAGGTATGCGATTCATTTTTCTGTGTGCGTAAAAGCGATTTTTTTGCCTTTAATTTAATATGAAACCGTTAGCCGACCATGTAATTATTTTTACAAAAAACGCCGATGCTTTAACGTTCATGTATGTATGTATGTATGTATATAAAGAATTCTTATGTTGATGATGTATGAGGTAGTTTGTTGTATCACAGCGCTGTATTCGCCTCTCCTGTGTGCACATAATGGTTTATTATGACCATAAAGGACGAGCAGTAATGAATGGTGTGATGTAATAAGTCGATTCAGTTTTAAAGTAGTTATTTTTGTTGTTACCCAGGCGAGATCTTATTAAAATCTTACAGTGAATGACAAGATCACTTTTCAGGTTTACCGCAATAATTAATATTTTGTTTCGGAATAATTTAAAATCAGTAAATTACGTGCGTACGGTGCGTATTATATGTAATTAATTTTAATGTCTGAAAAAGTCTTCTAAAGATTTAAACCCTTAAATTAAATGTAACATTAAGAAGATTTATTATATCCACAAAGTTTACCATTATTTTCGTAAACTTGTTGTATATTATATAATTAAAAATGTTAATTAATTCGATAGTTTGTTTTAGATAAGCTCAATTCATTCAATTGTGTCCAATAATTCAAAATCTTTTACAATAAATTGATTTATTTAAACAAACGAAGTAGTAATATATACAGTAAGTATGAAAATAACTTGCTTTACCAACGGACTTACTATTCAACTGAAGTCAGTGCAACGAATTTAGTCTACAAAATATTTGGTACCTTTAAATTAAAATAACGAACACAAGCAAATAGGTAACTATTTAGTGCAAACAAACTTTTAATTCGGAATAAATAGTTAAGTTATTTAATTTAATAAATATTTTTTTTTAAATATAGTGTACACATTTGAACCGAAAAACCGATATGGTACTGACAAACTAAGTTATTTGTGAGAAATAAATATTTGTTTGCCCATATATGAACAAGCCATTGCTTGGTCAATGAATATTTTATTGATTTAACAATTTCTTTTCCCCGTATTAACGATTTTATTCACATTATGTTTTTAAGTGTTTAAGTGTAAAATCTAAGACTTCTCTCCGCTCTATATACAAAGTGTTTCTTAAATGAGATCACAAACAGTAGAAATATGAAGATCATTTAAAGAAAAGAGTAAATTATCGCCACTTGAATCACCCAGTGTCAACAACAAACGAATGATAGCCGGACATGATACCAACATAAGAAACTCGTAACTAATGAAATAATATAAATGAGAAAGTTTGTATTGTAAACTACTCTATTGGAGAAGCAGACTCGTTTAGTCTTACTGACATTAAAGCTCGAACTATATGCAGAAAGCAGTCCGCCACATTCGACCGCGCATCGCACATGACAGCCCTCATCCCATAAAAATCACTATTTTCAACAAATAGTGTGGTATCATTCGCGAACAATACGAGATCAGGCTCGCACACACAGCTCCCTATCTCAATCATATAAATAAGAAACAGAACCGAGCCCAGCACCGACACCTGTGGTACCCCACAGTCAACAATCTCCACTACTGTGGCACCAAATCTATATTAATTGAGTGAATTTTCATTTTCAAATTTGTTTGAAATTCCTTATGTTTTTTCTTTCTTTTTTTTTATCTTTCGAATTTCTTTTTCCTCAGCACTGCTTTTATGAGTAGAATAGAGATAGTAAATAAAGAATAAAATTTATTTTAATACGTTACTTCCTTTTCTTTCGAACTTTTTCGATCAAATTAACTTTTCTTGACTAAATCAGACCTTAGAAAGCTTTTAATATGGTTCACTTTACCCAGAACCATCAAAAGTGAAAAGGATATAACATTTATACATCTGATTCACTTTATCACAATGTATGGGATAAAGTGACTCACGCTTTGACCAAAAAATTTGGCAACATATTTATTCTGTAGCAGTAACAAGTGCAGATTACGCTAAGTAAATGATGAATAAACCTTTTTTTTTTTAAAAAACTTAATTTCGTAAAGTTTATAAAAATATTAACGAAAAACTATTACTACTAATATTTTTGATTCACTTTACCCCGTTTGACGGTACCCTAATTTCGAAAAATAAAGCAAAATTAATTAATTAAAAAGAGTTATTTAGAATTAAGAAATACGCCCAAATATAACGTCATGCCTGTTATTTAAAAAAAAAAGAAAAAAATCGTAATTTTTCTATTAACCCATGTATAATATTTGTTGTTTAAATATTTAATATTATTACCTATTTAAACTAATTACAAGAAGATGTCTTTTCAACAATTTCTTTCATATTCCATCAAATTTGGAATATGTATTTAGGAATACTTCTTCATAAGCGATCATAAATTTCATACCTGTTGCAACGATATGTAACCCAACATTAAGATTTTGGTGATATTATTTTTAATAAGGTAAATATTTTACAATAATTGTATGAATATTCAAAAACTCTCCTTTAAAGTACAAAATTTTTATTTCAAATTCAGGATAAGGTACTGGAAATACGGCTGGTAGATATTTCTTCAAATACTTCGCTATGCATGGCATCGCCTCCCTTATAAGTAGGTATTACCCTTCAACTCTTCAACTCATCCTGAAAGATGGCGTTACTGATACAATTATTGATCAATTTTGTTAATTGGAGGTTAATTATGAAAGAATTATTTATATTTTTTGTTATGGTTATATTTAAGTAATAGTAGTCAAAGCTAGTCTTATTTTTAATATATTAATCATATTTCTTACTTCTTGAAAGAAGCGTGCTGAAAATGAAAAAAGTTCTGACCATTATTTATTCTAATTCGATAGTCTTTGTAAGTTTTATTTGTATTTTTTTTACTAAAGTTTGAGCAACATCTATAAAATAATTATTCAAATTATCTGCATCTAAATCTGAAATATATAATTCTTTATTTTTTTATTCTATTTCTATTTAATGATTTCCCAATATGGGTATGAATTGACACATAAAGTAAAGTAAAAGGTTACTTGGGAATGCATTTGTTTAAGTGAGGTATAAATAAAAAGAATTATCTTAAATATATTAATTAACTCCTGTTGGTTGGAGGACGTAAGAAACTTGAGATTCATCTTGGGGACACGGTGGTGAAAGATTAGGATGCCCTATGATACTTTGGTGTACATCTGGATAAGAACCTAAAAATGGCGAAGCATGTTAAGAGAACTGCTGAAAGGGCCCATAGAGCTGTGGCTACTATAAGCCGATAGGAGACCCAAGGAAACGTAGCAGGAGGGTGTTGAGTTCAGTGGAAGAAGGTGTATACAGGAAGATCCTGGAAGGAGTGCACAGAAGAACGGCAATACAGATCACTGGCGCACACCGAACCACGTCTACAAGGGCACTACAGGTCCTCGCGAGGATATTTTCATTAAATCTATTAGTTCAATACAGATCGGCCGTAGAACGCGAAGGTAAGGGGGACAAGACCCATTCTTTTCGAAGAAATGATCAAGAAATGGCAGGGCAAATGGGAGCTCGATGATGGTACTGCGTCATGGACTAGGAAATTGATCAAAAATCTGGCGCCATGGATCATGAGAAAGCACGCTGACATATATTTTTATCTGTTGCAGATGTTGAGTGGGCACGGCACCTTCAAGGGGTACCTTGCGCGGTTCAAATTAGCGGAGATCGACATCTGTGGATACTGCAGAAGGGTTAACACTGCTGAGCATGTTTTTTTCGAATGCCCAAAATGGTTAGATCAGATACATGAAAACAGTAGGGGTGCTGGGAGAAATGTCACCGGAGAATCTAGTGGACAAAATGATCAGCAGTGAAAGAAACTGGAAAGCTGTGTATCTGATGGTGCAGGAGATCCTGAGGGAAAAGGAGAGATTTTAGAGATGGAAGTATAGGCCCGAACAACTAATGAATCTTCCCCCTAAGTAATACTCGCGCGGTTCCAGGGGGAACATTTCGCCTCAAGAAGGGGGGTTTTTTAGTCAGTAAGAATCCGACATACCCCGGCGATACGGGCCGCCGGAAGTCTTTCGAAGATTTTTCCCCTCTCACGTAAAAAAAATATACTAATTAAGATTTTAACTGCTGTTAGAAAACTTAGCGTAGCAGTCATAAGTATTAACTAATTCATAGTAATAATTATAACATAAAGAAGTGAAGATAAACTTACAATAAGATTTGAAAAATAACCATTAACCATGCTTGCTTTATTTTTGAAAATTATTTTTTCTTTTTGTTACATATCGATTCATTTCCTTGAAATATGTACTGGATTTATACTTAAAACATGTAGTGAACATTTTAATATAAAAAAAGCAGTTTGGTTAGGCTATTTTCTTACTATCAACAAATCCTCCGGTTATTTAAAATTTATGTATCAGTACTCTTACAGATTCCGAACGGTTTACGTCAGATATTATTATATTATTTTGAATGCGAATTTTATCTCGAGCATTTTAATTTTTCCGAGGCAGATTAAAAATGTATAATCACCTGTATTGCCACATTAAACCCATTAACATAAACAGCTAATCATTTCCGCTATTCCTTTTTCCATGCACCTGTCATTTATATAATCAAATTATCTGTGCTAATGAAGCATCTCGAAACATGATTCGAAACACTTCTAACATTCCAAGAGGCTATTCGTTTCCGTTGCTTCAATCTCCTCCTTTTTTGCTTGTGTAATTTAACTTTTTAAGTGCCATCTTTTCGTCGGGAATGCCACATTTTTGTTGTCTAATCAGTACTATTCGGAACATTAACGTTTTACGTATTAGACCACTACATATGTAAGGTAATAATAACTCATCTGCGTTTAAATTGCCATTACAATACATCCAATAATGGGTAGTACCAATAACAACATCAATTTGTGGAATACAATTTAAAAAAAAAAGGCACACGATTTCCATGGGATTATAAGTTACCGTACGCGATTCGAATGGAGAGAGTTAGTAGTTATCAGAGAGTTAAGTATACCGGGGTTATTACATATATCAGAGTCGAAGGCATACAGATTTCGCTGTTGTGTGTGCTTAACCGCCAGTATCTGCTACCACCACCGAACGACTGAGTAAAATTGTGAATACCGTTACGAAATAATGAGCTCGGTAAACACTGGCGGTTAAGAGAGGAACTTATATGATACGAAGATTTATCCCCTTGACGTGGAAATCCATCAAAAACATTATGATTTAGTAGTAATGAATTTGTGACGCGAAATGATAAATGCGACTTTAACTACAAACTAATCGTTTACACTTATTGCCCAATGTAACGTGAACAATGTTTTTGATAGGTACGTACTTGTGTACGCAGTAAAACTTCCTTTGTTAATTTTACTACAATTTTAACACACAAAGAAAAATAAAGCACACACTAAAAAAATTGTTGGTAAAATTTCTGTACGATTATGGGGAAATTTCGTGGCCTTAAAAGCGTACAAATATTTTACTTTTAGAAGTAATATTTTCTAAGTATACGTAATTCTCACAGGTTTTTTTCATGTAACCTAGAATATTCATAGTAAAATTTCGAAATGTGGGTAACCTTTCCAAGATGTTTTCATGTAGTCTGGAATACTCACAAGTAAAATTTCTAAAGTATTGATAATTTCCATAGAAGTTTTACTTGTGTAGAAGTAAAATTACAAAGAAAAAAAAGTATTTCTTATTTTTTTTTTTCTAACAAAAAGGAAAATGTCGTCGAAATGAAAATGCCTTGGTAGAGTGTATCTAATTGGAATGTAATACATAAAAGACAAACAAAATATCAAAATTTTTAATGCTTACCTCAAAAACCCCTGCACGTCAGTTACCCGTTTTTTTGCATATCTTTAATTATAGTCTATATGTAGATGTATTACACTAATTGAAGTTAATTAGCGCTAATTAGTGATTGCATATATTGCATATTTAGGCATTTCTATACATATTTTTACAAAAGTTGCATATATTGCATATTTAAGCTTTTTCTTATCCTTTCTTTAGTAAAAATTCCTAGTAATTCCTAATGTAGATCGACAACCGACAAGAACTGACAGAACGATAAATCTTTTACATTGGTTTCTCTAATACTTTTTCCAAGAACTGCACGTGTTTAATTTCGCCTAGCAGAAGAGATGTGGTAAATACGTTTTATTATTATGAATTCCCAAATAAACTATTCATTCATTGAATATCTTTGAGCGAAACAGCATGTAGTGGTGTTACGTTTTTAAATACTGTGCGTACATACAATGAGTATAGCGAACAAAATTTCTTTATGGATTAAGCCATATCCTGAACTGGTAAGGGATGGCGACAAAATATTTTGTGGAGCCTGCAGTAAACTGTAAGTTTAATTTTACTAAAAGCTTTACAATTGTTTTTAAATTCTTTAACTTTTGATATAAAATGACAATTGTTGTTGTAGGTGTCTTCTGAGAGAAAATACCTGATTGATCAACACGCTAAAACTCCATCACGTATTGGAAAATGTGAAAAACTAAAGCGATCCGCATGTGTGCAGTAATCTATACGTCAATGTGTAGCATCAACTTCGCGAAACTCAGAACAAGAAGAATATAATACGGATCTGTGTAACGCATTAATTTCGCCATTAGCAAGATTAAACAATGTTAATGTGAAATCATTTCTGTGAAAATATTGCAAACATAATATACCTGACCTCAACAATTGGTAGGGAATAATTTTATTTATAGCATGGTAGATGAAAGTACGGGTAAGTGTGGCCATTATATTGCCCATTTGTTAATAGGAATTCTTCAGATATTGTAGGTAAATCATATTTAATTTATTGTAAAGAACTTCAAAAAACCAATAATGTGACAATTGCCCAATTCGTTCAAGAAGGTTTACCAAATTTCTTTTTACCTGGAAGTATACCTTGTGAAAAAATTTTTACTAATGTTGTCCGACGCTGCACCATACATGATAAAAGCCGCGCAAAATTTAAAAACTTTTTATAGTAACATTATTCATACCATTTGTTTAGCTCATGGGTTCAATCGTGTAGCCGAAGACATTAGGAATCAATTCCCTTTGATTAATGATTTAATTAGCAATGTCAAAAAAGTATTTTTAAAAGCACCTTTACCAATCCAATTTTATAAGGAGCGACTTCCCGGTGTTAAGTTGCCTCCTGAACCGATTATTACGATATGGGGTACATAGTTAGAGGCTGCAATTTTTTTCGCTGATAATTTTGAAAGAATAAAAAATGTAATTCTTGAAATCACTGCTGACTGCATTGCTCTAGAAAACTGTAAAAACATAGTAACATCAACAGAATTGCTACAAAACCTTTTGTATATTAAGTCAAATTATAGCTTTGTTTGAAGTTCCATTCGTAAACTAGAAACGCAAGGGATGTCGCTCTCGGAATCAGTCGAAATAGTAGACGAATTTGATATGTTATGTAAGAAGGTTAAGGGTACAATAGAAGAAAATTAAGAAAGTTAAGAGAGTTAAGAAAGTTATTATACGTTTTCCTGCTTATAGAACATCTGATATAGTCGAAAATATTTTTCGGTTATGCAGCATTGAATTCTATAAAAAGTACAAAAGACTTTTTCCTAAAATCAAAAACAGAGCTGTAATTAAAGACCCAGTCTTCGGTTGGACATCATGTAGTACATACATTAACCTATAGGTGATTAAATAAGGAAAACCCAAGCATTTTTTGATCTTAAAATAATGCGAAATAACAAAATTAAAACGAAATTTATTCAGTTTTACACTAGCACAAAATTAGACACATATTTTATACACGATAGTTTACAAGCCGTATCGCAAAAAGAAAAAAAAACAAGCACAATTTGCTGGAATGCACGATCAAATATATAGGACATGCAAGCTATGTAGCTGTGTGATTAACGCCGAAAAAATGAATCGCACAGGTCCGTTTTAATTAACATTCTTTTCTCTATCACAAAATATATTTCAGATTTAGATTGCTTGATCATACCGTTACGTTCGACGTGACAGAATTAGATCACATTATTATTAGTGTGGTGGGATGTTTATTAAATAAATTGCGCAATGTGATCCGTGTTCAATTAGCTGGCTGAAGAGCGAACTAGGTAATGTATTCAGATAAAGCGGAAATCTAAGTTGCATGTTCTTTTGAAAGCGTATATAAAAGAGATAAATATCGCCTATTAATTATATTGTTTTTAAATGAGCGTTTTAGATACAATCTGTAACAACATATAGGTAAAATAATATACATTAATGTATGTTAATTTTTTTTTTCAATTAAATCTGTTACTTTTGTAATTATTTTGCTTTTCATAAATAAAGTCTATTTCCATAATCAACGTGTTTAACAGCTTTATTCAAATAAATTTAAATACACGTAGGGGAGGGTGGGGCAAGATAGGGCTACGAGGCATGATGGGGACATCGTCTTATCTACAAAATGGCAGTAAGTATATGTCAAATAATAGCAGACCTAATATTCACAAGTGCTGTTTTATGTTTATTGTAATGTAGGAAACTTTACTAGTCGTAATAACAAAGTTATTGCTGTTTGTGCGTGAACTTTGCAATTTCTAGAATTTCGTTATTGTTTTTTGATGGTGAGTTCAACGGCCAGTATCGGAGGGTATAAGTAAATTCTTTACAACTATACTTTTTTGTGCTTATTAATTGACATGTATTGCATGTATTTTCTAAAATGCGTTATTTGTTTATTTCAAATATTTAATATGTTATTATAACATAACCGGAAAGTATCCCAAAGAGGCAAGATGGGGCTGTTGGTACACTGTTGAAAATATTACGGTGTTGGCGTTAATTTTGCGCTAGTCAAATATTTTAGTGTTGATTTTTCCAAACTTTGCCAGACGAGTTGACTACGCGTATTTAATAGAACAGAAATGACTAGAATTTCGTGTGAATTCTTTGTTCAGATATGAGGATTGACTATTTTTCTAGACATTCAGAAGCGTCAACCAATTAGAATTTTTCCCTCGGATAGAAATATAGAAACCCCACCTATTCTAATACAGTATTGCATTATACGCACCATCTGCATTGCACGGGTATCTGTTTCCGTGTTTGATTCTCCGTATTAACATATCCAAACAAACCACCAAATGTGACTGACTTGCAAAGTGTAACCTCGTGTTATTAAACGTTAATTCCAGTGGGCATAAAAAATTTCAACATCTTAAAGATGTATTGGGAACCATCTATTTACGCAATTAGTTTAGACTTGAATCAAATGGCATAAACATTCACTTAATTTTATAATGGTTCTCAAAAAATCATTTTAAAATTGGTATGTTTAGTTGAAACCAAAACTTGTGGATGAGTGGTTTTGCATATTTATAATTGAGAAAACGTCTTAAAGAGAGAATATTATAGCACTAAGAAATAGGAGTTGCATATTAAAAAGACGTTGTGTTTAGAAAATGGTGTTAAAACACCCAATAGATCGCATTCACTTAGTTAAGCAGCTAGTAAATTTGTCTAGTCTAGATCAAATAAAATGTGACTAGAAGTATTTTATAATTCCACGTGTCAGTTGGACAAAATAACTCCTTAGCAATAGACATTGACTATCTTTGCTCGTCAAATTTAAACTTCTATAGTTCTCGACAAAATAACACGAAAAGAGTGTGGACCTCTCCTGACAATTAAATTAGTCAAAAAAGTGTTAAAATTTTCAACAGTGTATGGGGCAACATGTGGACATCACTATTTTACTCTTCAGTCTGGTCCGTTATGTCTGGATATAGTTGGATTTTTAAATAAAGAATTAAATCGTTTCATTACTTGCAACAGGCTTCTCGTGGGTATAGAAGAGAAGAGAATGAATATGAGGTACCACAAACAATTCTAGAAAGAAAACTGGAACAAGCGCGTTAGCTTGCTGGACCTCTCCAACCTAGAGAATCATTAGGCTAAAAACACTTTCTTTCCCCTAGAAGACGAGGCACAGCTAGTTACATATTTGAAAAAATGGAATTGGGTATTTCAGGATTAACAATTCAAGATTTCAGAAACCTTCCTTATCGATGGTCTGAAAAATTGGGGAAAGTTCATTTTTGAACAAATGTAAAAACTGCAGGAAAAGATTGGCTGATAGGATTTGTGACATGTGATCCGGACTTATCAATTACAAAACCCGAAAGGATAAGAGCTCCAAGAGCCATGGGCTTTAACAGAATAGCGGCAAAAAGTTTTTGATTTGCTTGGCAAAGCTTTGGATAAGCACAAATTTACCGTAGACAAAATTTGGAATTGTGCTGAGACTGGTGTATCAATTGCACCAAAAACAAAGCGCCTTAACTTCGGCAGAACAGGGAGCTACTGTTGCCATTGAAGTCTGTTTTAGTGCAGCAGAAGCTTATTCACCCTCCAATGCATGTATTTCCACGAGCTAGAATGAATTTATATAGCTTATGAATAATTGTTCTCCAAGAGCAGGGGCTGAAGCTCATTGAAGCAGTTGGATGCGGACAAACATCTATTCCTGATTTGAGAAATTCGTAGAGCTAGTAGGAGACTCTAGAGAATCACCGGTTTTACTGCTGCTGGACGGACATCATACGTATACTAGAAATATAAAACTAATCTATTTTGCTAAAGGGCATGGGGTTGTGTTTTCAGGCTTTTGGTGCTAGCTTCAGTTCAGTTATTGATGGAGTCTCCATTATGCTTTCTCGAAGACATAATTCCTATTTCTCATGTTAGGAATAAAGTACAGGTTCAATCAAAGCGTACCAAGCGAAAGACAACAATCCTTTTACAAGCGCTACACAGGTAAAAATTTGAGGGAGTGAAATACGGAGTCTCCGTTTTGGAAATATTTTGTTCCAAAAAGGAGTTGCCGTAGCTGAAAACAGAAAGTATTTCCTCGGTTTTGTACAAAATCTCAACCAAAACGGAGATATTGAATTTACTCCGCTTTCTAACATGATTTTCAAGGAAGAAAATAATCTCCCGGTTTCTCTCCGCATCTACACTACTACTTACGTCCTAAATGGTAAACAAATATCCCTAACATTACATTATATTTTCTCCTCACGGAGGTGATAATTTGTTTGCTTAACAGATGTTTTTACTTCTAATACCTCAACGCCGAAAAGGGAAAGGATACTCCGATTGGGAACATTTGTTCTCCAAATCGTAACTGTTTCCCTAACCATTGAAAATTGCAAGTTTGCATAGGGCGTGCGCATTTATTAAAGCGATATTAGTGCAGCGCATGTGCAACAAGTCTGGACGTGGTCATTTTGCAATAGTTCGAGAATGGAGAAGGATATGTCGGAATGCACTGTACCTGAAATTTATAAATACACATCAGAGTAAAGTACGAAAACCGTAAAAGATGGTAAGAGTTATGGGAGCAAACATCACCAAGGCAGATGTAGATAAAGCAGGTAAGAAACTTGTGCATCCTTATTTAATTTTCAATCTACGAGGTACCAATTTTTAATTAACCCCCACTACATTCTAGGTGTTAGCTCCTGAATAAAAGCACGTTTGTCTTAGCTGAATCCGTGGTGTTTCAACTGTGTCGTGCCTTCAACCCACGGTCGGTACCAAACTCGAAGAAGGGACTATATTATGGATAGATTAAGCAATTCCAATGATGGCTGCTCTGTGACCGCAGAAGAGGACGTGCTTAGTGTGTTATCCTATTAATCATTAGAATATATCCAAAATAATTCAAGAACTTGAGGTTCGACGACATTTTTGATGTATTTTTAATGATAAATAATAGAATAAATGCACTCAGCAGTGGTGCTTCTGTCCACATAGAACAGCCCTCATTGATTAACTTCAATATGATGTTAAACTTAGCTACTATGGAGCTAAGTAACATAAAAATAAAGTTAAAAACCTTTTCACTAGAGAGATATTCTCTTCTCTTCCGATAATAATCCGCTCGAATCCTGTGGCAGGTACCTTCTTAACGGAAATAAATTCATGTGTCAAGGATGAAATACATTCCGAAACGGAGTTAACATGTTTCCGTACCGGAAATAATTTGATCCAATATGGAGCAAAATCTTTTCTCTGGCGGAGAAAATTGTATTCACTGTGGATTTATTTAATACCGTCCGTTTGTTTAGTGCGGATGTAATTATTTCCAAGGGGAGTCACTTACATTAGCAACGGAGATAATTTTATCTGATACGATAGTAGTATTGCATACATATGGGGGAAACAACATCCGTTATTCATTTTAATAACAGCAGTAGGAGTTAAAATTACTCCATTTCGGAAACTTTTACATTTATTGCAAAATAGTAAAACTGCATAAGAGAGACAAATTGATCCTTAACGGATTAGGTTCCCTCGGTTAAAGATGTTTTTTCCTCTATGGAAAGCAAAATTATCTCTGTATTCCATCCGTTTAGTAGCAAAACATTTAACTCCGAAATGGAGGCTCCTTGAACGGATGGTCGCGAGGGAACACCGGAAAAGAGTTAAAACGGTGTTAGATTCAACTCCGTATTTTTATCTGTATACGTATAAAAATATGCTACAAGAAAATGGAAGTCTGGAGAATCCCTAAGGCAACTAGAAGTGCTGAGGGAGAGTTAAGGAAAAAAAAAAATGACAAAGAAGAAAACAGAACAGACCAAGAAGCCGAATTTTGTAACGAAAGCAAAGAGATAGATTTTTAGAAAACGTCAAGGAAATAATCAAGTTCTTCTGTTGAGGAAGATGACGCTCTATGTTAGTATTGTAAGGGGAAGTATTGATACAATGCCATGGATGGCGAGGTTGGGTACATGGAGGGTGTGCGAATAATGGGGATGAGTTGTCTCAATTGTGAAAATTAAGTTTAATATTCTTATCGTTATTGTAGTTTTTTTTTATTTTAAGTAGTTCCGCTTTAAAGAGTTTAAGCTTTGTTCCTGCATGTTTTTAAGAATAAAATCTATTTTTGTTACCCATTACCTAGATTTATGTTACAACCCATTCTTAACTGACCCGGGACTCCATCTTGCCCCCACGGTGGGGTAAGATGGTGTATTTACACATTTCTTTTCAAAATTTTCTCACAACATCAACAGTACCCATTGAAAAATTGTAAATTCATCCATGAGCAGATAAATGTTTAAAGATTACAACAAGCCTACTTAGAACCTTGCATATCAATTTGCGATCCTGATAAAGCTTAGTGTTCTCATCTTACCCCAACTTCCCCTAGGTCTATTACAATTTCAATTAGCTAGAAAAAGTACAATCAAGGTTTTGTTAGTTAGCAATCATTATAATAGCAAAGCACATTCAAGCTAATCGTGTCAAAGCATTCCATTGAAATGTTAATTCGTGAAAAATTATACACATTAAATTCGACGTAATTACAACGAAATCGTTGTTAAAACATACCAAAGACACGCCAAAGGACATACTCTCGTTATATGCTATAACTAGTTACACGGTACGCAATGTATTATTGAAGATGTTATAATTTTTTTTCTTTGTTATCTGCCGGAGCGTATGGTAATGTGGGCCGTTATTAATGGTATGGTATATTCAAATGCAGATGATGTGTGTATGCGTACCGATGACACGCAGATATATAAATCATGTAACGCTGGCGATTGTTAACAAATAGATCGTATGTGCTGTAAAATAGTATCGAGAAAAAAAAACGAAAAAATATAACAGCATCGACGCGTTCCTCCAATCAAACGAAAGAAGCAAACTGGTATCTGTGCAAAGCGAAATGAAAAAAAATGTTGTATACGTATACATATGTATATAATATGTATGTAAGCGGTCCCCTATTTAGTAGTGAATAATCGATGGGTATATAATAGCGTAAGCGTTACGAAATATTTTGCTTCGTTTGTAACGAGAACGCATATACAATATTTGTTTTTAAAACAGGAACAAAAGGAAAACGATCATACATGTGTGTAATACCTCTATATTGCATGTATTGCATATTAGATAGCTTCGTGCGTGAGCTTATCTAATTAAAGGAGAAAATCCCATCCGCAATTTGAAACATGTTTTATTAAGTGTCAGCGCGAAGGGAATTAGCCAACCGAGTATACTGAACTAATTGAAAGATTAATATTTCTAGCTTATGTTTATGGTGCAGTTTAATTATTACACACCATCTAACTGATATTAATTCCAATTAATTAGCAGTCATTTACGTCGTTTATTGATGTAATAGAGGGGACAATTAAAAACATCGCTACACCATCTATATCTGCATGCGATCACATTATGCAACCCTTTAAACCCTTTATTTTCGTTCTAAATCACTGCCACCTCTAATGATTAAATGGTTGTCTAACGTGTTTTAAAATTCGTTTGTTAATTTGTGTTGAGTGTTGGGCCCATTGTTAATTAATCTAAATGTAAAAAAGCTTTCATATTGTTCTATATGTTAGAGAATAAAATTTTAATTAGTAAAGAAATGACAACAGAATTAAAAACAATTTTATTAATGAAAATAAAGAAAATTTTATTTTGGATTCTCTGTTCTTACTTTCAGCTTGAAAAACAGCAACATCCTACTACCGAAACGGCCTAATACGATGTACTAGACATACATTACGGTGGTCAGACCCATGATCATTTATACATCTCCAATGTAGTGGACAAAAATACAGCAGCAAACTCCTGTAACTGAATCTGGCAAGATAGGTATGTATTTAGGAATAACAGCAGCAATAAGCACCACTCCTATAGGATCAAGCCTTCTAGACCTTCCTTCTCTCCATTTGGTGATGACGAGAGAGGCCAGACTGGGATATCTCAGATTGCAAGAACTTCCAACCTTTGGGAATGAGATCAACCACATGATTTCGACATATCGTTTTAATAGAAATTGCGGGTTAGAAATCTTGGTTTCGATTAAGTTGGAATCGATTCAATTATAGAGACAGATTAGGAGAATTGACCTGGTCCACAGACAGATTAGAGACCGAAAATGGGACTGGACTGGATTCTCACAGTGGTTAACTTCGGAAATTAATAAGAGCGACTGAATATAGAAATTAGAGTATCATTAAACAAGAAATTGGTGGCGGACCCAAAACCAATTTTGAGGTTCTGGACGAGTCTGGTAATCTTGTAAGCGATTCTGACATCCTTTGAAATCTTTTTAACAATCATTTTGAAAGTAGCCATGTTATTATTTATTTTGGATATTTGTCAAACTGACAGGAGGACGTTTAAAATTACTTTTGGCCAACATTACAATGTGAAAATCTGGACGTCATAACTGATTGGAGGTTAAAGGAAGAGCATCTTACGATGATTTAGCCTTTTTGGCATATATGAGTATGATATGTATATATGTATAATTTGTATAATGCCAATAAATTGATATTATTATTATTATTTCCTTATTATTTGTTACAAAGTTTACAATATATATCTTACATTACACAGGTAAGTAACGCAATCACTACTTATTGCAACTCCTCTTGATGTGTTTCAGGTATTCATTCTACGGGTATGATGTTGTTATGCAGGGTGAAGAATGAGGGAGACCACAGCTCGCGAATGCGCCCCTCCCCCCCCCACGTTAGGACCATATGTACATCCTTTGGTTAGGTGAGTAGATATGGTATCACTTTCTAGATGTCGGGTGACGTAATTCATGGGCGCGCAGTATGTGGAGGGATCCCAATAGTACGAACTTCTGCATGTCGTAAACGATCTTCATTATGTCGGAAGCCGGGATTCCAATAGCTCTTAAATGGGTACTAAAGTTAGGACCTATGCCTCCCAGAGTTCCTATGATGAGGGGCACGAATATTGTTTTATGCCCGGATAGCTGTGCTTAAGTTGGAGGAGGAGATCTTGATACTTTCGATTTTTTCCTGTTCTTTTTGTTTATGTTTGTATCACCTGGACAAGACATCTCTACCACACTGATGGTTTCTCCTCGCGCTGGAGTATCACCATGTCGGGTTTATTGGCGCTGATTTGCACGGTAGTTGAGAAGGGGAAGTTCCAGAAGATCTTAACACGATCATTTTCCACTACCATTATTATTATTATTATTATTATTATTATTATTATTATTATTATTATCCCCAGCCCTAGTGCTTCTGTATCTCATATCATTATTCAACCTAACCGTAATACCCTTTTCTTAAATCCTGCAGACACGTACGAGGCGACTACAATTATCAATGAAGTATCAACAAAACGATCATTTGGAATCGATGGAATTCCTTGTTTTCTCTTACGATTAGTAAATTGTCACATAGCACGGCCATTAGTTCATACCATAAATTCTACATTTAGCAGCGGTATTTTTCCAGATAGGCTAAAGATCGCGAAAATAATCTCCTCTCTAAAACAGGGTAAAGACAATGACCTGAATAATTACCGCCCGATATTCCTTTTACCTGCGTTTAGTAAAGTTTACGAGAAAAAATAAATAACGATTGAAATCTTTTTTATATAAAAACAACATTTTATGTTCATTATAATTTGGTTTTATTTCTCAGAAATCAACTAAAAATGCAATATATAATGTTTTGAATCATATTTGTAACAACTTAGATAATAAACAAATAACTGCTGGCATTTTATTAATCATCAATATTGTTAATAGGGAACATGATTTATTGGGGAGCGCGGATATTATAGAATTTAGTTTAGTTTAGTTAGTATGGTTTTTATAGATGCAGGCGTTTTGTTTTTATCACCTTGTTTGACTTATTTAGGGGTTCAGTGGTAGAGCTGAACTGCCCCCTGTGGTTTCAATTACGTTCTCAATCATAGCATATTGCAATGATGTATAATATATATATATATATATATACATTGTTATGTAATTGAAAGAAAATCATTATTTATTTATTTATTTATTTTATTTTCTTCGATTTACCTAAGGCATTAGACGCATTCGATCATAATCTATTATTGAGGAAAATGGAGTGTTATGGCAATCGTGGTGTCACTCTAGATTTGTTTAGATTATATCTTTCCAGCAGATATTCATGCAACTGCTGTAGTTGGAACATGGATTCTACCAGTAGAGATCATGTTTCGAGCCCATCCAGGATTGTTAGAGGTGTTCCGCGGGGCTCCATACTCGGACCCACCCTGTTTTTGTTGTTTGTTAATGATTTGAAGGCATTCCTAGGGAATTGTGTTACGTCCCTGTATGCAGATGGGCTTCTACATCAATTTCTAACGTGTACTCTCAATTAAACGATACAATAGTTAATATGTTCAAATGGTGTGCAAGTAACCAGTTGATACTTAACAGTAAAAAAAAAAAAAAAACTAGTTTAATCAATTTTTCTAAAACCTGTAGTAATTACAGTCTCCACGTGAAATTAAATAGCAAATCAATACCTCAAGTCAAGTCCACATAGCTTTTGGGATTAATAGTAGAAAAAAATTTAAAGTGGGATCTGCATTGTTTGGAACTTCGTAAGAGGCTTAATCTCCTCTACATAGAATAAATATTTTAAATAAATGCGATACCATGATTTCTTTGAAAACATTTTATTTCGCTAAGGTAGAGTCACGTTTGCGTTATGCTATTATTTTCTGGGGTTCATCTACTCGTTTGAACAGCATATTTTGCAGAAGCGTGTAATTCGCATGATACGTAGTGTTCCGCACAGTGCCCCATGCCAGGATCTGTTTAATTTAAAATTCTAACTTTACCTAGCCTCTATATATATGAATTAATAATATTTTTGTCAGTTAATAATGAAATCTTTACCCGTAACAAGGACTTTTGTAACAATATGCAGACTCGATCTTATAATGACTACTCTGTTCCTAAGCACTCTTCTAAATTTTTATTATTATTTGTTTGTTTGTGTGACTAATTATATAAAATTGACTATTTTTTCTTCCTTGCTCTTTGTATTATGTCATGACACTGTCGAAGTTTTCTTTTTGAAATTTGCGACAATAACATATTATTATTATTATTATTATATTAAAAAACCGGAGATGCGAAACTAGTTTAGAGTTGAGGCATAGAACAAAACAAGGATTAATGAAATCTGTCCAATAGATTCACAAAACAGGGTGCTTAGATGTGGCAACGTTTTGACAACAGCACTATTAGAGTCCAATAATTAGGACACTGATAAATAGATTTTTACAGTCAATATATGGAAAGTGTTTCTAAATAAAAGGAAACTAAGAAAAAAAATCCATTGAACGGAAGTTGGAGCAATTGGATTTAAAAGAAGACATCTAGTTTGTTTTTGTTAACAAAGGTAATTATCGATCCCTTAATTTAAGCTCTAAGTATAGCTTTAGGGACACTTTTCAGCTTGCTGGGGAAGAGTTTTTACAGCAATTTTTTTTATTGTACCTACATAAAACATATTTTGACTGATAATTAGTTGCTTAGTATTTACTTCTTTCTAAGGGTACTAATAATCCTTGATTTATAGGCAGAAAAGTATGCGAATACGTTCTTAATAATTATTTTTAGTGCTAACTTGTAAAATAGATAGCAAAAAAGTATTACTTGTACATATGCCCTTCTATTTAATCTGCCTATTAACATAGAATAATTCCATATTGGCAAAGTACATATCTATTCAAGTATGTTTCATTCAGCAGTTGTATTTGCATCACAAAACAACTTTACGATAGAGACGATACCCATTAGCACACACATGTAGGTAAGCAATACAAACGACAAAGAAGAAAAACTGATTGAACCGAAAAAAAAAGAGTTACCGCCATTGTGTAGTCGTAAAATAAAATTTACAGTTAACTCTTGACGGTATAGAGCTTTATTCCTCTTCTTAATTACAGTTAGGCCGACACCGCGAAACAAATAATAATAAAACGCATAATACGCAGTATGTTTGTTAGCAACGTGAGTTGACACATGTCAGAGGCGCGGAAAAGACCAGCAAGAGATTTAGACGTTCGACGTACGGGACGAGGAGGGTCGCTGATTGACATCGGCACCCCGAGGCCATTCATACGCCGGTTGGGGTCCGCGTACCAGGCCAATTACCAACTCCCCATCGGGAGGACTTCCATTTTTACTCGGCAACGTCCCGGCGTTTCATGTTAATTATACTCGATGTATTGCAAAAGACCCGCGCTGGAACACACCGTGCGCTCACTTTTGCCCTCTCTATCATTTCCGGTAGGTTTCGATCATTGCGTTATTTAATCACATCATCATGGTATGAGTAATTCGATGGCTGATGGTTTGTTGACAAGACAAATTTGTAATTATAAAACTAGTTCTTATATATTATGTTTTTTAATCTTTTTCAGCCTTGCCTGCTGTAATATTAATTAATTCGTTAAAAAAAAAACAGTATAGTTTCATAAGACACATTTTAAAGCACTAAAAATAAAATTGCTTTAAGTCTTATGAAAGCTTTTTTTTTTTGTAAAGAAGAGACATTTGTTAATTAAGTAGAGGGTATTAATATTTTTAATTCTTTTATTTAATCTTTTAAAATTACATGCACATATTTCAGCATTAACGCTATATTATCAGGTCTTAAAAGTCTAAGACAGCACAATTAGCCAAAACCTGTACAATCAACTCAAAAAATAACAACCGAGAACATTATGAATCCTTCGCCAGTTCCTTTCCGTTCTGATCATGATTCCGACCAAGTTTTCAAGCATCATTCTTTCCTCCAGCTCTACCCACAATTACTCCCACGCAATCTGGGACAAGTACTCTACCGTGTCGAGCACTACACAGTATATGCACTTGTTTTCCGTATCCTTCTCGAATCTCTGGGCATACGCTCTAAACACTCAATGTCCGATCAATACCTGCGCAAGATACTAATCAATCGTTAGGAAATTGCATTTCAGCGAAGGCTCTATTGTTGGGATTAGCCTCTTTGTCCACTGTGCGGTACTTTGATGTTCTTTCTATCTTTTCTGCCACATTTCAACGATGTCCAAGGCTTCACCTTTGTTCATTCTCGAAAGCGTACTTTCGTCCGAATGCTAGAATATCTATCGGCGCAATTCCTGTCACTCATACGCTGCCAAGAACGAAGATTCGAAGCTTGTGGCCACTTGCAGCAAGGCTCTTCTCTGGAGTCGTTCCAGGACTTGAGGTAGGACTTCTTCCTCATCATTGGCTATCATACTGGAGCTCCATATAAAACTATGACTGTATAGCTCCGTACAAGAGTCTCCGCTTAGAGCAGCTGGGACCTCCTATATTCGGCATCAACCTACAAAGTTGACTAGCTCTTTCCTCAGTTAACCTAGCCGCTTTCATTATGTGTTCACGGAAAGAGATTCCCTCATTCAGAGTTATTCCGAACTAGCGAATGGTTTTTTTGGAGTCGCCTCCACGTCTGAAATATTAAAACTTATAACCGATCTACTCCTTGGTGTTCCCCTCAGGATTACTGCCTCCGTTTTATTCACCACTAGTTCCAGGCGTTAGCACTTCATCCATCGAACAATAAATCTCAGTGACCTTTTCTTCATCCTCAGCAGTGACCAGCAGTCCCAGATCGTCGGCGTTAGCAAATGTTTCCGCCCCCTACAGTAAGATGCAGTTTTAAAACTCCATCATACACACATAACACATTCCACAAGAAGGTCCAAGAACTGATCCCTGCGGAATCCCAGTTATCACCTCGGTCGCCATTTACTTCGCAATATTAGTTTTCTATCGCTTAAACAGCTGCAGATCGTATTCACCAGATAATCCGCTAACTATTAACTAAAAACGAATACAAAATTACATTTTCTTAAAATCACTAATTCCAAAAGAAGTGATAAAGATAGGTATAAGAACACCTATAGCTTTTCGATAGAGAATTCAATTCTACATCACATGGGGTTCCATTAAAAAAATACTTTTAGTACTAAGAAGTTACTCCAAATCAGCCTTAGATTATGGGATACCCTGCATAATTTTGTTTACTTTTTATCACTTGGTTAAATAGTAGAGAACTCACACCTTCCGCAGGCAACATAAAATCTCTCTGCCTTTTATTGTATAGCTGTTATACGCATTTAATGCATCATATTTTTCGAGCTTTTCTTCACAAAAACCAAAATAACCCTGGAACGGTAACCGATAGGTAAATAGATGTTTTATAAAATTGGTTTTAAAATGCATAATAGAACCTAAAAACTCACCAAAACATATAGGTTTCTATTTATAATATCAAAGTTGGCCATGACTTTCAATATAACCGAAAGGGTGATATAGATGAAGTTATTTTTTCTAAATAGATCATAGTAACTATGCTTAACCCCAAAATTTCAAAATCAAGATACTATTACAAAGTCAATTAAAAAGTGTAACTATTTTAGATTTCTTTCCAAAGTATATAAGATTTTTCGCTATTTCTCTGGTAGTTTCCAAAGAACGATCAAATTTAGAAATAATATTTAGAATTTGCACATACGTAATCGTTGGTGAACTTAGAGAGAGATGCATCTTTCCTTATGACATATTCCCTACGTCATTATTTTTTGAGTAGAGTGTACATGTAGTTTTAAAAAATCTGTAAATCCTTTACATTAAGTCGTTCATATGTATATCTTGACAATTGTAGATATTTTTCTTATTTATTTTATTTATTTTTTATTTTTATAATTTTTCCCACACTATACTTTATTTGATACTTCTAACATTGTTAAACCATATTTTAAATTATGGCTTACAGCAACTACAATAAAAACCCAATATTGTAGTACTTTTTCTAGGACTCAGATTGTATTATTTATCTAAAGAACAGTTTTTCAGTTTAATGAAGTAAAATTCACAAATAATTGATGACAAAAACCAAGTCGTCCAAGTACTTTGTGCATACATGGTAAGTTTTATAGTGGCCTTGTACTTTTATTTTTGGCTAGAGGAGTGAAAATGCAAAAAGATGCACGCTCCATAGAATCAGGGATATCTGACGGAGTGTTCGAAGGAAGTGAGATCGCTTTAGGAAATTGGAATATCCATAAAGCTGGCGGGAGATAAGTACTTCAATAGGGCCAGCATGTCCCGGTTATCGGGCTTGTATTCAACGGCTGATGGTGTGCCCTTTTACTAGATATAACCGTGCACACAACTGCACAAAAAATAAACGTTATATAAAGTACATAAATAATATCATTTTAGTCGGTTTTCTAAATATTTTTGACGAGGAAAATTTTGTTGCGATAAAACATAAAAACATTTTTAAGAAAATATATCATTTATACGATATATACATTTTAATTGCCAATATAAAAGACTAAAAATGTAATTCAATATCTGATTCACTTTATTTACTATATTATAACTACTTTAATCTAATAAAGCGTCTCTGAACACCATAAAAAATAAAAATCATAATATATATTAATTCCAATATTACATCGCCATCTATGACAGAATAGTTGAATTAGGAGATGCTACTTAAGTGGTCCATACAGCATCACTACCGCACAGCCACCTTGCGTACGGTAGCTGAACCTACTCAAGAGGATAACGAAAAGAGCGCTTTATACTACGTAATATATAGAAAATATTTAATACAATCATTATAGAAATGATGCAATCTGCATACAGTGTTATCAAGATAAATGTTAAATTAATATTTAAATTTTTCTCACCCAAGATACGTTATACTCCCCGGACTGTAGGGATGAAACGCTGCGGTAGGACATTTTGTCAACTATCATGAAGATGTCGGTTGCGATCTACTGGTTTTCAGGCACAAAATCTTCACTTACCTAAAAAGAAAACGATAACTAAATTAGAAATGTTGGCATAGTAAGAGTATATTATATAATAAAATTGCTTTTAGGATAATCTTTAACGTATTGGTAAATGATCTCTACAAATAGATTTTTAGAAATCATACGCTTTTTAATTTTATTAGTATGAGTAAAAACTTTTTTAGTTACTGATGATAATGTTATTTGCCATTGTATTTTTGATATATTATTTTATTACTATCACATTAATGTTGTTACGATGCTTGATATTTCCAATCTAATTACAAAGATTCTCCATTTATTTAATACATATTTTGCAAGAGAAAAATAGCAATTTTTAATAACTTTTTACATCTGTTGGACTCCAGGATTTTCTGGACATTTCAAAAGTGGCAAAGAAAAATTAAGGCTATCCTTGAACAGTTGAAGTACCTGTTAGAAGGAGTATACTTAGAAAATAGCAGGGCCTAAATTAATCAAATCTTCTTCAATTACATTACGAGGTTAAATACACATTAAAGTGACGTATTTTCTTATCTGAACAAGCTCACTTTTGTTACCATTTTATAGTCAGATTAAACAAACATTTTAATTTAACACAAACAAGTATTGCCTGTTATTTTAATTATTCTCTCTTTTGTTTTGAATACCAAATTATATTAAGCCAATAGAATGGTTTTTCAATCAACATATATTACATCGTTATGGCAAACCACGGAAAGAGTTATTCATTTCGTTTTGCAAAGGTTATATGGCTCAGGTGTCATAGTATTATACTTTTACCATTTCATACATCATTAATAATATATGGAGTGCAAAAAATATCTCTAAAAGGACATGTTAAATATGCTAAAAACAAGCACATTGAAGGTTGATTGCAAATATGGGGCCGCCATGGTGGAAGGTCTCTGTTTTAATGATTATGGCTCTTAGGTGTTTAATTGATGGAAAATCTGCCAGATCAATATTTGATATCTGTGCTTGTCGACAATTTATGCAAAATACGCGTGAGTATCAGAGTGAAATAGGAGAAGTGCCATCTTTACGATAATTTCTGTAATACACGTATTCAATGTACCTGCTATTATATAGGTAGAAAACTTTTATGTGATAATATTTAAATTGTCTGCAATTCTAATAGTTAACCTAATCCCATAATATTTATTACTCATATAAACTCATTGCGCGTGTTAAATTAATAAAATAGGAAGTGACAAGATAATATCAATCAATGCCTTCAGTCCAGAAGTTTTTCTTGCCAGATTAACGATAATTTTGGTTAACCCAACAATGTTTATTTATGTTAATTTACGATTATTTCTTTTGATATAATTCTTTGTTTGCTTTTGCTGAGGCATTGCTCTGCTTTGCTACTGACTGTAATACTTAGTGCATTGTGAATCTAATTTTGGATATTTTTGTTTCAAACGCTGAGAAAAATCATTCAAATAACTTATATTACTTATATTTGGAACAAGTAATTTTTTAATTATAGCAAGTTAGTTCTAGTGTTTCTCACAATGAATTTAATTATTGGGAATCAAACATATTTCTACTTGCATAACTTCGGGTGTTTAATGTATTTGCTAGGTTAAAGTCGCTAGATTGCGCACATTTGTGTACGTTTAACACACAGATTAGTAAGAACAGCTGTTGAACTTCATCGACCAAGTGACGAACTCTGTGCACTTGGAAAATAGTTAGGTACCCAGTCACCGACAGCGTTATTTTACTGCGTTAATTTGAAAATGTAATTATTGGTCTTTCGATATCTAATTAATATATAAACAGAAAAAACACTACAATCAATATACCTATTGATGAATAAAAAAATACGCCTTAACCTTAAAAGAAGACAGTCACAAAGATTTTTATTTTTAATGCTAAAACATACGGAAAATGTGTATAAAATCCCTACGAATATTAATTACTACGTCCAACAATATTCTACAGAATTATATACACATTTTGGAGATGTTTCAACATTAAAAATAAAAATCATCGCCTCCTTCCAAACAGACATGTTCTTGTTTAGCAATAAATTATCCACTTTTAACTCGAATATTCACGTCGATCCGTCGATGTAACTTTAATATCAGGAATGTTATATTAAAATGTTAAAATCAAAGTTCTTTTTAACATTTTCAGTAAAAAGGAAAGAAAATTAATGCGGTGTAACCGAGTTCGCACGTATTTGCGCAGCCATTTTGGTCGGCCTAATAGATAAGGACAAGGAGTACAGATGTTGTAGGGGCTGCCAACTTAATACGCTAAGTAAACGTTTAAAAAATAAAAATACTAACTTTCCGATTGTAGCGCTCCTCTTGTTTGGAGGTGGAACTGAGGGTTTGCAACTCGACTAAGTGCTTTATTTTTCAATGCAAAATCGAGCTATTTTACATTGCATGGTTTAGTACGTTATCTACTTCGCACCGCAGGTATTGGCAGTTTTGTCTTTTATTGCATAACCGTAATTGTGTTAATGTTTGCTGTAAACCTACAATGGAATTTAAGGGATTGGGGACTTGAAGGATACATTGGAGCTTTTAACAAAGAATTATAATAAGGATTACTTATGACACACTCACTGTATATCTATAGATAGTAAAAGTATTATTTGTCATAAGTGTTTTTTATTGGCGCTATTACAAGTATATTAAAGCAAATAATATTAATATATAATATTATTATTAAATAATAATTTGGCTACTACAAACTGATTGTACATATGTACAATCATGGGAAAACTGTATGTTAAAACCAAATATTTTATTTTATTGGGGCAAGTAAAATGTTAACTTCCAATAACTAATTCATTTAGAATAAATGGTTTAGCAATATCGTTGTAGCAAATGTCTCACTTATTAATAGCAATATTATCTGAATATTTGGTATAGATGAACGAAATATTGTAGCAAATATTTTAACTCAGAAATCTTGTATTATTTACCCTAAATACTTAGAATATCTGTGTCGAATTTAAGTATGGTTTTTATCTGTGGGAATTGAATATTCACTTGTCAGCACTATTTGTCAGCGTATATGTACCTCTACCTATCTACATTTCACTAGTTTTATTCATTCAGATTTCAAAAATATTGACTGGAAAGAAAGAATTCCCTTAATTTTCCTACATTAGCTGGTATGCATTTTTTTCTAACAATTTTACAATCCAGACACTTTTAAACACGCGTTCATTTACTACGCTAAGTGAAAGTCGCACGTTTTGTCACGACAAACATTAAATTAGCATTGAAAGCTACTCAAAATCCATAATTCGGTATATAATTAGGAAGAAATCGGCACACGTCGGTCGTGCTTGGTAAGTTGCAAAAATTAAAACTCCATCAACGGTGATTATCTGGAAGTTATGTAAGAGGCACGAACCAGAATGCGGTAACCATATATTCTGCATGCTTGTGCTCTGTCAGTGGCTAGTTATAGACGTCTTGAAATTTCTAGTTTTTACAGGTATTTGGCGCACGCTTTACATCGTTGGCAATGGTGATTAGAATTTAATTCTTACAACATGAAACAAGAGAATCCCGACAAACAGGTTAGTGAGATGTCAGAACCTGTCTTTGGTGAATTTACCGTTTTAAGATATAATTGAATGGTGTCATAAATCATTTAAATTAATTATAATTGAAGAGTTTTGTAATTAAAGTTTTATTGTATGAATCTAACAATAATTTACACAGTTACTTCCTCGTACCGTTGCCTAAACAGATACGAATAGGTGACTCATTATATTAACTTGCACATAAGTCGCACAATTATAAATAGCTCATGTCTCAATATATCTACATTCGTGTAATTTGATTTGTATTGTCATAAATGTGCAACTTTGCTGTTTGGGATATATCTAATGGAGCAAGGATTAAGATTTGTGCTTACCCGTGAGCGTAATCGATTCAATGCAACGTAAACGTGTATTTATCTATGTCGAGAACTGTTTTCTGTAAACAATTACATTCAACAAATGGTATCATTAAACATCCAGCCACAAGCAACTGGAGCTTTTTAAGGTTACGCCTCAATGGAAATGACAATTGTTGTAGTGAAAAGTGCATGTATTTATTGATCGATTGTTATCAATGATTTAATGATTCCTATTTGTAAAAATAATGCAAAGACAAACTTACTACGATGTGATATTGATAGCAAGTTTTTTTATTGATTTGATTTACTTCAAGAAATAGTGGTTTTCAACAGAATCAAATAGATATCTTTCTAAAATAATGAAATATTTGTTTCTTATTACAACACAATTTATTAGATATATCTAGTTGATTTAAAAAAATAATTGTGTTAGAGTAAACAGAAAAATGAAATGATGCTTCACTTGAAACTTATCATCACTCCGCGGCAAAACTGCGCCATCTATTCTTATTTACTTATTATTACGCTAACCTCGATGGGCACACGGGAATACACACTGAGATCGAGAATGATTGTCCTGATCCTACACTACTTTCCGCGATACGTAAATCAATATTTTCATCTAATCATTGCAATGAAATTAGTAATATAGCGTTTTCTCAAATTTTGCTGTCAAAATTGTCATAGGTACAACATATTAGACGTACGTTTCGTGTTTGAATTTTGCTTATTTCGTCAGTTCATATTATTGCTTGTTAATTTGCACATACACTCTTTTTCAAGACCACGCCTTCCTTTCGCGTTGATAGCATAACGCATTTATTTTTTTGGCAAAATGCCATTTACACTGGCCTAAGATAAATTTAATTTGAAGACATACTTTCGAAATGGTGAACGAGGAGGTGATGGGTAGTGGGGATATTCAGCCGTACTTTGTGCTGAAATATTTATAAATTGATTTGTCGAGGTGTAAATTGATAATTAAACTCTCCTTCGACACATCAATCGAATTGCTTCAGAGATACTAGAAGTGTTTTGAACCTGGTAGCTCATCAATTCTAATTGAAAATGTGGTAGAAGATGTAAGTATTCATTTTGATCACACCCCTGGAAAGCCATTACCGCAACTTGCACAACAAACTGGTAGAAATAATATACATACTAAATGGTGTTATATAAAGTAATGTGATTTTTTTTTGTAGGTTTATCTTATGGATCAGCTCAGAAAGCTGTAAACAGAAGTTTAATTATTATCCATACAAAATGTCTATTGTGCAGCAATTATTGCCATTAGATTTTGAAAAATGTATGGCATATTGCGATGCAAATCTAAGGAATGAGGATGTTTTAAATCTTACTTTTTTTCTGACGAGGCCTGGGTTAATTTAACAGATGATGTAAATTCTCAAAAAGAGCCAAATCTTAGTAATCCCGCACAAAATCCTCATATTATTTGGTAAACAGAATTGCATCCTGTGAAAATAGAGTTAGGGGTGGCAATCTCCAGGAGACGTATAATAGGATGGATATTCTTGGATGATACAATAACAGCAGCCAGATATATACTTATATTACATGAATACGATGAATTACGGCTGGGCTATGTTCAAAATGACAATGCTACTACTCATACAGCAAAAGAAACAAAAGAATATTTGCAGGAATCTTTTGATAACAGTGTAATTGGCTTTAAACGTTGGCCACTTAGATCACCCGATCTTACACCGCTTGACGTTTTTTATTTGGTCATCTAAAAAATAAAATTTATCGGAAGCACTTACATAATATCGATCAATTCAAAGAAGCAATACGATCTAAAATAGAGAATATTACTAATGAGCAATTAATAAATGTAAAGCATAGGGTAGATGCTTCTATAAATAATGCTGGTTCTTACTTTGAACACAGCATGTAAGCAATACAAATATGTTAGACAAACATGCTCCCAAATTTTTAATTTATATAATGTTTTTGTTGTAGAGCCTTTGGCTATGAAAAGCATCCATCCATTATTGTCCATCCACAGTACCTCGTATAAATTATGAAGAATGTCTGATATAATAAGTTAAGATATTACATAAATGTGTATTTTTCATATATATATTGTTTAATTTTTCTATACCTTCAATTAAATCTGGTTGTATATGTTACCAGAAATATCCTGTTTTGAAAAATGTTTATTAGGTTATTTTTATTAGTTATCGTGGGAGTTATTTGAATGTACTCATACCTTAGGTGTAATTTTGGTGCACTAACAAATGTAGTGCACCAAAATTATTTTATATTTAGGTATTTCTTCTTGTAACATTAAAGAACAAAACAAAATATTTTTGAATGTACAAATACAAACCTGTTTCTATAGAGAAAACTGTCTGAAAAACTGAAACTATTATAAAGAAAACTGTTAATTCATTATTAGGCATAGCAATGAATTAACAATACCGCTAAAAGCTGGAAGAACTTGAATGTCCACATTTCATTTTCAGAATTATAATTCACCCCAAGATGATTTGAGACAATCTATCTATTATTTAATCTGTCACAAATGTAACAAATTACGAATACAAATTTCAAACACGATGCAGACTTTATACAACATTTGGATTCCTTTTTCCTCATCATTTTTGGATTTATTTCAAACATCATTGACTCATTGCAAACGCATGGTTTAAAATTATTTGATTCCTTATCCATATTTAATGGTGGCTACTGTAAAATTGCAGAATATTGAGAACGACTTCACTCTGCAGAAATATATTCAGGACATATTACACTGAAATACGGGATATGCAAAATTATGTAAATGTATATCTTTCGCATTAAAGAATTTCGAAGGGTAATATAAAATACTCTGAGGTGTGTTACATTGTAATTTTAGGCCAGTAATTGGTTGCAACGTGGGAAGGTCTGTCTCATTATTTAAAAATATCTTGGAACGGGCTTACTTTCACGGAGGAACATGTAAATAAACATATAGTAAACAATTGTAATTAATAATATGTACATAAAATATATTTTTGTTGCATCCAACACCAATTTTTAGATGCTTCAGTTGTAAATTATATTTAATTATATTTGTAATAGCACCTAAAGACAAAAGTGCCGCATCCCACATCATTGCAATTTCCGTATACGGATGTGTTATAGGCGTTTTGTGCCGACACAATCTAGAACCAATCAGTGCATGCCAAAATAGAAAGGTTTATAATGCATAAAAGGAAAATATTTAGTTACTGTTATGCTGGGGTAATCAGTACAAAACTGATACTGTGTAAAAAAAACGACTTTTATTTGTTTTGCACCTTATTTTGCGTTATGTGCCGTAGAGTACTTACCAATTTTGAAAGATTTTTTTTTTAAAAAATGGGTGTCTCATTTAGCTCAGGGTTCGTCAAGCGTTTCGAACCAAGAACTAATACTGACAAAGTCAGGCGATACCTTGGGCCGCATAAATTAATCTTAGTACTTAATATTATTAATATTAGTTTTTCTGTTTGTGTGTTCTTTTCCGAACTTGTTTCAATGTTTTTTTAGTCCTGTTTCGTGCGTGGTATTAGCGGAAATTACAACTCTTCAATTCGACAATAAAACAATTATTGTTGTGACGTTTCGCCAAAGTGCACTTTGCCCTTTTAAAACTATGTATGTTGAATACTACTGTAAAAAGAACATGAAGTTTTACTTTTTTAGGGTTAATTAATTAATATTTATTTATTTGATATATTTTTGAGCAATTTTGAGAATGGAGTTGTTTATTTTAACAATTTTTGTGTGTTAAAAGGTACATTTCTTCTAAATAGATACCGTAATTAGGTACTTTTATTTTGATTTTTATTTAAAGAAATAAAACGCAAATGTAATAAAATATTTAGTTAATATTAATTATTGAAATGAATCACTTAATTTAAATATTACCGGTATACTAAATAAAATTAATTAACATATCTGTTTAGAGAAAAACGTATTTTAAAGTAAGATTTAATTTTATTATTATACATTCTAAAATTGTTAAACAAATAACTGTGTTCTCAAAATTGACCAAAAATGTTTCAAATAAAACCAATACTAGTTAATTAATTCTAAAATGTAAAACTTGATTTTGGCGAAATAGCCTAACAATAAATATTTTTTCATATTAAATTGACGGGTTTCAATTTCCGCTAATACCATAATATAGGAACGAAAGAAATTACAACCAGTATCATTATAGTCAGCTTAGGTGTATACATATTTTGTATTTTATGCTCTTCTAAAAGAGGTGTAGAAGGTTTTCGTATAAATGTAGCTAACACTTTCTAAATTCCTGCAATTTCTAGTGGTCATGAATGTGACAAATACACGAAAAATGTAATTAGCACGCCATGACAGACAATTGAAATATGCTAATGGAGAAGCTTTCTTTACATCGAAGAATAGAGTAGAATAAATTAAATTATTTTAAAGAATCATTTCCGCCAGTGCAATTGCAACAACTTATTAAGAATTAGTTAAATATAAAAGAAAAAGACATAAGAATAACATGTTCGCAGGAAATTGTGTAAAGTAAGAAAATTCCTTGCTGTGAAATATAGACTTCTCAATACTAAGACCTATCAAATGTTATTAATTTTTTTTTAATTTTTATTTGAAAATAAATATTTTTCCGTGAATCATCAACAAGTTTTCCCTATATTTCGTTCAACTAGACTCAAATAGACAAATGTTCTAATTTATTAATAAACTCTGTTTGTGAATTTTCTGAGAGGACGTTGAATGTGTATAACATTATTCCATGCATACTTTCCACTAATGCTTTTATCTAAGTTTTATCTTTCGCATCTTATTTCCTATAAGAACTAAATTTTTATTTTCTGATTAATTTTATTTTATACTATTTGGATATGGGCTTGCTCGTCCTCAGTTCATTCATTCAACATTTTTCTAAGACACTAGATACTCAGGAAAAAATATGATTATTTTTGAAAATTGACATTTTGCCTAAATAAAATTATTTGTTATATAGTTGAACTACTGAAATTCAAAAATATCATTTTTTTGCACATGTATTGACTACGTTTACACAAGCATTTTTAACATTAACTTTACATAAAACGTTTTTCCTTAAAACATCGCGCAAACAGCAAATTACTACTGGTTTTAATAAAAACACTTTGGTAAATCAAACGATGTTAGCAATAGCCTTATCGTAATAATATTCAACGTAAAATTCGGTGTAAACAGCTTAATTTCGCTATTACCAACATAAGTCAAAATGAAATATGAAATTTATATATAATTGGACATGGCGATATTGGTATAGGTTATGTAATGTGAAAGAAACAAGATTTTACGTATAAACCGATGCAAACTTAACATATAAACAAACTGTACTTCTGTCAATTAGTGTTTGGTGAAAATATTTTTTTTATTTTAGACTAACTTCATTACAGTTGTATCTAAAGTCAAAGACAACAACACTTTATTAAGATCCCATGTGTATTTTAAAGCTTATTTTCTTGACCATGTATATGTATATTAATTTCTTCTTTTTCTTGGTTTTTTAGATCGTAAATATGGAAATGAACATTAATAACTACGTTGATATTGAAATTAAATCAGAGGCAAATTCGTGTTCCAATCCTTTTTATTATATTATATTTATGAACAGGAATTTGCCTCTGATTTAATTTCAATATCAACATATATTACAGATTATTAATAACTACGTTTCGCTTTATTTTCAAAGCTTTTTCAAGTATTCAAGTAATTTCTAAATAAAAATTTTTGTTTAATTAAACAAAGCTTTGAAAATAAAGGGAAACGTATTTATTAATGTTCATTTCCATATTTACGACTTAAAAAAACAAGGAGAACAAAGAAGAAATTGAAATTCAATGTGTAAATCCCACTGTTAAAACGTTTTTTTAAATTAAACCGATTTAACTTCACCCGTGCTAAATGCCCGTGTAAATGTAGTCATTATTGAAAATTGTTTAAGAATTTTTCATGGAATAGAAATTAATTCTACAAAAATACATATCTGAGATTCTAAATTGCTTATACGCGAAGAAAAAAGAAATGATGGCACAACAAAAGTTATTGTTTCCAACGTTTTTCTTGCATTCAACTAAACGTATAAGGAAGGAGAGATCGCGAAATATTATCTTCAGTTTTCAGAAAGCTATAAAATTGTATTAAATATTCTATTTAAATAGTGTAAGTTCAATCCAGGTGAGTTTGTCATCTCTTTTCTTATTATTTTTTTTGGTATTTTATTTTAAAATTATGATTGTTAAAGAATATTAATTGTAATGAAAGTGCAAAAGAACTTCTAATTTACACAGATTTTTTGCAATAACATTATTTAATCAGGGATATCTGAAACTAAATATCCGTAATTAGTCCCTATCAATTAAATACATTTCCTGTAATTATATTTGCAATAGCAGGATTACACTTAATTTATGTCACTGATTCATCTTCGATATTAATTAAATGTTAAAAATAAACTAATCATTTAAAAGAATATTGACTTAACTATCATGGCAGCTTCAATCAATAAGATCAGTACAACTAATTCTCCGCAATTGATTTAAATATTCGAGTTGTTTAAGAAGCATTTTTAATTAGAAGTAATTTTTGAGTGAATTAGTTATTACGAACAAATCTGCTTTCTCGATATACTTTTGGGCAGAACAATTTTGTTTATTAACTACTTACTTTAACTCATTATACTTTCTTTTTTAGGCATGACGGTACCTTTGCAAAAAAACCACGTTGCTGTCTTACATTACATTTTATTTGGTTACGTTTCGATTCTTTTGTGAATCGTTTTCCAACCTTATTTTATTTTAACACATTTATGTTTTTAATTTTATTGATATGTTTGAAAACTAAAATTTAAATATTTTCATTTTATACAAATGTAATGTGACCTACATCGTGAAAGATGTTAATTTCATAACAACATTAAAAACGTAAATGTGTTTAAAAAAATATGGTTTGAAAATCACAAAAGAATCGAAACGTAACCAAATAAAATGTAATGTAAGACAGCAACGTGTTTTTTACAAAAATATCTTCCTTCTTATAATACCAAAAAATTATAATACCAAAAAAAAAGACTAATGAATTAAAGTTAAATATTAAACCGTAAATTTATAATTAAAAAAGTAAAACTTCGTCTTACTAGGAGAAAATGTTGCTTTTAAACGTCTAACTAGATTAATAAATAACACTGGAGCAGGGAATATACAGCGCTTGGGATGGACTGAAAATCATTTTTTTGCTGGTTTCCGAAAAAATACCACTTTAAAATTGTTTTAAACAGTCGGTGAATTTATCTATCTGTTTCTTATACAGTTTATTTTACCCATCGCTTAACATATAATTAGAGCAGATAGATATTTATTTATTTCAAACAATATCAAACAAAAAAAAAAGACAATGATGAAATATATCAACAAAATACAAACCAAAATAATGAACTACTTAAAATAAACTAAATATTATTATTAAGAAAATCGGTAACTGAATAACAGCTCAAATTCAAAAGATAACATTTAACTTGCTTTTGAAATCCTTTCAAGTTATCAACTGCTTTTATATTTCAAGCAGTGGTGGTTTCTGTATAGGAGCACATGAGCACGTGAACCCCCTAAACAAATCGTCGATTACAAACTAATAAAATCTATTACTTGATCTTAATATATTCGTGAAATATAACGCAGCGAAACGAATAAACGACGGGACGTTCCTTACTATACATATGTATGTACAACGCGAGCAAGCGACCGACGACGGAGCACGTGCGCCGAGTAGGTGGGACTACGTTGATTTTATCCAATGCCTAGCCGCATAAAGGACGTAGCGGAGGTGGGGAGGGATACGGCAGATTCCATATAAACGGTGCACAAATTGAGTGTGCTCTCCTTAAAGACCACCCCTCGCCGGGTATCCAGGCGACAGGGAGGAACATGAACGGTTAGGTTCAAAAAGAATCGCCACCTAACCATCAATACACGGGTTAGGGAGGCAAGGAATCACTTTCATTTATTAAAAAAAAAAAAAAACAATTATCTGAATAAATTTCTTAATTTAATGTTACTTTCATTTGAGAGTTGTTTTGATATTTTAGGATAACGGTGTATTTCTTTATACTTTAAGTTTTAACAGAATTTTCGTGACCATATATAACATTATATTATTTATTTCACTATTGCTATATTTTTCCGTATTGGACGGATTGTTTCCAGGTTTTTTGTTTGTTTTCTGGCTCTCTGCTTCGTAGGTGCGAGCGAGAGAGCCAGTGTGATATAGATATCGAGGTGGCTCACATGTGTTGTTTTCTTTTGCTTGGAATTTAAAAATTTTAATATATTAATCTATTAATTTGTTGCTGATATTAATTCAGTGCTCAATGTTTAATCACACTCATGCAGTTTAGATGAGTAATTAATACAGGTCTGTATTAAATTTAATTTTATATTTTAGTTTTAGGTATAAGAAGATTTTCAAAGAATTGTAGATGATAAAAGTTGATATAATTAACACAATAATGGTGGTTGTAACAATTTGAATACTTAGTGTTAATTTATAAATATCTTAAATTTAACTTTGTAAAAAAAAGGAAATTAGACAATATATTTGTTAAAAAAAAAACTATCTATTTTATTTAAAACACTGATTTAAATTTTCGTTTGAGGTACGTCATCTACAGCAATACGTTTATTGAACTCGCGCACATAAAATCACAAACTTAAACTCGTAAATCTTTAACTGTTCCCAAAAAACGTACATTTCCCCTCAAAGATACAAATAATAATTGATTTTTTTAGAAAAACAAAAATAAATTGGCAACAGCGCAGCCGCAGTTAAAAACTACGCCGCATAGTTAAATCCCTCTGCAAAAACCCGACAAAGTGAAGCCGATATATAGTACGTAGAAAAAATAATGAAATGAAATATACAGTACGTAAAAAAGATAATGAAATGCACACAAAACAAATAAAGTAGTATTGTAAGTAAACACTGAACAATATATAAATAAAAACTATGGATGTGAACAGTTTTACTGTGCAATATTTGAAAGACAATTTTTATTTGTTTAGTTATGAACAAAAAATTCAAGTTAAAAGTGTGGGCAGATCAAAACTAGAACTTAATTTGACGCAAACTACAAAGGGCAAATTTAGAGACTTTACAAGAAAATTTAAGAAGGACATGTACGATAAAAATGATTGGATTTTAGTTAAAAATTTGCATGTTCTTGATTTTGTGAACACCCTACGTTTCCGACCACGAGCCACCACTGATTTCAAGGCAGTTTATTATATAGCTTGCATACCATGTATATTAAATTCCTTTGAAAAACTGTAGTTCTATGTCTTGGTAGTAACAGATAATTAAATATTCTGGTGTAATTATGCGACACACTGTCGATGAAATCCTCACGATGCTTATGAACAAAACACAAAACTTCATAGATATAAACATCGTAAAAAGTTAAAATTTTGTGTTCTTTAAAAGCACTTCTACAGGAGGCGCGTGAGTCAGATAAGTTAGTAATATGAATTTGTATCGTTAATTACATGAATATATTAAAATAAATCATCTCTTATATAAAAGAATCCCTAAATATTATTAAGACAGAACCAAACGTCAAAATATTTTTTGTTTAAAAAAAAGGAATTAGTAGAAAAATTAAAGGTCAAACCACACCAACGACCTCTAATTATAATGAAACACAACCACAGGTATAAACTTACAACAACGAAAAATAATCTTTTCTTCCTATTATAAGCACGGCACGATTTTAAAAATTTTGCACACCATTTACACAGGTATTATTTACGAGGTCGATGATTAAAGGTTATACGATTTCAATTTTAGAGTTCAGGTGGAATAAGTCGTCCTAGTCGCCCTGATATAGGCACGTAAACTACGACAATAAATTCTCTTACACATCTGAGATGAAAGAGAATTCAGTTTTATTATCAGGAATAATTAAAGAGCCCGAAGTATAAACATGCACTTTTCTTAGGGCTAATGATACGCATTACGTCCTTAGATTATGAGATAATGTCCCGAATAACAGTAATCTTCGGACGATTTTTATGTGAAAATGTGCTGTTTAATCGTCGTTCGGACATAAATTGCGAAATGATTGAGGGTGTTGTCGGATTTCTAGAAAAGGAATATACCCGAGATGTACTAATCCCTCTACGACCCTGAGAAAAGGGCATTCCTTTCCTCCACATATAGAGCTAGTAATTATAGACATAAACGTTTCCGACCGCTTGGACTTGGAGCCGCATGAAACGTTGAACACAAAACTATAAAACGTGTTATATTCTCATCTCTTATTAACTGTTTACAGAAGTAGGAAAAACAAAAGGTGAAAGGTTATGATTTCTGTAGAACCTATGAACTTCATAGCGAATACAGGTAATAACTAGAGTGGTCAACTTTCGTCTGCGCGCCAGGTCAGTACTAGGTTTCATATATGTGACGTTAACGTTTAACACAAGTATACAATACAGTGTCTGAAAAGAGTAATATTATTTATTTATTTAACTATAAATATTGTATATAAGCCCCTTAGCTTATTTAAGTGGCAGAAATGGCATAGGATAGCTGAAAAGTTTGTAGCATTAAGTGTTTAAAGGTTATTTTCACTAAACCGCTTTCGTGGCGATGATAAAACTTATATTTTTCAAAAGACCGTTCAACATCTACGCATGTAACACACGCATAATTAAAATAATCTTTGTAGGTAGATAACGGATCAGATGCACAACCACTAATATGTAGTCCGACTTGTGCCAGCACAATAACTGTTTATCGCACACTTTACAAACTATTTTGGGCCCACTATATAATGTAAATCCTGGAATTCACCGATATACTTTTCTATATTATGAAGCAATGGTCGTTTCCTGGAATTTTCTACGCTCGACATTGACGTTAACGGAGAATTGTACTATCTCGCATCAAGACTCGACTAACACTGATACTAGATCCTAGACACACGAATTGAAGATATATTCTGGTTAAACGTTCTGCATAGCGCGAGGTGAGTGCGGCTTGTGCAAGCAGACACATCTGACCACTCTAGTATGACCAAATTTTAAGATACCTAAATAGCAATAAAGTGTATATAAAGACAAAATATTATGATTTTAATTGGAGATTATTTCTAGATCTTTCTGAAATATTGTAGGCATCCTTATATTGGACTTTTGGTAATATCTATTTAAATTTTGCTAAACAAATCGTTGAGTAGGAAACTAATAACGTATTCGTGTCTCAAAAAAAAGAATACGAGTAGAGCAGAGCGAGTTCATTATCCTGAACAGAAAACGGACTTGTTCACATTCATTTTCTAGATACTTCTAATCTCCTACCGTTTTGTGGATGAGTAGGTAGCTATTTATAAGTAAATGGTTGATTTAAATACACTCAATTCATATAGTTCACTAGTTATTTTAACTGACAATAGTGATACAGTTTCTGCAGGGTATCTCAAACTGCCTGCGCAAGAATGGAAGGGTAGAAATCATTGCCAGACTGCCCTCAAAGCTTTGCAGGGTGTCAGATTTGTCTCTGAAGTAGTACTGGAGTGCCACAGAAAACCTAAACAGCTGGTGGAACATCTAAATATTATGTTGATATTGAAATAATGACAAGGTAAATTCGTATTCCAATCCTTTTTATTTTAATATACTCACTGCGACATGTTTCGGTTTTTCCAAACCATCTTCTGGCAATAAAACGTCAAAGGTGTGTTATTATGTAAGATTGATGTGTCATAATAACACACCTTTGACGTTTTATTGCCAGAAGATGATTTGGAAAAACCGAAACATGTCGCAGTAAATATATTAAAATAAAAAGGATTGGAATACGAATTTACCTTGTTATTATTTCAATATCAACATATATTACACCAATCCCCTGGGACACTATAGATCTAAATATTACATTGAGATGGGTGCGAGGTCACTCTGGGATCAGAGGCGATGAAATAGCTGACACGTTAGCAAGGGGCGCCAGCGAGCTGCCGTTCTTAAGTCGAGAACCGACGTGTGGTAGCTCATATGGCAGCATCAGAACGTTTGTCAGGTGCCAATATGCTGATAGGCACTGCTCCTTTTGGAATGGACTCGTCAGCGCAAGGCACTGTAAATCTCTAGGGCTTCATCCGAATGAGGAAAGACTCCCTAAGGCAATCTTTATGAGCAGGAACAGATTGAGATTACTCATAGGAATCTTAACTGGGCACAGGGCACTAAACAAACACATGTAGGTACCGCATGGAGCTAGTGAACTCTCACCTCTGCAAAAAGTGTGGGAGTGTGGAGGAAACTCTTGCTTACCTTCTTGTCAACTGCCCGGGAGTGGTAGCACTTTGGGGTCGATCGGTTAGATGAACCTAGAGTCGGTAAGTTAACTCTCAGCCAGATTGCGAACTTTTTTGATGGGCTGCAACCTGACTGAGAGTGCTAAAATTGACATGGGGCACATAGGTGTTTCTGGCCGAGTTGCTTCCTTCGGATTACACCCGCCCATGGAAAAAATGATGCATTTTTAACATTTGAAGCCTTTTAGGAATAGTACCTGGACCATTAGCTTTTGATAGAGGACCTTGAAGCATGCAATGCAACCACCTAACAATGTACAGAGCATCTCATTAGAATAAGAGAGGATGTAGGAACAAATAGATAGATCACGTCAATTAATATTAATAAACAGTTATTATTATTATCAATATACAAATAGTTTTCTTTTACACTCTCACGAAGAACACGAATGCTAATAATGGTAGAACTTTATTTTGGACCAATAAAAATTAAAGTGATACTCGGTCGTTACTTTGCATACATAGAGCAATTTCTGAAGGGTCAGAAACACTCACTTGAAATATATATTTTCTCCTGCCTGTTGTCAGGGTGTAATATATTATTCCTATATTTAAATACATATAACTCAAAAAAAATGACAGACAAGCATTTAGCGTCTGGTATAATTTTACAGTGATTCTCAATATACAATGCAAACAAAACAATATGTATAGTATATATACAGTATCTCAATACTCAAGTCCAACCGTAGATGCGATGGAAGTGACTCGTCCAATCCCGCCATCCTGTTCACAATATTCACGCAAATCATATGAATAAATGCCAAATTTATCGTCATGAGTTTCGTTGAGCGCCACCTTTCGGTTAAGTTATAGTAGCATGTCAGACATCGATATGTAGTACGGTAACGTACTACTAAAAGAAGTAAGTAGATGGCGCCCACAAATTTCTCTGTTATGTTTTGCATTTTTTATCATGAATGATATGTTGAAAATATTTAATGTGGGATTGTGTCTAATAAACATTGTAGTAACATACAGCTTCTATGTTGAATTTTATAACCGAATTTTAGTTGAAATTACTGAATATGTATCTGGCTCGACCAAAATAAAATAACAAAAAACGTTTTGTTAAACCAATGCATATATTTTTCTGAGTATATAAAATTTAAAAATGTAGTTTTAGTTATACAATTTCAAAATTTCCAATAATGATTTCCAAGAAGTTCGATTTTTGTAAATAACTAAATTACAGATGATATTTTTCATATATATGATTGAAACGTCAATAAAAATGTTTATTTAATCGTCCTCTTTCACGCACTATTACAATTTCTCTGTTATGTTTTGCATTTGAATTTCTGCTATTACTAAGAAATACTAAAGAGATTGGAAATTTACATACACGGAAAACTAAAATCATTCAAATATATAGATTTTATACATTTCCCACATTTGTATCGCAAATTCTTCATTTAGTCTGTTGTCGAACATCTACAGATTACTTATATTTAATAATTTTAATATTTTAATTTCATATATCTAAAAGATACTTCAGCTTATTTATGAGGCAAATAATGCAAAAAATGTTTCTCAAATAAGTCTCCAGCTTTGCGAAAGTTGTAACACGAGAATGTTCAATAACAGCTTACGTTATTAACTCTAACCGGTATTTGTTTTGCAAAGTTGAGTTTTACAGATAGAAAACAAGAATAATTTACATATATGCGATAACACATAATATTTGTGACAATCAACATAAAACCTGAAACAATGTGCTTCTTCTAAGAAGTGACTTTCTTACACTTCTGTAAACTTATTATCTTTATCACTAAAACTGCTAATATGATTACCTCTGCATTAGTCTACTTATAATCACATAAAACAGTTGTCATCGCATATACATTAATTTGTTTTAGACAGATATAGTTTTATGATAATGATCCATGGTGTAAGGAAGGAAATGACAATAATTGACAAATTAAAATTCCTCTTTTTTCCTTATTAATTTTAAATTTACTTCAGCCGAAAACAGTGCGAGGGTAAATTGAAATATTATTTAAAGAAAAAAAGAAATTTTAATGTACAATTAGAAATTACTTTACGGAGTTATTGTTTCAGTATAATTGCTTTATTTATTGCACTATTATTTAATATTTTACATTGTTTTCTCTTCCATGGTATCATTTAAATGCACGAATTTAATTCTGGACAATACAAGGAATACACCGCTATTACAGTATCATTTACCTAGATCTTGTAACATTTCGCACAATAAATGTTCTTATTAATTTCAATAGCGTGATTAGGTTTGTTCGTTTTGGTATTCAGCGTCATGGCGTTAAATGATGTTTATTCTGTTTTGGTGATCACGCGCATTTTTTGTTTTTTTATGATAATATGAACGAAATGAACTATTACTTGTTATTCCTTTTTATTTTTAAAGTCATTCAAGTGAATAACTTTTCTCAGAAGCACAACATGCACAATTTTTGTAAAAAACTAAGGATATTTTTATTTACATATTGTTAGAATTATAAGTCATTAAACACAATATTTTAAATTGTAACGTTCTTTTACCTCCACTCAATTTCTCGTATTCGTTTCTTTTTCACGGTATCTATCGCAGGCGCGTCAGTCAGACTGTGTGACCGTTTGCGACAGCGGGAGCGTTCTTTCTCTTTGCGTTATGTAAACAAATAATCTCATGAAACCTATATTTGCTCGCTAACATCTTACCCATTAGTCGGTAGATTTATGGAGTGCAAAATAATAATGGATGTGTGACCCAAAAGATTATCAAACAGCAACAAATAATGCATTGAGGTCTAATACCAAAATACAACGTCTAACTAAATAGGCAAAGAATTTATTAGACATGTATGAACATATTCTACGTGATGAGAAAAAAATATTTTCAAGCGCTAACAATATGTATTAACCAAAGAAAAAATATTAAACAAGAAACGATTCGGAAATCGATGCTTATCTCATTATGAAAAGCCTGCATATCTAAGTATATTCGATGATATTTCCATAGGTACAAAAACAGGGCTAATCTACCATGAGCCGTGGTAAACACTGTCTAGTCACCTATACTTATTCCTGAAAATATGCAAAGAGAGCAGAATAAGAACGCTCGGGTTTTTTCGTGTAGCCTCCGTATACTGGCAGAACACCTGTTCCGAATATAGCGTTGCGTCGTGTTGTGCTACTACCATAAGTAATTATCTACATTCCAGAGGAGGGCCTCATCAATTAAATATGAAGCAGCCACGCATTCCTGAACCATGTCGCCGGCTACCACGCTATTCCGTAGGTAATACTTGAAGATTGATTCCTAATATGTAGCAGGTACAAATAAGTGTGTATGCTATTTATGAAACCAATGTGAAGTAAGTTTCGCACATGTATAGGAGAATATTCAAGAATAAGTAAAATAAAGATATAGATAAGAAGGAGGTATAAATCACTTTCTGCTAACTACCTTCTAGAACACGTTTTTCTCATAAGCAAAGTCACTCAACTAGTCACCTCGGATTTTTGATGATAAAATATTGCAGGGATGTAGAGCAGTGGTGAATAATCGATATTTTGTTTTAGCTGCTCTTAAAATTACACTCCTAAAACATATTTTCAATGATATCTTTGTAACTAAAAGAGATTTTGAACTGAACTAAAAAGGAAAATCTTTATAATTCGGACATTTGGGCTTAATAAGGAGATCAAGTGGTGCATGATGGGAGTTGCAGGGGGTTAACATAAGAACAAGTTTTAATCCCCCGATCACGTAAATGAGAAATTAATATATTTCTGCCACAAAGCCAGGGAAACCGAAGTATACTTTATTAGCCCACACTGTTACTAACTGTTTTGTCCGGTCTACATATGTAGAGACCGGATTATATAATATAAGTGCATACATTTTATTTTTTGCATATCTTTAATTATAATCTATATGTAGACGTGTTAGTGTTGAAGTTAATTAGCGCTAATTAGGGATTGCATATATTGCATATTTAGGCATTTCTATGCATATTTTCACAAAAGTTGCATATGTTGTATATTTAAGCTTTTTCTTATCCTTTCTATTAGTAAAAATTCCTAGTAATTTCTAAATGTAGATCGACAACCGACAATTCTCAGAACGATAAATCTTTTACATTGGTTTCTCTAATACTTTTTTCCAAGAACTGCACGTGTTTAATTTCGCCTAGCAGAAGGGATGTGCTAAATACGTTTTATTATTATTAATTCCCCAAATAAACTATTAATTCATTTAATATCTTTGAGCGAAACAGCATGTAATTGTGTTACGTTTTTAATTACTGTGCGTACATACAATGAGCATAGCGAACAAAATTTCTTTATGGATTAAGCCATATCCTGAACTGGTAAAGGATGGCGACAAAATATTTTGTCGAGCCTGCAGTAAACTGGTAAGTTTAATTTTACTAAAAGCTTTTTTAAATTCTTTAACTTTTGATATAAAATGACAATTGTTGTTGTAGGTGTCTTCTGAGAGAAAATGCCTGATTGATCAACACGCTAAAATCTATACGTCAATGTGTAGCATCAACTTCATGAAACTCAGAACAAGAAGAATATAATACGGATATGTGTAACGCATTAATTTCGTCTAAAATACCATTAGCAAGATTTAAACAATGTTAATTTGAAATCATTTCTGCAAAAATATTGCAAACATAATATACCTGACGAAAGTACCTTACGAAAAAAATATGTCACATCTTGTTACCAGCAAACAATAGCAAAAATCTAACAATTGGTAGGGAATAATTTTATTTATATCATGGTAGATGAAAGTACGGATAAGTGCGGCCGTTATATTGCCCATTTGTTAATAGGAATTCCTCATGCGGATATTGTAGGTAAATCATATTTAATTTATTGTAAAGAACTTAAAAAAACAAATAATCTGATAATTGCCCAATTCGTTCAAGAAGGTTTATCATATGTCTTTTTACCTTGTGAAAAAATTTTACTAATGTTGTCCGACGCTGCACCATAATGATAAAAGCCGCGCAAAATTAAAAAAAAAAATATAGTAACATTATTCATACCACTTGTTTAGCTCATGGGTTCAATCGTGTAGCGGAAGACATTAGGAATCAATTCCCTTTGTTTAATGATTTAATTAGCAATGTGAAAAAAAGTATTTTTAAAAGCACCTTTACGAATCCAATTTTATAAGGAACGACTTCCCGGTGTTAAGTTGCCTCCTGAACCGATTATTACGAGATGGGGTACATGGTTAGAGGCTGCAATTTTTTTCGCCGATAATTTTGAAGGGATAAAAAATGTAATTCTTGAAATCACTGCTGACTGCATTGCTTTAGAAAACCGTATAAAGATGTAGCAAAAATGTGATTTTCAAAGAAAATCGTTAGAGCAGTTTTCGAAAATATTAAAAAACCAAAAAAATCGGAAATATTAAGACATTTTATTTCTGAAACGCATGCTATAAGTGTAAACCTTTCTTATTTAAATTATTACACATTTCTAAAATCAAAAAAGAAAAAAAGAAGAAGAACAAGTAATCACAATGAATATTCATATACCTACCTCATAATTATTTGCCTACTCAATTTCAAGCATGCGATAAGAGAATGTGTGAAATCGTTGAAATTATTGTTATGAAACGGATCCGTCATGCGTGTAATAGGGTTGAGAGCGTTATATACACTGTAAAATGAGCGGTTTTCCTCCTTATAGTTCTGTCATTATTCAGCAGTTAGTGGGTTTATTGTTTTGTGGTCTGCCGACAGATCCCTCTTTTTTATTCTTTTATTTCCCCCCATTTCTTCACCATAGAAGAAGGATCGGAGGAACGCCTCGAGGTCGATTCGGTTGTCGCTTTGTTCGCCTTTAGCCGACCGGTGTAAAAAGTATAATTTAAAATTTATCACTTGGAGAAAGCATTAATCAACTGTCGTAGGTTTGAGGACGAATTTTGCTTAATTAGCAGGTTGAAGAGGAGTCCAAGTTGACAAATTCAGTATATCATATTCCTTACGTGGTGTACTGCAACAGTTTTCTCGTTATCAGAGATAGGAACGTGTAGCAAATGTCTTAGATGATTTATTGATTTCTTTTCAATTCAAGAGGAAACTGCTTTTGATTTCAGAATTATTTGAATTTATTATTATGCGATCTTGCAAATCAAGCTTGCTAAAAATGTACGTATATTCTATCTTTCTATCTTCTTACTACACGGTGCTGCCATCTAGAAAATGTTAGATTGCTAGTGTGATATCAGACAAAACAGCCAGTAATAATGTTATTTGCCAATATTCCTTGAGTATTTCTCTATAATTTTGCTTTTAGGAATACTAGTCTATCTATCACTTTGCGTGTCAAAAAAAAATAGGTACAAATATTTTTTTTGCTGATTGTTAGAAAACGGTAGTTCCAACAAAAAAAAGATGTATAACATTTTTTTTGTATGAAAAATTTTGAGATCTTTTTGAGCAATAATAGTTTATTAATTTAACTTAGTTCATATCTGCAATGTTTCGATGCTGAATGTGCATTTTGTTCGAGCTACAAGAAGTAAATTGATTAAAACATGGGAATGGTTGATTTTGAACATTGTCTCATGTGTTCATTGATTTAATTGCTGGAAAAAAAAAATGCTGCTGGTCATCGAAACGTTGCAATTATGAACTACGTTAGATGAATCAACTATTATTGCTCAATTTTCATCATTTAATCAATTCACCATGCTGTCATTTACAAAAGTTATTGCATATTTCAGTAGGTACTTAGTAATACTGCAACGGTCTTCCAGGCAGAGGTATTCGCCCTTGCAGCCTGTGCAGAAATGATTCCAAAAGGAGGCTACATGAGGAGGAAAATAAGTATACTTTGACACTCTATTTCATATATTACTTCTTATTTTCTTTTAAATTTTCGATTTCAATTTTGTATAATAATAATTCGAAGGTGTGGTAAAAGGAGTCATACTCAGAATGATCAAGGAAGGAACGATTAGGCATGGACCTCGATTTTCTAACTGTGACCAAACCTGGAGCGTTTTCCGGAGTGACATGCCAAAGCAACAAGAGCAAGTGGAATCCAAGCACCATCTTGAAATTGAACAAAAATGCCGTCAAATGGTACATGGATTACTCCAAAATGTCAGGGGAAACCGAAATAGGAATATATGAGCCTAGAACCTAGCTTTTCGAAAGCTCCACATTGCCAAGAATTCTCGAAAGGAGATTATCATTATGTCTGATAGTCACGCAGCCATCAAAGCACCGATTTTTTTACGAGTTTAGCTTCGAGATCGTCTGGGAGTGCCTAAAGGAAATTAAACGACCTAGGCAAAAGAAATAAAGTATTTTTTTGTGGGTTCCGGGACAGACATGAGTAGAAGAAAATGAAATAACAAATAATGTTGCAAAAAAGGGGTTGGAACACCATTCTTAGGGATTAAATCCTTTTGCGGGATAAGTAGAAGTACAGTGCTGAACTGAAGAAACTAAAAAGTGAAATAGAGCAGGAAGGATCCCATTATTGGCGGAATCCCCAGAAATTAAAGCAAGTTAAAACTTTTCCGGGAACCAAGAACCAGAAGAGGTTTGCAGAATGCATCGCCTTGAGTAAGAATAGTATTCGCAAGGATACCTTCAAACAGTTGTAAACTGAACGGACATCTTAGATTAGCAAAGGAATCTGAATGTATTTTATGGGGAAGAGAACGAAACGTCCATCTATTTCCTCTCAAATTCCGTAGCAATGTGCAACTAAAGGGCAGATGTACCTATAACCTGGGGTCTACTGGTATCCTCCACTTTTTAAAAGGAGTAGGGTTAGAAGACCAGCCGTGAAACAGTAAGAATAGTGGTCACGGTAAATCTTTTAGGTGGCAGTGTGCTATCATCCTCTACTCTCAATATTCATATCAATAATCAAACAAAAAATTATTTATAACGTATAGTTCATGTCATTTTTTATACTTTTGCTTTTGTACGTGAATAAACTGAAACGTGGTTTTATTATGGATTAAAAAAATACCAAATATTTACATTTTGGTCAAGAACAGAAGATTACCGGTTTTTTTTTTACGTTTTCAATTGACATTGCAACCGCATCGCGCGTAATTAAGACCAAAAGGCGTTCACATTGCGATTTTTATGATTCATTTAACATTGCCTTTTCCTTCCAGGCTGCTATCAAGGCAGTCCCAAACCCTATAACTAGGTCAAAATTAGTTAGAGACTGCCAACAATCCCTCAATACACTGGCACGAGACTACGCAGTATCTCTGATTTGGGTGCCGAGACATGAGGATATAAAGAGCAATGTAATAGCCGACGAACTAGCCAAGGAGGGCTCTAAAAGACACTTCATAGATCCAGAGCCCGTTTTTGGGATTACTAAGGACTCTGCAAGAAGGGAGATCTGGACCTGGTTAGATAAAGAAAGTACAAAGAAATGGAGGTCGACTGAAGGTTAACTTCATACTAAAGCGCTAATAAGGAATGTTTAAATGTTGGTCTCACTTTAAATTTTAAGAAAGCGTACCTATTTTTGTTTTTAGTATTTGATAAGTACATTTCCAAGTATTAAAAAGAAAGGACGTAGGAAGGTAATATAAAGGATATACTAAGGATTTTGTTGCCCAAATATTGGTGCTCTAACTCTAAAGCTAAATAGGAACAATCGCAAAATGATTTCCAAAGTCTAGGGTCTTGATCTTATTCGATTTTGCGCCTTGTTTTAAATAATTTGATTAAAATCAAACTAGACACGTAATTTTATACAAATGGATAGGAACGTATTTTAAACCTTTTTTTTTCATTACTCCTTTCACAGTTTCTGTTGAAAACAATGGTCGTAAAATAAGATTTAAAGGGCATTGAAATATTTTGATATCAAATTTTTACAGCAGAAACCATATTTCATTTCAGATTTAAACTTTACACTTTTAATATATCAATCGATAGAAGTCATAATAGATACAGATCAAAAAATTGAAACAATGAAATAACATTTATTTAATTTATAACACGAATAGGTAAAATTGGGGATCTCTTTAGAAACAGCATCGTCAGTGCCTCAAGTACGGCAAAAACCACCAACTTTAACCTTTAAAAAAGTTTTATCAGGCATCCCGTGATTTTCAATACAACTTAATTGGTTTTCCGTAAAACTTAAAACAGTCAACAACAGGTGTTTTTGTTTTCTTTGTGATCTCTTGGTTTTTGATCGGTATTACAACACAAATGGGCGTTTAATATTAATTACGTCGAGTCACGTTCTAGGAATATCAATTAAATTGTTATAAGAGTACTCAGGCGCAAGTTCAATAATTATCGCAATGTATAAATTATGCGGATATAAAGGAAACGTTTTTAGTCGGTTGATTACTATATGGTGAATTATAATTAGACAAGAAGTATATAACTATCATCGCATTTATATAACAACTCTTTTCTTTGTAGGTAATGTAGAAACATGTAAAACATATAATTATTATAGCAATTAGCTTAATCGCAATACAGTTGTGCACAGTTTTACGTCATCGCGTTTAACATTGCGATGATGGAAAGTTGTACAAAATGTTTTTAATTCAAAACAAAAAATATATATATATATATTGCTGTTTCCATGAAAAAAAAAGCTCTTCTTGTTTTTGTTTAAATATTGATTCCATTTTTATTATCTTGTCGAAAAATTTAATAAATTGTTCTTTTCACTAGCAAACATACTTCAATATGTTTATTGTTTTTAATATAGCACAGATGTCTCCTCCATTACCTGCTTTGACGATAAAAAAAGACTTGGAGTATCACCAAAATCATACGCTAAATGATATTATAGTTTAACGGGATCTTTTTAATATTAATTAAATATGGCTAATAGTGTATGCAACCAGTCATGCACAATCGTTGCATACAGCTTGAATTATAACGATTAGTGATTTAGTCAGTTTAAATTCTTATTAAATAATGATAAAGTTAAAGTAGAATAAACTTACTTTACTCTATATTGAATACTACCATTTCTTCGATATAAAGCTTATTGCTAATATGAATAAACCTTTTTATCAGTATGGTATAACATAACCAGAATCTTACGTATACTAATTTCATTTTCATATGTCTTAACTTAAATTCTTCAAAATCAGAAATGTCAAATTTTTGTTTTTCGAAATGGAATTATTCTGACAATTGTCAAGAGGATGACTTTCCTTTTTCGCTTCTATCAAAAAACCGTTAACTATTGGATGGACGTCAGAGAAAATAAACACCTATGTAACTACCTTTAGTACTAAACGAGCTATAAGTTCAATATATAACAAAAGTAGACATATTAGATATATCTTTGATTCAGTGTGAATTTCTTGTATTCAATGAAATATTCTTTATACTATAGTTCTTAAAGAATTCCTTTCATCAGTATAATGTCGTATTACACAACCAAGTTCAGTGCTATAAAAGTCACAATACAAATCAACATCGATGTAGGAATGCCTATATAATTTAAATTCTGATTATCTTGTAATACTATAACTGCAGATTATTATTACAGAATTTCGTCTTCGGAATGCTCACATTATAAACTAGATAATAGGTATCAATTCAGCACATGCACAAATGCACATACTTACATATTCATTTAGTTTAAGCGAATGATTGTTAGCGACTGAAATATGCAGAAGTGCATAAATAATTCATAGTAAACGTGCATGCGTGAGTCTATATATTGCATGCCTGTTGTAGGATAATTAGAATACCTGGAATTCACGAAGAATGCTAGAAAATGGCTGCATTACAAGTCAGCCAAATAGGGACATCTATATAATAACATACTTAACGTGGGTAACTAGTTGTTTTAAAATTTGAAGTTGGAAAAGGTTAACTACTTAGGATGCTACAAAAAATCATTGGGTTATTTCAACGCAAAATGTAGTGTTACTATTATTGTATAGGCCTAAAATAAATTGGTATGAAAGAGGCCCGTTACTATGTTTGATTTTAAACATATTTTGCGTCAACATTTTTGTTTAGTGTTGATTTATCTGTGAGAACTTTATGGTCTTTTGAACAACATACAACTTAGAGGAAACTTTGTTCATATTTTCGTATTTCTGTAACATAATTTAGTGTTCAACGAACACTATTTTATGGATTTAATAAACCCGATACTTTTTGTATTGTTTATACGCAACCGAAAAACTGTCATGAATCAACGCAAACTAATTTCTCAGTGCATTTAAATATTTTTCCCACTTTTGTTTAGATTATGTACTATCCATAAAGATGTTTGTAAAATTAACAAAACAGAAGATGCTCTTGTTAGATTAACCGCAATTTTGGTTTGCTCAAGAATATTTAGATGACAAAACCTGTATTCATACCAATTCGGTACGTGTCTCTCTGATATTAACTAAAGTCTCATACATTAAATATTTAAATAATAAAAAATTAAACAATTTCATTATATGTTTTGTGAAGAATTATTTGAATGTGTTTGTTATTGTTTAATTATGATTAAGTTTTATTGATATTAGGTACCTATTTTATATTCTTCAACTTCCATTGACGTTATTCAACTCGATGATGATCATTAAATCGAAACATTTCGTTTAAAATATACTAAATCACTAAGATCAGATTGGATCGGACCTTTTAATATAAATTATTTAAAGTTATACACCAATAAGAACTTTATATCATCATAATTGCTGTTGTATTTGACCTCAAGCCAACAAACATTTCTTAAAAAATAATGCAATTCTTGCTATGCGAGTTACACCGTTTAATTATGGTTAGTAAATCAATTATGAAAGAGTAGTAAGACAAAACATACACTATTTAATTTCTTTTTTCTTGGTTTTTAGGTCGTCAGTATTAAAAACATGAATGAATACGACGTTTCGCTTTATTCAAAAGCTTTATCAAGTATATAAATAAATGTGAAAATTGTAAATTATAAATAAAACGTTTTTGTTTAATAAATGACAAATTGTTTTGTTTACTATGATTTTGAATATATTATTATGTTTTATTTAAAGATTGCATTTAAAAATAGGATGTTTTGATTATTTGTTTTTGAATTTTGTAATTAAATAGTTCTTTAAAAATATTGTATTTAGTTATAAAATTAAATTATATAATTTTATGAAATACTGTATATCGGTTTTATCATTGACTGCATTTTTATGTTTGTAAATTTGAATTATTTCAAGTATATTACGTGTTTTTAAATTTTGTTCTTTGTTTAAAATTGTTACGTTGTTGAAATCAAAGGTATGATTTGGAGTTATTTCATGTTTTTTTAAAGCTGTAAGATTTTTATTATATTTGTGTCCTTTTATTCTATTTTCCAAATATTGCATGGTTTCACCTATATATACACCATTACAATTTTGACAGTCTATTTTATAAACTATGTGTGATGTTTTACTTTTTTCAATTTTTTTTTTTACACTGTTACCAATACCAACGACGCAAATATTAACTCCAAATAATGCAAGAAATAATGATTTTAATTGACCAGGAAAACTAAAGTAATTAATCTTTATTTCTAACAGTCATTGTTATACTAAAGAAGTTTTAATACACATTTTATAATTAATATTAGAATGAAGTATATATTAGTGTACTTATCGTATTTATATTCAAGTCTATTATATTAAAGGTATTACATAAATATACGGTATGTAACTAACACCAGTTATCTAGGTGTAATAAACAAATAACGATATTTATTACAATACTTTTTATGATCTATTTTTTGAGTGTATTTACATGTGTGTATTGCTAGTTTTATGTGATTCTGTGTACAAAGTTTTAGTATGTTTCAAATTAATATATTGACAAAATTATTTCAATTTAAAATTTGGTAATTTGTTGTAAATAAGAACGGGGCTATAATGTAGATTCAAGTCACATCACTGTTTCGATTAATTATTCACATACTTAAAACTATAAAAAATATTAAAATAGCATTCTCATTTCTTTCAATATGTACGGATTTCCTTAAAACGGCTACTCTAATAGACAGAAACGTCATTTGTTTCACATTTATTTATTGGAAATTTTGAGATTTTCCTATTGTACCTATTGGGATTTTTCTAGTTAAGTAATTTCCTATAATTTTCCTTCTAAGAAGTACTAATCTACCACTTTAAATAAAATATTAGCTTATGTCTGGTTCTAAATAAAATTGCACTGTATTTTTGAATATAAGTATTGTCATGCTTCAACATGTAAATATTAGCTTTCTTTTTTTTTTAAAAAAAGGATTACCTAAATTACAATCCCACAACAAATTTATATTAGGAGATACATTTCTCTATGTATTTGTCGAATCCACCTTTATTATAAATATGGTCATGCATTTGTCGCTTTTTCTCAAATTGAAACTTACTTCATAGTGTTGATAGTTCACCATAGACGAGGCATTCTAAATAAAATTGCACTGTATTTTTGAATATAAGAATTGTCATCCTTCAACATGTAAATATTAGCTTCTTTTCTTAAAAAAAAAAAAAGTTACCTAAATTACAAACTCTCACAACAAATTTATATTAGGAGATACATTTTTTGTATTTAATTTCGTATCTATTTGTCGAATCCACCTTTATTATAAATATGGTCATGCATTTGTCGCTTTTTCTCAAATTGAAACTTACTTCATAGTGTTGATAGTTCACCATAGACGAGGCACTAGAATTTATGCAGAACCTGGACGTCATTCCACAATAAAGCACTCGGCGCGTTGCGAGCCGCTTTTCCTTTCCTCGGGGCGTTCGGAAAGTCGAACACACACGGAGAGCACTTATTAATTCAATACGTCAACCAAACAAAAAGAAGGAAATACAATAAGATCAAAACAAACCTATCACATTGTTTTAATAACGCATGCGCTTCGATTCGGTCCGTGCGGCGGCCACTTGCGTCTTTTACCGCATGTATATATAATATGAAAACCCGATTATTGTCTCTTAAAATGTTTGCGAAAAATATAATATATACGTATTATTATATTTTTTCGTACGTGGAAGTTTTATCACACATCAGCGTCGTACATACGAAAATACGCGCCGATTTATTTTCGCTAATATTCGATCGTATGTAACTCTCGATTGAGAGGAATAAATAAAAAAAAAAAAAATAACAGAGAAAGAGAGGCGATTATCGCGACGTATATGCCCCAGACGAACTTTGTACGAAAATATCTTTTGTTTTGTACCGCGCGAAGGATACGGCGGCTCTTGGTTTTAGGCGCTCTCTCCTAGGCACTCTGTTATGTTGTTCCGGAGTTAAAGGTGCACACAAGACCTTTGGCTAGGGATCCGAGTGTGCCGGGGGTAACACTAGCGGCCATTGGCCAGAGTAAAGCGTCGTCGTGCCTCGCTATTGGTTCACCGAGTTACGTGCCATAGGCGACTACGATTACAAACCTGCAATTTCATCTTTTGATTTACTTCTCTTGGATCTTTCTCGTATTATACAGGCCCGCTTGTGGGTGTACGATCTCTTTCTATATATATACATATATATAAATATGTGTGTGTGTGAGTGTATGCCGGCTGCACTGATGTTAAGATCTTTCTTCTTTCTCTCGGGAGGGGAATCTGTTTGTTACCTATCCGTTTGTATTGTGTATTCGTGTGCGTGAGTTATAGGAAAGGGGGGATTTCTGGGGGATACGGCGTGCACCGCACAATACACCACGAGACCACGACTATTATAATTATTATTACACAGCGGAGGGGGAGGCTAGATAATCGCTGATAAATCTACTTTCCAAATGATTAATTTCCTCAGCGTTTGCTTTACCGGTGCGGTGTTGGGGTGAAGTTACATCAGATATCTCCTGCGGGTTGTTGTACATACCTACATATATACACTCAAGAATACTACCATTAGATGGAGTTCTTTGTTTCGTGAGATACGGCGATCTCGTTTTTTTCGAAAAACCCGCGCATCCTATAGCGAGACCGCCCGATTGTCTTGCTTCTCTCATTTTTTTTTTTTGCTTCTACGACTCGCTCGGGTCTTCGTCTCGCTTTCGATGGTCTTGTTGCTTCTGCTATGGGCTTCCTGTCGTTGTTGTTTTTATTTTGTTGTATATATATATAGAAGATCCTCTAAAAAATCGGGGTTAATTATAGGAATTATGGTCTGAAAACTAAAAGATCGGTCTTGCGCGTATAAAATTATCTAATAGTTATTTATGGGGGTTTGTTAGATGGATGCGAGGAAGCCGAACCCAGAAAAACACAATTGGCAACAAAATGGAAACAAAATAATTATAATAATAATAATAATATAGTTTTATTCTTTTAGATTATGACATTGAAATGACATGATAAATATAAATAAAGAAAACTAATTAGTCAAAAATCAAAAAAGAAATCAAAGCGTACTTCAAATGAAGCATAAGCTGTCCTTGCTCTACCAGTACAACCTTGAAACATTTGATAAATATATAAAGAAAGTGAAACCTAAACTACCTTACTACCTAATATTCTGCATGAGCCCCCACCACATTCAAAAGCAAGATAAGTTAAAAGCAAAAAGTGATATGCAGTTAAGCAGCACAAAAAAAAAGAAAAGTAAAAAAGCGTTGCGAATGGCACACGATACAATTATCGCTCCAAAAGATATCGCTTAAACGCAGATTTGAACGCAGACACACTCAGCAATTTAAATTGATCCGGTATCTTATTATAAATCTTTGCCTATTTGATAAGTGAAGGATCGCTCAAATAAAGCAGTACGATGAGTAGGGGGTGTAAGCTTACCCCTAAACCTCAAATTGAGATTGTGCACGTCAGTACGAAATGAATTTTTTGATATAAATAAGTGGGTTCTTTATATAAAATAATTTTACGGAATGTACAAGCGCTCATAAGCAACCTACCGTCATTCATATTCAGCCATCCCACCTCAGGCAACTTGTGAGAAATTCTTCATATTCCTTATACCAAAAATTAAAGCGCAAACACGAATTTTGAACCCTCTGTAACGTGCAGAGGTATCCGCCCTCAAGCACGGTCCATATACCTCACAACAATATGATAAATGTAACAACACTAAGGCTTCACAAAGGATTTTCTTCAAATTAACCGAAAAATAGTGGCGGTGTGGATATATCAGCTTTTAAAGCTGCAAGGCAATCTAATGCACCTCGAGACCGTGATTATCGAATCTAAGGCTCCATCCAAGTTAAACCCAAATCTTATATTCAGATAAAATTGGCATGTCTGCTCCGTTTATTTGCAACTTTATTGAATCTCTAAGGCAGTCCACATGGTTTTTGCTACCGAACAGTAAAACTAACTGACTACCCGATTAATCATTAATGAATGATCAGCCGTATATTTGGCAACGGCAGCAAGGTCACTACCTAACATTCATAATACCACTCTGATGCTGGACAAATGAAACGCATGAGAAAGTTGCATATCGTCGCATACATATGTATTCTACAGTTTTTAATGACACTTGGAAAGAGGACGTATAAATGAAAACAAAAGCGGACCCAGTATGGATCCCTGTGGAATGCACGCGAGACAAGCCTATAGCGGGAGCTTATATTATTTAAAGTAACACATTGTAACCTATTATTCAAGTATGACTCAAGCAACAATACTGCAGTAGGAGATAAACCTATGTACGATAAAATTGCAACAAGCATTTCATGACTAACAGTATCAAACGCTCGACTAAAATCAAGTAAGACAAGTGTAGAAACCAAGCCAGTATCAGTACTTGAAATCAAATCATCGATTACACTTAAAAGAGTGGTGGTGCAACTATGCCCAGATCTAAGTCCCGATTGACAATCAGGAATAATTTTGTATGTAGAAAGAAACTCCTTAAGCTGCAAACAAATAACTTTTTCCATAATTTTAAAGAAAACTGGTAAGATGCTTATAGGCCGAAGATGCTTAAATTCTGGAGGATTATTAATTTTGGGAATAGGAGTAACTAAAGCTATTTTCCAAAGGTTAGGAAAAATTCCAGCTACGAGACACGAGTTTATAATGTGAACAATATTTGCTAATAAGAAAGGGCAACAAAGTCTCACCATTTCAATATTTAAAGAATCATACCCAGCTGAATTTGTTCCAATTTCATCAATTAATTTAGTTACGCAGTCTATATCCACGGTTTTAAAAGAAAAAAATATGCAGTTTACCAGTGAGATAACAGGACTTAGTAATTGGATCAGTAATCAGTAAGTAATAAATGTTAAAATGTTAAAATATATTCAAATGCAAACAAATGTTGTTCATTCCACTCTAGGTTTTGTATACTTTATAGATTTTTAATACGTAAGAATGGAATGAAGAGCATTTGTTTTGCATTTGTTAAAATATGTGCTGTAAGAATTTGTGACCTGTCATGTATTTTTTTTACATAACAGAATTTTACAATAAATTTCACTAAATTATAAACGCTCATGTAAAAATACATTTTTTTTTTTTAAAAATATTAAAAAAGCCTTTAAATTTTTCGGTGCACACGAATTGCACCACAAAACCGTTAATGCCTTAATCCTATACACGAATTGCACAAACGGAATTTCAGGTAATCAAAATGATTTACCCGAACTGCACCACGTCAAACAAATTAATTATACTATCAAATTGGTAATCCGTTAAAGTGTAATACCTTAGTAATGTGAATGTAATTATAACTTAATCATCAAAATATTATACCCTATAAGGGGTAAGTTTGTCTGTTATAAATGTTATTTCTTAACAGTTTACTGAACAAGTGAATACTCAAATTAGTTATGATAAGTGCAAAGTATGTTGAGTGAAATGGGTCCGAGAATTTGTTAATGTTAAATAATTATACGTTTTTATAAACTCCGAGACGTTAAAAGTACTGGAGGTGTACATACAGAACATGTTCTGTAAAATTATTTACTGTTGGGGACGATGATTTTGCAACAAAAATTCAAGGAGAACATACCCATGAGAGTGCTGATGGAAACGTATTGACCCGGAAAAATATAATAACAGTTTGAAAAGAAAAGCCACTGAGCAACTTTTATCTGAGAAGCCATCTAAGTTGCTTCATTTAGAATTAAATTCTGATTCAGGAGCAATTGCGAAATTGACATCCAGGGACATCAGTTATATCAAAAATAATTTGTATCATGCTAAATTAAAAGTGTATCCGAAGTTACCTAAATCGACTGAACAGGTGCACCCGCACATAAACTCAGTGTCAGTAAACACAGTGCAACGCGAAAACTTCATTCTTGTAAACGATGAGTTACTAAATATAATAGTGTTTAGTTGTGATACTAATTTACAGTTTTTGTGTGCGCAATCTACCTTATATGTAGACGGTACATTTGATTATTGTACAAAACACTTTCTCCAGTTATTTACTATTTTTGGATTTGAAAATGATATTTATGTCCCTCTCGTCTTTTGTATATTAAAAAATAAGCGAAAGGAACGTATAGCAATTTATTTCGGTTGCTAAAGTATAATTGTACACAAAAAGGACTTACTTTGCAACCGAGCAGTATTGTGATGGATTTCGAAGTTGCTATACATATAGGTGCAAGAGAAATCTTCCCAAATGTTAATATTCTCGGGTGTCGCTTTCACCTAACACAGTCTTGGTGGAGGAAAATTCAACAGCTAGGGCTATCTATGGAATATAGAAGCAAACATTCTGATATTGGAAAATGGCTTCGACAAATATTTGGTTTAGCAGGAGACGCCTATGTGTTTGATTTCGAATGCATTCAGCCGAATGATACACGAGTACGTGAATTTGCAGATTACCTTGTCGAAAATTATATTTAGGAAGATGCTGCGTTTCCGCCACAAATTTGGGCTGAAAAATCTGCTTCTTTATCGCGAACCACAAACTGTTGCGAGTCGTTCCATTCGAGACTAAAAAATTATTGTAGTTCTCCGCATTCTAATTTGCATGTTTTCTTAAACCTTCTAAATGACGTGCAGAAAGATACATATATCAAATAAATTCCATTACGCACAAATCAAAAAAAGAATACAGCAGGCCAGTACTTAAAAACAAAAAATTATTCAAATGAAAATTAAGGAATATGCAGATGGTAAAATAAGTCGCAATTACTTTGTCCAGTATGTTTCCTGCAAATTTTCTTTCTGTAATATGTAAACTCATTTTTATATATAGGTATTATATATGGATATATGTTGAATAATAAATAAACTACATACACATAAACATTTAAACACATTTAAAGCATATGTCTATATATTGGTGACGCTTTCCTTTAAATTCATTTATTTACATATTATTTGTGATATTATTGGATAATATTCGATAAATAAAAACTTGTCCGTGAGTGACGCTCTTGTGGTGCAGTTCGGTAGAAATTTTTAGTTTATAATTGCTCGTGGTGCAGTTCGGACAGAGTATTATAGGCGCCTGGGTAAGATGCATATCTCCTATTAATTCGTGGTGCAATTCGAGTGCGCCCAAATTTTTGTGGAAAACGGCATAATAATTTTCAAAAATACCTTACCACTAATAAATTTGCTGTTGTCGCAATAGTATGCGAAAGAAATTCGATTGCTTGAATAATATTATTTAATATTATTTGATCTTACGAGAGCCTTTGACTCAGTAGATATACATTTCGTGTCAAAAAAATTTTACAACATAGGTATTCGTGGAAGTCTGAACGACTGGATAATATCTTTCCTTACGAACCGTAAAATAGTAGTTAGGATAGGGGAGTCAGAGTCCAGAGAATTTGATTCTGATACAGGGACACTCAGTGTAGGGTTTTGGGACCCCTCATATTCCTCATGTTCATTAACGACCTTCCTGAATATATAACTGTGGGCAAAGTTTTTTGATAAGCGGATGACTCGTGTATCGTAATATCCGATCCGGAAAAATCACATTTTAATTACAAAATATCCTTAGCATTGGTAGAGTTTAATAAATGGTGTGTAACTAATAAACTGATGGTTAGATCATGGTTAATCATAGAAAAACTATCCTTACAGAATTTTATAACAAATACAGATCACCAAGCCTAACTTCTTTAAATTATAATGGACAAATACTAATTTCTTCTACAGAATGCAAATTGCTGGGTACCATACTGAATAGTAATTTAACCTGGGAGCCCCAGATCGAACATATTGACGCTCTTTTAAATGTGTATTATGCGTATTGCTGTGTACTGATGATACCAGCATAAATGCAAAATGAATTTAAAAAAAAAAAAATTAAATTTACTAACTCAGCGGATAAAAATATTAAAGGGCGCAAAAAAAACTAATAACCTCAAGGTTATTTTCACAATTGAACTAATCATGAAAAAATAAAATGTGGGTGAAAGTAATCAAAAATAAAAAAACTGAAATTTTGAATGACGTTAATAATCATAAATTTTATTTTCATAAAAAAAAACATTTAATTACAATGATGCAGAAATAAAACCATGAATTTAGCCTAAAGGGTCAATAAAGTTATTGTTATTATTATTATTATTATTATTATTATTAATAGGATTTAGTGGTTAACGCAAATGTTCGATATGTTGTCCATTTTGCTGCTGTACAATCAACAACCGTTCTTCCAAATTGTAAACAGCAGTAATTCAGCATTTCCGTTGTATTGCAGCAATTTAATTCCTTCATACTGATCAAAAAGATTCTTTTCCGCAAAGAAATATGTGTCGTTGAAGGAATACATATCTTGAAAAAATTATTTCACATAACGTAGTTAAAGCAATGCGTACAGTCGTAATTTTTAGAAATGTCATAGGGCAATAGGCATATACCAGAATCACCCAGAGTAGTATACCTCCTTTAAGGGGCCCAACGCATTCAAATACTCCAAATATACTCGTCTAACATAAGCAAGGCACTGTGAAAACACAATTTATGGTTGCTCGTTAGGATAAGTGGGTGCATGTTTGTTTACTTTTCACATAAGCATGTTTATATATCACGTGTTTACCGAAAATTTACTAGAAAAATTTGATTTATTTCATTTTGTCAACTTACTACTTACTTTTGAAACTCTTAAGTTATACCAATAGGACCTTTTGATTTATAACATTCTATTCACTCTCAATGTAAGACTCAACAAAGCTAGTTTTCTTCCAGCACAAAATCATTGATTTATTAGGCATCACAGAGCGTAACGTATTTATTAACACCAAGTACAATGGTGGATTAAACGAGCACGAGAAGAAGGAAACTAGTCGTTAGAAACAATTAGAGAGGGCCGTAAGGGTGCCACTAACCGCGAGGAGGACGCTGAAATATTAAATATAGTTTCCGAAAACCCATTTACGTCTTCCGTGAAAATTAGGGAACAACTTAGTTTACATTGCTCCCTAAACATCATCAGCCGAAGATTACATGAGGCTGGTTATCATGGCAGAAAGCCTGCGAAGAAAGCGGCCCTCACACCTGAACACGCCGCCACCAGACTTCTTTTTTGCCAGCAAAATTTAAATGGGAACTAGCAGAATGTAATCTTTTCTGATGAAAAGATGTTTTCTTCCTCCAAAGATGCTCCTGTTGTCTTATGGAGACGAAAAAATACTATATATAATGTAGAAAACATAAGACAACAGTTCACTGCAGGAAGAATAACAGCCAGTTATTGGGGCTGAATGTGCGATGGAAGTCCTGGAGCATTGATAATTGTAACACCACCTCGCTTCACGTCAGAGCGCTACGTCCAAGTATTAGAAGAAGTGTTTAAGCCTTCTGTAAGAACTATATATCCAGAAGATGAGGTGGAAGTAATTACCTTTGTACAGGGCAACAGCCCGGCGCATACTGCTGGAATTGTAAACAGGTGGTTCATTGATAGTAATGACAGGGAGTTGTTGGTTTGGCCTGCAAAATCCCCCAACCTTAATGCCATATAAAATATGTGGGCATCTATGATAACACAGTGAGAGGATTGGGAACAACATGGTGTTTGACAAAGAAATGTCGCACACCTCACTCAACATGTGCAAACTATTTGGGAGAAATTTCGAGACACTAATTGTTACGAAAATTTAGTTGCTTCTATGACAAAAAGATTAGCAGAGTGTATTACCAATAATGGTTATTATACCAAATATTAATTCAAGAGTTTTGCGAAAATATTAATGTAATGTAATGTAAATACACACATTTAAATATCTCAGTATTCTTTTTTACTCTAAAAGTTAACTGAAGGCTTTTTGTTACAGTTATATGCAACATGTAAACATGCAATTGACAATTATTTGTTTTAACTCTTTAACGCATGTGCTTTTGCGGTTAAGCTGTATGTACATATTAGGTGTTGGAATAATTTAAAATTTGCTTGTGTGTTCATAACGCAATTATACACATTACTGATATTTTCAAAACTACAAAGTTGCCGTTTACAACATGGCATTCTTACGCTTTTGACTCTTTACTACATAGCCACTGGCATCATTACTAACAATGTAACAAAACATTTAACATTTATGGCAAATTTTGGATATCTAAAACAGTTGTAATTAGGAATACAATACACGGTTATTCAATTTAATTAAAGCTGACGGTAATGGCATATAAATAGAGAGATCTGTACTGCGTTGATTATATATGTAGTTATCTACAAAACAAAAGCCGCCAGTTATGTGCTTTCTTTGTTTCTCTTTTTATCAAAAAAAGAGGTAGTATTAAAGAATGAATAACATTTTATGTAGTTGATATACAGTATTGTAAGATATTTTTTAAAATGTTTTATATAGTCGTGTTTTGTATTCTGTGGCAAGTAATATGTTTACATTAACTATATTAATCAATACTGCCATTGTATTGAACTAAAATTTTTATGAAAATTAATAAATAAAGAAATATTATGTAATTAAATAAATTTACTGTCATAGTTTATAGTTTTACAATGTTTGGGAGAAGGTGGTGTATCGGGGTACTCCAGGAGTGCGCACGGGATATTGATGTGCAGAGGTACAGATGTTATGCGTATCTGTCATTGCGACCGGTGTTCTCGGGATACTTCCCACTCAATGCCTGGGTCTGGTATCTAGTCGGCGTTGATTACTGACCTCATTTCAATCAGTATAATAATTTATACACAAAAAATCTATTATCAATCTAAATATTTTTATTTGTACAGAAATCGAAACTTAATATATATTTAAATGAACTAACTCTCGTTGGTTAGAACATAAGAGTAAATTCTCTGAAAACGCAATATACTCTTAGGACAAATAATATAAATATTTGCATTGAATTATACTTCTCCCAAATGAAAATTTTTGTTGTTGTAAGGAATAGATCTATGCAATCATAGTGAGAAAGGAGAGATTCAAAATAAAATCCGTTATACATTTGGTATAATGAATTACTATATAAAACTATTAAATGTTTTGTACTGAAAACATGAAATATCAAATTGAAATTACCATAATATTGAAACATTTGAAACGAATTTTACCCCACCATTTATTGCACTAAAACTTATCTGTCATTGTTCCCTCTTTTTAGGGGGGCTTAGAGGGTTTTGCATATACATACGCTTTACTTGGCGTCACTTTTTGATTGACCAGCGAACAGTGTTGTTGGTTGCGAGTGTAAGTAAATCTAAATGGATACCCCAGCCGTTTCGTAAGTACGTACGTGTTATCAAATAGTAAAGGTTACTGATTTAAAAAGCTTTGAAATAATACTTAGAGTCAGCACCATTGTGTCGATAATATATGAACATGGTAGGTGTGGTACATTAACAAACATATGTAGGTATTTACTAGTTATTAGTTTTGAGTAAGTAATACCAGCAAATCATTATACTGAATGAAATTATATCAGTAACCAACGCCGACTAGATTCCAGGCTCAGGCATTGAGTGGGAAGTATCCCGAGAACAAGGGTCGCAACGACGGATCGCATAACATCTATACGCATCAATATCCCGTGCGCACTCCTGGAGTACCCTGATACGCTACCTTCTCCCAAACATTGTAAAACTATAAAGTATGACAGTAAATTTATTTAATTGCATAATATTTCTTTATTTATTAATTTTCCCCTACCGAGGTTTTTTGGTGTTACAGACACAAAATTAGTAGGTAATTATTACCTTTGCATAGTGGAAATGCTTATATTAAGCAGGTAAGTATTATCAGTTCAATATACTTATATTTTGGAAGCAAATAATGGCAATAGATACTTCTATATACTTCCATCAAATGTACATAAATTATTAAGGGCATAAATATGATAGTTTCCAGTTGAGAAAATCTATTTACTCAAATCTAAAATAATTATTCTTGTGGTAAAAAATTATATGTTCATAATGATTTTAGTATATTGATTACATTTGAACTAAAAAATTGCTTCGTCTAACAAATTCACGGGTTTGGAAAACAGAAACAAATTTTATTCTCAATATAAATACGTCATCTTCTTGCTTATATAGGAAGTAATGTTATATTCAATGTGATGCATTTATATTCAAATTGAGTAATTATTTTCTTGTGTGTGCTTGTTAAAATGATACATAAGACGTACACTTCTCACAGGAAAAATCGGGACACCAGCAATTCAGAATTTTAAAATTTCTTGATTGTAAATGCAACTTTCGGAGGACGTATTCACTTATCATAGCCATAAATCACTTAATTATGTATATTACTGCGATCAAAGGCAACAACTAGAAATTTAAACAGAAAAATAAATATATAGAGAGAAAAAGGGTTAGGTATAGAATAAACAAATCGGAGTTTCGGTGGCGGCGTTTCCTTTAGAAACACCAATGAAAAAAAAAAAATACATAACAACAAAAAGAACTCTTGAATGGGCTGCCTTCATTTAGAAATATATATGTATTTAACTTGTTTGATGTTATGTAGAGATAATTCTTTTTTAAGAAAACCTGTGGTGATGGGATTTTATTATTTAAAATTATGTTACCTGTTAGTGCTGCTTTGATATTAGTTTACTTACTTGGATTTATGCTCGCGAGTATTAGTTTAGCAATAGATAATATTTCAGTCAGCCTTCTCAGTTTTGGGATAATGTGATTTTCACATATTTATTGACTACATTATTATCGATGTATTAATTGCTATTGTTGTTTAATATTCTTAAATATTGTATTACTATAAAGTTTTCTTCTATCTATAAAAAATTACCAAAACCAGGTTTAAGATTATTTATAAAATTCTTAAATAAAGCAATTAATTTCGCAAAGAAATTATTTATTTTATGAACCTCCGTTTATTGTATTTTCAGGAAATATATCTTAGCTATCGCCTGTGTAATCTGACGTCGTTGATCTATTTCCAACAAACTGTCTTTATGTAGCACAGGTTTATTAACAATTATTTAAATATTATTGGATTTATAATACATAACAAACATTGTAAGAAAGCATATTGTTCGTCAATCTCAGTTAGTGCTAAAATATTTATTGTTGAATTTTGTATCAAATTATGATAGCAACAACACTGCCTGTTTTTCTTATAAAAAGTAAAAATTTTTAATTTATCTAAATATGTAGTGAGATAAAATGCGAATGCATCGCAAGGTGGCCCGTTTGTTTGCCCGCTTTGTCTATTAATATGATTTATGATTTATAAATACATACTAAATGACGATAATATGATAGATCTGCTTTATTTATATTACATTGAGGCCCGCGTCTGCTCCGCCGGACAATTGCCCAACTCTAATTATTAGCATCGCACAGTAAACAACACAAAAATAAAGTCCCTTTAAATGCATTGGAACATTTGTTTTAGGTAGAATGAGATACTTTATTACTAAAATGTCTGTGGCAAAGAAATGTGGATAATAAATGCCACCCAATTTTTTTGTTTTAGCATTTCGATGTTATTTCGTCGTCAAATAATTTATGTGCATCTTATCATCATTCTGAAATAGTTAAGACGCAAATAGTTGTTTAATTTTACATTAAAAACAAATACCGTTTTGTTCATGCGGTTGTGTGAGCGAATAACAAAAGTAAATGTTAGTTAATACCGCCGGCAGTTATAAGGGACCAAACACCGCACTAAAAAGGTCAGTCGGAAGAATTCGAATCATTCGATACGGAAAGGGTACCCTATAAATATTCGGCACAGCCGTTACCGATTTGACATTGTTCCAAGTTTGGTAGTGTACATAGTAACAATAAGTAGTCGGCCATATTGACTACTCAAGAAGCCATGTTGTGTCCTGCGGCGGGCCGAGTTCAACCGCCTACGACAACTGCACTTGATCACAGAGATCTCGACCGCGCATTCTTCTGCATCCACGGACTATGGTTTGTGCCTTGAAGGTGGGACCAGGTGCTCCACGTGCTCTACGAGACTCCTTCATCATCATCATCATCGCCCTCGTCTTCTTCTTGCTTTTTCCTTCTCGCGGTATACGTTGTTCATGCGCCTCATCGGTTGTGTGTATGCGCATAAGCATTTACGCGTGCATACACATGTAAGTAAACGCGCGTATATAAGTGCATAAAGTTTTCCACCATTTCGTATGGATCCGCACTGTAATATTCTTAGGTCGCTAACATTCGATGCAGTTGTTACCACGACATTAAAAACAAATTAAGTGGTTGTAATAACATATTTTTGTGAGTCTTGTTCCTGAAGCGCCATCGGAGAAATTACATGTCAAGAGACGATAGTACTGAGGGGCGATTTTTTTTATTCTAATTTGAATGAGGTAACCAGCATGTACGCTCGGCAAAATGGTATCATTTTTAGTCGTTGCAGTTTTGTACCAACACTGGCGCTATGTACTTTTTTATGGTAACATGAAATTGTATTCGTTTATAACTAAGTATTTGTTTTTGTTTTCAATACATTTATCAAAAGACGCGTGTTACGTTGAATTAGCTCATATAGTATAAATAAAAAATAAATAACTAGTATTGATGTGAAAGCAACCTTTAATGGAAAAACTTTGGTATACCGGATGTTCCCAAACTATCCTGAAATGTTGGTTAGCACTATATACGATGCAAAAAAAAAATTGCGGAAAAATTGATTTGGAAAATTTTAAAGTGTAGAGTGAAAATTACTCCATGCCAATTCAAAATAAAACCTACCCTTTCTAAAATTATCTTTATATGTAAAATTTCATTTAATTTAGTAGTTTATACTTTTCTTCAAATTAGAACAGAAGTTTCTTTGTTGATATCTCCAACACAAAAATTTCTCTTCTAGGTTGACTTGTTCTAAATGTTATTTTTGCACCCACAAAGTAATCATTCTTGAGATTTATAACCTGTCCAACGTACACACAGAGAAGTAATTTCTAGAATCAAGTGAGAATTTCTCAACTGAAGTACCTCTCGTTCTTATATATAAGCAAATGAATAATTTCTTGGACGAAGAAAATTATTTTCTCAATATCCCAAGAAATTAATTCCTTGTTTGAAGAAATTTAATGTCCTTAGACAAAGGAAAGTTGGTTGCTTGAAACAAATAAAAAAAAACTGGTTTCAAGAATATTATGTATTTAATTCGAACTTATGAGAACTTTGAACTGAGAAAAAATAAATTTGATATAAACCAGGCCTCTCCTTAAAATAAATGCAAAGCGAGCTTAATATTAGTGTGTCGTTTTCTACTGGTAAACATCTAATACCTTTAAATCAAACGTTATTTTATTAAACATGAAAACGGTACTTACTTGAACTTAAGGATTCCTTTCTTGAAATCAAGAAACAAATGTTTTTATTCTTAAGGTATTAGCTCGTCGCAGCACGGCACGGTGCGCCCCATCACAAAACCAATAGCATTACGCTGAGCTGCACATGCTGGTACAATGGGCGCTTGTTCATTCATTTGCATTGTTTTAATTCTATCCGTTTTTTTGACGGGGTGCACCGTATTGTTTTGTGACGGACTAATGTGCTAATGTTGGTTGCAAAAAACTGATTAAAGTTTCGTCAAAAATAATTGAATTGTTGGTTATGCTGAAAAAGCCAGCAGCATGACGAAATGTTACTCAATTGTTTGCAAACAGCAAGACCAAACCCAATACATTATTATAATTTGAATTATGCTGGCAGAGGACGCTATACAGGGTCAGTTGCTTGATAATAATTTTCGTTGGCTAAATATACATATTTGTATCTTACTTATAATATACATTGTTTCTTACATAGGATTTGTATTGCTACCATGTAACACCACATACTTTAAGGTAAAAACTCGAAAAAAATTACAAGTATACATAGTTAACATATGAATAAAATTTGTTTATTTAAATTTTATTTTGTGAACTGTTAAATTATAGGTAAGGAAAAAAATACAAATCGAATAACTTTACAACTAAAAAGTATTTATTTAGATACTACATTTACAGTATGTTTTTTTTAAAGAATAATTCTTAAGTTATGTTAACATACAAAACGAAGCGAACTCTTCATCTAATAGATACAAACTAATACTACATCGTGGCAACTTGTTGTACTTGTTTTAAGAGAGATAACATTTGCCACAAATAAATTTTGTTTTGATATTAGTAAAATTTCAAGAAAATAATTTATTATATTTAAGGACACCTATTAACTCGGATCTAGTAAATTCTCTAAAATAAAGAAAATACTATCTTACATTTAGTAAAAATATGTAAGAACACAGATGTACTTGACAATAGCAAACTTTTTTCTGTGTGTATTCTCAAAAAAGATTTTTTCTCTTTGTACGATTGGTTTAAATGTTTTTGCAACATTTTTTTTACTTATTATTAAAATATGATTTTTTTTATTTTTTCTTTGTGACAAAAATAATAACGTATGCTTCAGAAAAAAAATAACCAAATCCACGCAAGAGGCGTTTTCATTAATTTATCCAGTCATAGTCTCTGTAAAAAAAATTACCTTCACAACAGATAATTCCACTATTTCCTGTGTGATGCAAAAAAAATGAGGAAAAAACTTAGAGGAGTGGAAACATTTACAAGACACAAATCAAACCATCTTGTATTTTTGATTTTATAACGGTAAATTTGTATTAAATACTCTTTTTTTTACATAACCTTTAATGTAAAGTTTGGGTTACCCCAAATTCTAAGTAATATTTCAAAATTTTTTTTTATTATAATTACAGCTTTTATTGGTAAAATTCCTGATATTTCTTACAGTGTAGTTTTAACATATGTGTACAATACTTAATAAATTAAGAAAATAAGTATTGCAAGTGTTTAAAAACAAATTACAGTATGCTTTGCGAGCATGAAATGAACACACCTATTCCTATGTGCGAATATGTGTTTTATGTATAGTTTAGGTCGACCATGTGTCGACATTCACCCAGAAAGAAGAACGTGTAAATCAATGCAAGAAATTTCCAGAATTTAATATTTTCAAAAATATGACTTTACTTAACACTTAAGCTTTAGAGAATTACCAAATCCTATAGAAAAAACACCCATCAAATAAAACAACGAAGTCTTATATACATAACAATAAAACACAAACTAGTGATAGGTATTTCTTTAGATTAGAATGTAGTTTAATGAGCGATTGCATTTTTTTTTAATTCTCATAAAAATAGCTTTATTTCATACTTTAAGCAAACATATGTTCATATAGAAATTTTAAAGTCCGTGATACGTCAGAAGCAGATGTCAAAAGAATGTATTGAAATGAAATAAGTAACATATAACGTACTTTCAAAAACGGTAGACTTCCTGCCTAGGCAGGCAAAAATGTCACTAAAGGTTGGCCACACTAGATTCCACATGACAGACGTGTAAGAAATTGTCATTAAGCTACTGTTCAACCATGCTAAGATGGACTGGGGCCTGTTGCATAAAAGTACAATTACAATTTACAGGTGATATTTTTTTACAATCTGTCAAAATTTGACTTATATATACATATTTTTGCAACGCCTGTAAGTCAAATTTTGACAGATTGTAAAAAAATATCACCTGTAAATTGTAATTGTACTTTTATGCAACAGGCCCCTGGTGTCTTCATTGCACTTATTATTGATAAATAGATATTAAACTAGCAAGAAAATTTCACACAAAGATTTATTCTCGGAAACGTCAAAATACTAAGGTATGTAACATGTGTACCAACTTGTACTGTCAACTCCCTAGTGTCAAAATTTCTTTTCTATGTTCAATGCAAAATTAAGATTTATCGGCCCAAAAAACACACGGCCAGAAATTCTTTTGCGAGTGCTCATACTTGCAAAACTTTAGTTTCTGGCCTAGTGATACAAATAACTATGTTTTAAAAAATCTGCTGAAATTTCATGTTTTTTTTTTGACAGCATACAAAGCTTGACATTCAAAAGATCTTTCAAATGATGTATTGCAACACCTACATTTTTATTTAAAAAAAAATATGGATGACGTCACCACGTTCACATAGATGTCGAAAATAAAAACGTAATTTGACAAAACACCTGTTTAAACAAGTTTATTAATACAAAAGCTCGAAAGCTTATGGGGATGATACTCAGAAATCTTTCAGATTCTTTTGAAGCCATATTGTAAACATCTTACGCCAAGTCACCCTTGTAAATTTATAGGTAAATTGAAACTGTTAGGATGATTACATATCCGGACAAAGTAGAACTAATTTTTGTCGTGCTTATATTTAAGAAATGTTATTAAAAGAACTTCTTGTACGAATCGAATAATCAATCCATTCATTTTAATAAACAGCATTTATACGTCGACATGCTGAAAACATTAATTGATGGTATAAGCACGTAACCGTAGAGAAAACAGCTGAAGCAGCATTTAGCTAGAGGCCATCGAAAAAATGAAGTGATTCTTAATACACGATTACAAACGATTTGGTATCACGAGAACATATTGCAATAATAGTGTATGTTTTAAACGCGTGCACGCACATAATCTAAAGTAGATAATCAGGAAATTCTTAAGGCAATAGATGCCCTGGTATGCAAAATACCTGAATAGGATGTAATTCAAACGTGGGCCGGTATTACAGATTTCTCCATTTGAAGTGACAACATCAAAATCAAACAACTGTCAAATTTTCAGTAAAGCAAAATTTGTAGTGTATAAAAAAATCAATAAATTTTCGGTGAATAAATTCTAGTTTTATGAATGACGGGAAAAAATCAATCGTTCTTTAATCGGGCGCATTTTTTTAATCATAATGTCCAGGAAGTTGTACTCGAAATGGTGGGTTCTCACCAAGGACCAATTGGCAGAGCTGCAGAAATACGATCACTTCTTGAAAAATACCACAAAGGCCACTAGGGAACGCGGTTTAGCAAATTACTTGGTGTCGGGGTTGTACGTGAAATACTGCATGATCGTGCAGGATATGGATGCTTGTTTGGATCAAATGGCTCAAGTAAATACAGAATAAAAATCGGGTGAAATGCTTAAGATAGTATATGTTCTTTATGCTTCAAAAGAAGAAACTATAGGATATTTGCTAATATATACACAAACTAGATTAAAATACTGAACTACAGAAAACATTGAGTGTCTACCAAAAAAAAAAAAAACTGTTTCCAAAGGAATACTTAAATATAAAAACAAAATTTTGATTCAACAATTTTACACGATTAGAAGTGAAGGGGTACAAAGATGATTACAAATATGAAGAGAACTAGGACGGTCACCTTGATATAAAAAGATAAATTTTAGAATGAATTATTCTGATCACAACTTAATGGAGCAGGTAGATACTTACCCAAATTTAGGAAAATTAGATCAGATTAGATATGGTGTATCCATAAATGCCTACTTTGCCGGACAAAACACGTGCAGAAATCTTTTATAGGTATGAGTAATCTAGGCAACCAAATTTAAATTTCCCACAATTATTTTTAGTAACTTCAACGTTGAATCATGAAATTACTAGCAATTACATTAATACTTCTCTTAGTACTTTTATGTCGAAGTTACTAAAAATAATTGTGGGAAATTGAAATTTGATTGTCTGGGAAGTTATTATAATTTAATAATATCATTCTGAATTCAATGAACATTAGCAATTGTCAACAATATAACATTCAATTTCACAACGAATGGGTACATACCTAGATTACATAGAGTTATATCTACATTCATAACATAGCAAATTTGGAGTCTCTACTTGCAGTATTAACCGAGATATTAATTTCTGAATAATGCAATGATTATTATTACAAAAAAAAAGAAAAACTTAAATAACTCAAAAACGGCAACAGGTAGCTATAGGAATAGCTGATGAAAACTGACGTATTTATGGTCGTAGAATCTAAAAGTGAATAACAAATTAGATCATTCTATTTAAAATAAGTAAGTTGACGTCCATTTTCGGTCAACCGGAAGTGATATTTTGGTTAAAGTATTCACATTTATAGTTCCAATCGAACAGATAATGGTGCCAAAATCTCAAATATAAGTAAATAATGGAACATCATCAACTTTTAATGAACCACTTAGGTGGAATATCCTGTATATGCAATGCATTAAACGACTTTATAGCCATATAAAATGGACCCAGCTCATACTGGGTAATGGCGTGAGTTCGAATTTGATAGGCTCCACATGTCCTGTATCCATTGCATTAAAAACATCAGGAACGTTAACGAATTTATAGATTTGTAATTGCAGAAAATGTAATTCTTAAGGGCTATATACTTTTCTTACCTAACAATGTAGACTTATAGCAATACTACACACACACACCTGCCACATACAAAGCTTTTAACACAACTAAATTCAGATACAGTATTGTAGCTACACCTAATTAACTTTTTTTAATCAGTTGTAGAAGCTATGGCAATGAACCTTTTTGTATGAAAAGAGTTTTTACAAAGTCAAGATTTGGCCAACTATAATTAAAATAGAAAGTAGTTTTTTATTTTACCATTCTTGCGTTATGAACTGGAAATCCATCTAGCTAGGAGAGCAAATTTGGCCTCACATCCAATAGCAAGTCATCAAACACTTCAATTAATTCAGTATTTAAAAAAATTAAAAATGGGCAAATAATTCGTGTATTTAAGATTCCGTACCATACATTAACTTTCTGCGAATATTGGCTTTTATAATTGATAATCCATTTTGCGTTTTATAATGCCCAGTATCTACATAGAAAGAAAATGTTGTAAATTTTCAAACAATTATAGTAAGTTTCGCACAATAAGTTGTTGAACATATATAGGAACGAGCACAACTTGTATTACCACAAAATTGTTAACGAAAGTGATGGCATCTTTTGCAACAAAATACACACTTTTATTATATAATTTATGTTGACAGAACTTATATATTACAGTGATACTAAGTGCAGATCACTTGTTGCAAATAATAGGTTTAGGCCAGTGGTAATAGTTGCAACTAATCTCAACAACAAAATATTTACAGTATTTTTGCTACTATTACAAATATGTATAGGGAACCCACATTAAGATTTTGCGTACAGATCATCTACGCTGTTGCTACAATTAATATAACTAGTGTGAATAATTATTTATTTACTGTATAATGTGTTATAATATAACCTACCTATAAAGGAAGCATAAATTGCATATTGCTTGCCGCAAATGCAATAGTGAATTTTCAGTATAATTTTACATACAGCTGGACTGTTGGATCAAAGGATAAAGGGTCCTCTTAATTTGAGAAGTGTTGATCTCATTAACTTATTTTGTTCTATATGTCACGTTTGTGCATTCTCCTTCGCCGATGTACAATGTCTTTTTCCGGTATATGCACTAAATCAACATTTTATAACCGTGTCTGAGTGAACTAAGAGAAGCGCCATCTTTACAACAATAGCTGTATCACATATACCTATTGAACGTAACTATGCGGGTAGAAAACTTCTCCATAATAATAATGCTCAGATCACAGAACCTGTTTACAAAAGTGTGGGCTAGGTTTGGAAAAAAGTAATTTGAACATAATAATTACATTAAATGAACTACAATTGTGGTTAGCATAATCCTTGTTTCTTAATAATATTCACCTTGTTAATTCAAGAGTACTTATTGTTTAAGTGAAGTTAATGGTGGTGATTTATTAAATTAATAAACTAGAAGTAACAAAATAATATTTTTAATAAAGTTTTTATATCAATTATTTTCTTAATTTTCGCAAATATCTTAAAAATAAACGACATTTTATTAGTTTGAGAGTTTGTTTGTTGATTTCATTAACGATATCACGTAAATCTCGAGGGCTGTTAGCAGTTGGTGGATATAATTATTACTGCTATGTCGACAGGCCGATGCTCGTCTTAACATTAGCTTATTTGCTTCAGAAATAACAATTCGTACATTTTGAGATATGTCCAAAATCTTGGCAGACCGACGTCCTTCTTAACATTAGCGGAAATCAGAATATTGCAATTATAGCTAATTAATTATTAATTCGATCCATGAACAGTATAAAAATTCTTGTTTATAACTTTATTATATTTACTAGTTGTAAAATATTGTAAAACATTTCACAATATCTTCCTGAGGATTGTGTTATAATATTTTCTGACAGTTTTATTGTTTTTTTTTTTTTGTAACTATGGAATACCAAACTGCAGAGACGATGTTTAAAAATTTCGCATAATAGTAAAAAAAATTCTTACTACAATTTTCGTCCAATAGTGAAGTGTAAATATTACTATGCGGATTTTTCTCCGAGTCTAGAACAAAAATACACAATTGGTGAAGCTATTTTCATTGCTGAACATTTTTTTTTAATTCTTTGTCATTTAGAAAATTGTCTTGAGCGTATAGACAATACTCAATTCTTCTATTGAGATCCCTTTCTTCAAGAGCATATAAACATTATCACATCACCAACAATTCGAATAATTTCATCTTTTTTAGCAATTACTTAAATGTCTGTTGGCTATTGCTCAGCAAAGTTCAATAGTTAACAACTCAAGTAAATTGTTTAGTGACTGACGTTTGACGTTTACTGACATATTGTTTTCTTGCTTCATGGCACTCTTATTATTGTAATAACAAACTATTTACCTATAGTATAAGTGTCAAATTTAAAAATCAAAAATTTTCAGCGAAATTTAGAGTTAGGGCTTGTTGAGTGATTTATAACAACCTTTATTAATACTTTTTTTGCTCTATCTTAATCGCTAGTATGACAATGCTTGAAAAACTGATTTTTATTTTAATTATAGCTGGGTAGATATTGACTTTATAATAACTCACTTCACTTCATACAAAAAGAAAATGCATTGTCGTGGCCTATACAACTGATTGCTTTGGATATAAACACCTTATGTAGGTGTCCCAGTGAAAAGTGAAACAGATCTTATATATTATTAAGCGTGTCAAATTGAAATTTAAAAAATTAGAACGGAAGTTTTGAATGCAACACTGTTCCCTATGTAATACTGTAATCCAACTTTATCTTGTAAATAATAATAGCATAGAGTTTTTTTGAAGCATTAGTACACATTATTTCTTATGCATTGAACTCCCAAAGCTTTATTAGTGCAATTATCTAAATGATTAAATATAAAATAGTACCAAAAAAGCGTCACTATGAGGAAATTAATGGATGCAGCTGTAACACGCCTGCGGGAACTCAAAGAAATGTTAAAGGAAATCGATTTGTCCGAAATCCATTACGTGGATGGCGCCCTAATTGAATTGAAATTGGTGCCGTATGATATTGAGATTTTGGATCCAGCATTGATGTTCCCGCGTCCAGAGAACATTCAGCAGATGTGGGAAAGAGTTCAGGTAATTACTGTCGCTTATTTTGCCATGTTTAGGACTTTTCTCTTAAAAAGCAGAAAAAAAAAATTGTAGAAAGGTGAGCGTTTGTACACGGCTCCACCACCACCACCAGAACCAGAACCAGAACCAGAAAAAATGGATTCGATTCAACGATTACTTAATCCGGAAACGCCAGGTGAGTCTGCAGAAGCTAAGCCGGCGGAAGAAAAACCACCAGATGAAAAACCACCCGAAGAAAAGCCACCTGAAACTCCAGCGGAGCAGGAACCACCAAAGGAAGAGAAGAAACCCAAAAGGTGTTTTTAAATGATTTACTCTTATATCAAGAGAAAAAGAAAAAATGATTTACTTGCAGGAGGCCGGTCAAAAAATATGTCATTGAGCCGAAAGTGTTGACCGAGGAAGAAGTGGAAGCGATCAAACGAAAAGAAGAACGCAACTCTATAGTGAAATTAATCCAAACGCACGAGAGGGCGCGGCAGGCGCGTCTATATTTTTTGGATCGAAGTCGGATAAAAATGAAAACACCTCGCCCTGGTATGCTACCACCGAAGGAAGCTGCACCAGATCCGGCGATAACAAACGCGGCGGCCACACGTATTCAAAGCTTGGTCAAGGGATACCACACTAGAGAAGAACTGAAAAGGAGGGAGAGAAATAGGAGACTATTGATTGGTTAGTGTCAAAATATCTTCACTCAATTCTTATACTTACTATAACTGTTACCTAATTTTGAATCCGAATATTTATACCACTAAATTTTCTGCAAGCTGTTCCTAAAGTGATTATTCATTTAGAAACTTTTTACCTTAAAAATATTTTTTTATACTTCTAACTATAACTTCTGATGCAAGAATAAATTCTTCATTAATAAATATTAAGGATTAGCATGCCTATTGCTAGTAGTATCCAAGACAATAAGGGGAACCTGAATGGCCAAGTGCAATTGCAAGTGGACTTACAAAGAATGAGAATTTTTTTTTTAAATCATGTTTGCTTGCTTCTCTTTTTTGTGTATTTTTTCTGGACGTTCACAACCATGTTTTTTTTTTTTGCGATTACAGCGCAATCTGTTGCAAATCGAAAAAAAAAAGTTTCAAACAAAATCTACATACTTTGTCACGTGCGGTTTTAAGAGTCAATTATTTTGCGTTATTATAAGTTAAATTTATGAATTATAAATTATTAATTTGGCATTTTTTAATTGTAATTCCGTTTTTGTGACATGGTTAGTTTGAGATCTTCTCATCGCGCGCCGTCCGCGAAGCATCGTTCCCACATGCTGCAAGGTCGGTTTACGCAGAATCCGACTCCCACTCGCGACCGCGTAGCAGGGATAGTCTGAGGGCTATAAAAGCCGCCGCGAAACACGTGCTCAGCAGAGAGTGACATCCGCTCTCTCTGCTAAGCTGAGTGTCGGCTGACAAGCTGATCTCGCATAGTATCCGTTTCCAGGTATTACGTTGCGAGTGTCGTCCTTAAAGGGTGTACCACACGTAATCACCGTCCGTTTCCGTAAATTACGTTCGAGTGCCGTTCTTCGGAGTGTGCCTCACGTAATATCCGTCCGTTTCCGTAAATTACGTTCGAGTGCCGTTCTTCGGAGTGTGCCTCACGTAATATCCGTCTGTTTCCGTATGTTACATTGGAGTGTCGGCTAATTGCTGATCTCATGTAATTTCCGTTCTTGTGTACACAATTCCTATGTTAATTTGTAACGCGAATTGTCACTTTTAATTACCGCTTTCCCGAATTAAAAGTCACTACATAAGTCACACTAAGTTATTGCTAGTTTACACGGTCACACCAGTTATTCTCCGATAGTTGTAGACCGCGAGCTTACCGTTTTAATTATTTTTGAAAGCGCTAACTTACTAGTTCGGTTACTGCTATTTGTTATTCCACAAGCGTTTAAATTCATCGGCGACGAATAGCTAATTTCATATTGTTATTTTATTTTTCATGGCACGTATTTTGCATTATATTATTATTGTTCAGTTTAATATTTACACGAGTGTACATGCAGTTTTATTTGTATATTTATATGTAAATATAGAACTCACCTGTTTACATCTGTGTATCTCTTTTTTTGTACGACCGTTGTTTTGCGAAATAAATATTCTTGTATTTAAAGGACTTATTATTTCACTGTATCACCGAAAGTTGCGAATAAACTGACTAAGAACCCTGATTTCACTCCGACATTGTTGCTATCTCATTAGGGTTGATTTTAAATAATTATTTGTCACGTCAAAACATATACGCAACGAGGAATATTGAAAGCGCGACGGGCAGGACTGACGAGCTGTTTAAGGACCCTACTATCAGCGCTATTACTTCAGGTTTTCACCGCTCAACGTCATCAACCGTTTTGTAGGCAACCACTTTAGCGCGCGTTCGAAGATTTGAGATAGAGAGAGTAGCTAATAACAGATAGTAACATTAGGTAAATCATTAGCAGAGAAAGAACGTGACAATGGCGTAGAATCCGAATCTGCAATACAAAATGGAGGTTCCCATTTAAGATTTCAAAGTTGTCCCCCCTCCCACTCTGGGAGGCGGGGGGAGGTGAGGTGGGGGATCGAGTTCGGTACCATTCAGTGAGCCTCCTACATTATAACAAATCTTAATACGATCTTTTTTTTGATTTGATGCAGTGTTTTAGAGATATTCCGTTGTCTCAAGTTAAAAAACTCACCCTGTATAAACCAAATATACTAGCACTCATATGGTAATGGTCAAAGAACTGTTCTATTGGCGAAGTATAGATGGCACCACTAGCATTTTTTTTATTGTAATGCATTTGTAGTGTCAAAGCAGAACGCGCACTAGATCCACGCGGTTCGATTAGTTCAGAAAAGAACAATCGGCAGTTTTTGCTATACATGTTCGACATTTTCCGATGCGATCCGATCCGAACCAGTGCGTGGCCCTTCATTTAACTTCACGTATAGCAAAAACTGCCGATTGCTGTTTTCCGAGCCGACCGAGCCAAGTCGAGTGCGCGCTCTGCTTTATGCATTTCTATAAGAGAACACTAGTGGTGCCATCTATATTTCGCCAATGGAACATTTCTTTAATGATGTGTATAATAGTATAATATTTAGTAATGCTGAAATTATTTTATATGTTCGCAGAAAAACCGATTTATTTGCGGCAACAAAATATATTTTGTCAACTTAGTTAATTCAAAAGATGATTCGTTATTTGAAGTAAACTAAGATTAAACCCAATGTTGCAGCAAGAAAAATATTTAGGAAAAAAGTTTAATCATCTTAACCAAATTTCAACATCACTTTGTTGTTTTGACGTAGTAAAGTATTTTAAACATTCAACGGTCTCTACCTAATTGCTGAGAACAACAACTGAATCGCTGTAACACATATTTTTGGTTAAATCAACATTTTTTTCGGGAATGTCGATCAAAAACATTCTGCTCATTTTCTTATAGCAGTTTTCTCCCTATATAGTATAGCAAATACGTAAAATATTTATGTGTTACAAAAATTGTCGCATAGATGGCGCTTCTCCTATTTTATTGCAGTAAAAGAACATCTAAAATCAAAATTATAGTTCATTCAATTAAATATTCATTGAAATTGAATATTCAAAATTAGATAAGTTTAAGCATAATATATATTTGAATTAACTGAAATGTTTTGATTATTTTAAATAAAATTTTGGTTATATGTTGTATGTGACCTTATATGATTTATATCATTGAAATATTTCGTTTAGTTATGCTAACATATGTAATAAATTTAACCAAAATATAATGACTAGATAATTTGGTTCAGATAAACTAATATTTGTTTAAGTCACAGTAAAAACGTGTGTAACACTCGGTTGATATTAGCATACATATGTTTTATCAAGAATCTTCAGTGCTACTGGTCAACCTGATGTATTATGCGGAGAAATTCGTATATCTACTTAATAAGTGAAAGAATAATTGAATGAGAATTTAAGATGGAAATCTCACTCAATTATTCTTCCACTATTTGTTTGCTCGTGTTTAAGTGTACTATTTAGCATAACCAAGTTTTGGTACTGTCAAACAGATCAGTTTTTCAGTGTACTTGGTCAGTCTATTTGTATATAATCACTACCCCAGTTGCAATAAAGCCCGAGTTCTAGATAGTAGATAAGTGTTCTGAGACACCTGTACATTTATAGGCATGGTTTCGCCGAGCTGGAGATCGCATGAAGAATTCGATAAAATCCAAAAGACACTCGAGAAACGGCGAGAAATCGTCAGACAACACATAAGGGACTACATCGATGCGAACATCAAAGAAAAAGATCGTGTAGTAAGGGTAGTTGCTCCAGGTTTGATGGAAGACATCGGCGACGAGATCAGGGAATGGTTCTATCAGTGGTACATCAGAGCGCGGTGCTTCGATAAGATACCACCACCACAAAAAGGTGGAACAGTGCTGGTGGTTAGATGTGAGACTTTCTCGCCCGAAGAGTATTTGGACGAGGTGGAAAGGAAACGTAAAGAAAAGGAGAAGCTGAAAAAAGCCGGTGGCGGAAATAAAGCAGCGAAGAGGCCAAAAAGAAAAAGTTAGAAGCGGAAAAGAAGAAGAAGGAGGAGGAGAAAAAGAAAAAGGAAAAGGAGGCCAAACTGAAAGCGAAAAAGAAAAAAGGAGCCGATTTCGAATTCACGTTCGAAGAGTCCCCGGCGGATCACATAATCACGGAAGGCATGACGGAATATAAGACATTGTGGAGCGAAAGGAAAGACGAGGACAACCCAGAAGACAATGTGTACATGGATATGATTACCGAGCAGAAATGTTACGAAATACAATTGGAGGTAAGAGAGAAAGTCGACGAGATGATGAGGATCGAGTTGGATCTTTTGAACGACGCTTTAGCCTACGACAAAGCTAAAGGTAAGAAAAAGAAAGGTAAGAAGGGCAAGAAAGGCAAAAAGAAGGGCAAGAAAGGCAAGAAAGGTAAGAAAGGGAAGAAAAAGAAGGACATGACCGCACACAGGACCACTGAGGACCTCTTCCAAGAACTAGTCGATAACGGCATCATCCGCACTTACCCTGTGACCCATTTAAGCGAGTTCAGGGGCGATTTGAGTTATTCGAACTGGGAGAAACGTTTGGAGGAGTTTGACCCACCGGCAGCGATTGGAGATATCCGACAAGCTGTCGCTCTAACTTGTATTTTGCCTTTAGGCGTGGAAACTTTAAAACGAAGACCGCGATCTGCACTCATCGTAGGAGCCAGGCAATCCGGAAAACATCTACTGGCTAACGCGATCTTTACAGAAACGAAGTGCGTCCTGTTCGATCTGTCGCCACCCGTACTAGCTGGAAAGTACGAAAGCAAAGAGGTACGTGGAAATATTACCGTTCTTTACAGCCTAGAAATAAATATTTCGCAGGAAATGAAATTATTGGTGCATTTGATTAACAAGATGAGCCGGTTACTGCAGCCGTCCATAATATTTATCGATGGTGCTGAGAAAACGTTTTACAAGAAGGTCCCGGCAGCCGAGAAAGATTTGAATCCGAAGAAAATGGGGAAGCAACTTTTTAAGGGGATAGTGAAAACTATAAAGCCAGAAGACAGGGTTCTCTTGTTAGGAATTACTAATCAACCGTGGGCTGCTAAACAAAGTGGATTGAAAAAAGCTTACGAAAGGGTGAGTCATTGGATGCACGAGTTTGAACAAAATTGGTTGCCTTCTCAAAATGAGCATATTAACCTTAAAAATACAGGGCCTTTTAATTGAAGCGAGCCACTTTAATTACCTGCTGTGATTTATATAAAATGTCAATTGTCATATCAGCTATAAATTTGAATAGGGAAGTATTCGTCTTCGTTATGGACAAAAGTATGGTTAAAGTTTACTGAATTATCAATGGAAACCAGTTGATTTTTAAAAATGAGTAATGATTTCAAGAATTTGTTGGCTTTTGGTTTATTAGAACAACTTTTAGCTGTTAATAATAACACTAACTCTAAAATAGGCAATCAAAAGATACATGACATAAAAAGGTTATTTGTGTTTTTGTATGAATAAACCTAACTTGCAAAATCATTTCAATTACTTCTTAACATTTTCGTAAAATTACTTATAGGTAGATTGCCTTAGGATACGGTGCTCACATTACAAATACAATCATTCATACAGCAAGAAGGACAAACAGTAATAGCACTTGAAAGTAGAATATCTGCTCAAACATGGAAATGCTACATTTTTAAAGTATATTGGTTAAGGCTTTAACCATTTTTACGGTTACCAGAAGTGTGTGGAACAAAATTTTTACGTGGCCATATAACAATATCTGTTATAAACCGAATAATATCGGAAATAAAGAATATAATGCACTTGTAAATCAAATTAGTAAGAATTCAAAAAGAAAGCATTATTATTAAACAAAGATATTTCCATATCTTTGTTCACGTAAAACTATTCGAAACATCCGTCATAAATGTATATGTTTACATTATTTTACAAACTTGTTTGTAAACACAGAAAAAAACACACCCACACAATTTTTTTTTATTCAGTTTTGACTATGTAGAAATACCAGCTTTAAAGAGGGTGACGTATATGATAGCCTTGTATATATCCCAATTAAGATGTAAGGTGTTTAATACTTTCGCTGATATACAAATTTGCCCAACGTTTCCTGTTCCTTGCTAGCACTTTTCCGCTGTTCCAATCCAAGCCTCTCTCCTCCAAGCACTAACCCATCACGTTGTTCCACTTTTACATGATCTCCTCTTATCCTCTTCTTCTGCGGCTATGTTTTCCTCTGGTGCTCCAGTCGAATTAAGTGTCCAAATCACTTTAGTTGTTTCTCTATACTGCCTTGGATCGATTTTAAATATGTTCTTACTACCTCGTTCCGAACTCTGTCTCTCTTCTTTTGCCTCGGAAGGTGATAATAAAGAAGGTTTCACTTCACAGCACTGATCACACATTCAATATAACCTTACACACATCTTCCTCTTCCATGTGATTATTCGGAATTTGCGTTAAAAGTAATGTTAATTTATCATACTGAATTGGCGGGAATTAGAATGTTCTCTTGCGATTAATTTATTAATAACATCCTTGAAAGCGTTTTATTACGACAAATATTTCGCGTTTCTATCGTTTTGATTGATTTTGACATTTTTAATTTTATTTATTCCCTTTCCTTGTGTAATTGAAGTTTGACTCTGTAGATGGCGCTCGTTTGCGATATATTCTATTATTTAGGAATTTAGGAATTAGAATTTTCTCTTGCAATTAATTTATTAACAACATCCATGAAAGCGTTTCATTAGAACAAATATTTCGCGTTTCTTTAGTTTTCATTGATTTTGACATTTTTAATTGTATTTATTCGCTTTCCTTGTGTAATTGAAGTTTGATTCTGTAGGTGGCACTCGTTTGCGATGTATTATATTATTTTTAATTTAATTTCTTTTTGCGATATTTTTGCCGTGATATGATCAATATTTCTAAGTAATAAAGTGGAATTTCATTTTTATTTTAATATTTTGTTCTTTATGTTCGCTTTTCAAGTGAATTTGAATAATGTATTTTCTTCAAAATGATATTATCAAGGATACCACGCCACTACCAAACTAAACGCTATGCTTGCGCAGCAATATTCTTTCTAATTGTCAGAACCACGCATAAGGCTGTCTCCGTTGCTAGATGTTTCCCGCCTATATACTTTTTCCCTCTAATAACGTTTTAATTTTAACACGTCGGATAATGTACAGTGATACAACATAGCAAACTCATTGCAACCATTATGATGACACTAGCATGTCATACTTTATGTTATTCTTAACGTTTTACGTTATTTTAATGTAAATGATACAAAGGGGGATTAGCTACATAAAACGAAGTTTTCGAACCATTGAATTGAAATTTATGCAACCTGTCATACTGCTGTGTATTAATTGAAATAAATAAAAAATGCAAAATGATTTTAAAATGAAAAAGAATAAAAAATATTAGCTATCTCAACTAAAAAGATTTTTTATAATTTTTTTATAAAAAGACTATTAATCTCAGAGTTACCCTCGCGAATTAAAACTTTAATCTAACCACGAAAAGTAAATTGTGAGTAAATGAAATCAGACTTTCTTAATTACACGAAAAATTGTAAAGGTTTAAATATAAAATAAAAGAACAGAATTTTTATAGCCCAGTGACGCTATTAAACAATAAATTTATTTCAACAAAACGGGTTAAAATACAATTGCGCAGAAAAAGCCCCTGAACTGAAGGTTCTGGCCTAAAATAAAAACTGCACTAGACTCTAATTTAAAATAGGACAATGCTATTTCCTATGCAAAGCAAAAAACGAAGGGTTTTATTTGTTCAGGAAGATTATTCAATCTATAAAACCTTTGAATTTCAATCCACGTATAACGTATTTCACAAATTAAAATAATCTAAGCGTGGACAAATGCTAGAAATTTACAAAAATGAAAAAGCTCACCCAAACGAGGTGATAGGAAAAATTAAAAATGAAACAGCAGATTAATAGAAAAATTAACTCTTTCAATATAAATGAGAGAAAAAACTAAAATAAATCTTCCTAAACAAAAAAATAATAATTGATCTTATATCTACCAAGTGTACACTTCAATACATTAACAATTATTACAATAATAATTCCTTGATTGACTATATTAAAGAAGAAAGTTAAATTTTTCAATACAAAATGAATAACGAAATAGCAACAATTACTTAAGAAAATACGTCTACTTACATCAACAAACACAAAGAAAACACAACAACCAAAATATGCAACTTAAAATACATCTCAGTGATAAAAGGGTAGTATGGCTCACGGAGTCCAAAACCACAGTAGTACTAAGCTCTCTCAATGGTTTTTGTTAGATTTTTAGAATTTGTATATGGCATGTGTAACAACTTTTCATGATTGCTATCAGCCTATCTGCTATTATACTTTTTAAGATGTACTGGCGATCTTTATTTATGGTTGAATCATTGCTATGGGATAAATATTATTTTTTTTTGTTTTGTAGTTGCTTTGGATCATTTTTAAGTATTATTTTCTATTCAGGTCATTTTTATACCCCGGACTGATTACGGAAGCGCGTATCTATACCTGTACGAATTACTTATGAAGTACCACGCAGTCGATCGAGACATAGAACTTTCGAGTTTGGCCAAATTAGCTGTCAATTACCCAATGGGTCAGATCAAGGAGTTCGTAGAGACGGTCATGCAACCGAGGCGCATCATTCAATTATCGTACAATCCACTTCATCAAATGGAACTCTATACTTAATGGTCGCTTCGAAGCAAGGTCCGGTAACCGATAAAGAATACAAGAAATTCACTAAATGGTACAATAAGACTCCACTAGGCAAGAGGAGAGCGAAATTAAACAAAAAATTAGAGAAGAAACGAGAAGCGGATAAAGCGGCCGCGGAGAAGCAGAAAAAAAAGCGATGACGCTGTTACGTGTATACATAATTTTTTGTACATCGTTTTTAATTTTATTATTTCGGTTGATGTAATACTATATACATAGGTGCTTCTTTTATTTTTTTGGAATTCGCTGTATATATATTTTTTTTGCTGTAAGCTAAGTTTTAATACATGTTAAACTGAACGTAGAACCTCGTGTTACTTTAAAATCGATGTGCGGAAACCGGGATGGGATTTGTTAAAGATCTTGCAACAGTGTGTAACGTATTATTGCCGCCTGGGGTTATTTACAGATCGAGTTGCAGCCGTCGTTTCACATCACGATTGATTGATTTTCTGTGTCGTCTAACCAACTTTGCACGTTGATGATATTAGCTTTCGGCCACTATCTTCGCCGATAAACGTGTATCAACCTAAACATAATTAGATATTGTATTGTATTGTATTGTATTATATAGATATATGTATATGCATAATAATTGTCATAGGAATATGACACATATGTCATTTGCAACACCAATTTTTTGATATCGATAACGTAATGAATTATAATACCAATACCAATAGTATAAGTGCATAAGTATAGTATTAGGAAATCTCGATGAATTTACACTCTATCTAATGAAAAAATATATCACTTGTCATGTGATTTATTTCATGTTAGAATTTCACAATCAATTTAGCAAAATTACTACAGACGTCCCTGTAAAAATATATTCTTCAAAAAAATCTACTTCAAAAGTTCGTACACTGCTATTTTTTTGGGGAAAATTTTACGTATTAACTTTTAAACATTCCTTACTAATAAATTTGCTGTTCATATTATGCGATAATACATTTTGCTTTGAATGAATGCAGTTACACCTTGAAAACGTGGAGAATTCCACATTCTCCACAGATCTTTCATAAGTAGTACATTATATACACATTTCTCTCTTCCCTCTCTTCCCTCTCTTTTATATGTACAGCTCCTGTCACAAAAAGGTTAACAATCTGAATCGCGATTTTGGTTATATATTCTTAGGTTGAACTATAAATACAACTGTGTTTACTGGAGCTAGTTTTATTTATGCCAGTCAAAGAGTAGTCCACATACGTAACGTTCACTTGTGTGTTGGTGAATTCGTATTTTATGTCCACTATTCAGTTGGTGCATTTTTTACGAAAGTTGTGAGGACGACCGTGATTTATTAGTTTTCAAATAAGAGTTTTCATTCAGTTTAAAGAGCAAAAAGTTTGCCACAAAAAAGGAAAGCATTTGTGTTTATCTGATATTCGCCTCTTATATGTATAAATAAACATATTTTTTATTGACACCTTGCATAATAATCATAAATATAATTACGGACAAATGTCATACGCTTATTTTTCATAAACAAATTAATAAATTAATTCTTTATTTTTATTTTTCTATTGTTTTTTATACTAATAGTTTCTAAATAGTTAGGTTTTCATTGCTTTGTTTTACTACACAATACTGAAAAATAAATTGCAAGTAACTCTTCTCTGCGACTGTATATCTTAACACTAATATTTGGACTCTTCTTTTTAATAGTAAAAAAAATAGAACATTGAATATTTCAAATGGAAGCAAGTGTTAGACTTGCATAAATTTAAGGCCTATTAGTATTACATATTCAACTTTTTGGAAGCAAAGTTTTGTGACTTGAAATTTTCCATAATGCGGACCGCACTTGAAAGTTACAAAATGACAAACTGATAAACTGCAAAGATTGCAAGTTTTTTTACAGTAAGAAAATAACAAATTAATATATTTCTGTTTTTAACTGTAATAATTAGGAGTAATTTTTCCCAAGAAATGTTTTCCTGCTCACGCAGGATTCGAACCTACATCTCCATAGCCGTCCTGCCGGGCTTTTCAAGATCTAATACCGACATATGTTCGGGTAAAACGCTCGAATCGCATCCTCTACTAGTTTAATTGGTAAAGCGCCCGTCCGGCAAACGGGGGGATGTAGGTTCAAATGCTGCGTGCGGAGAAAAATTTTCTTGGGAAAAATTACTCCTAATTATTATAGTTAAAAGCAGAAATACATGAATTTGTTATGCTGATAAACTATTGGAAAAAGTGGACGATGCCTTGCAAGAGATTTCTGTAGAATTTTGCGAGAAACTTTTGGATTCTATGCCGTTCAGATTATAGGAAGTAATTGAAAATGATGGAGTATGGACACATTATTAGATGTTTAAAGGCTGAAGAAATATATTTATGCAAAGTTGCATTCACTATTGAAAATTATATATTTATTAATTTATATTCCAATTGACTTATTGCTAAATGTTACAATTAAAAAATTACAAAATTAAAAGAAACAAATTTGTCTATCCAGTACATAAATTAATAAGAACATCCAGAAGCAGAATCTATTTTACTAAGAAATACATAAAAATATTATTTCAACGTGTGCATGTTTGTGTCTTGATAACAAAAAATAAATTATAAAAACAAGAAATCCTGTGTCGGATAAATACACAATGAATCATACAAAACATCTGTTTACGTCGATAAGCCGTAGCCATAGTAAAGCTATGGTCCGTCTTAAATGCACTCGCCACATACATTTTCGCGCAAGTCGTTAACTTTTTTTTGGTAGGAACTGTACGTCACATAATGTCATTACCTCATCATCGACTTATTTCACCTTAATTTTCTTCTGACATATCATACCTGAAGATGGCGACACGCCGAAACATATATTAAACTTGATTGGAAAGGACATTAATATTTTTATTTCTACTACAATTGTTAAATTACGTTCGTTTGAAGTACGCACCATCAAAAGCAAAAGTGACTCAGAATTAAATAGAGAAGAAATACAAAAGAAACTCCAATGATTCTATCTCTATTTATGTCAAACCTGAGTCAAGACTTTTGTCTTTGATAGTGTCTATATGCAATAGCTGCTCTCATGGAAGTTTGACTTCGCAAAGAAACATGTTTTATTGACAATTAAAGACGCGAGTAAATGAAGGTGTTATGTTACAAAATCAAAGTTTTGCATATATTAAGGTTCTTCCATCTTTAAACTCAAAAATAATATAACATAACCACTTCATACATTCACAAAACTCGTGTTATGTGAAAGATGAGTACATAACACCTTCATTCTTGCAAAAAAGACAGTTTTTCAAAAATGCGACATAGCACTTTCATCCACTCGTGTCTTCAATTATCATTTTTATGGAATGGTTTCCTGACTTCAAAACTGGACGTACTTGTTCTCTAGAAAGCACAAGGAGTTTCGAGTAATTTTTAAGTTTTTACTAGTGATAAAAAAGAGGTTTTTGTAAAAAAATACCAAATAACGAGATGATGCAATATCAATGAATCGAAAATGCGATAAATAAATGTAATAAATTAATCTCAATAATTAGCTCTTATCTCATTTAGCGCTCTTTATATTAAACACTTTAACATTCATTTAGTACCAATTTGTAGAAGAAATGTTTCTGAAGAAAAATTAATATAAAATTGAGAAAATCAACAGATGATTCTGAAAATATTGCAGAAAAAGAAGGATTATCAGAAGAAGAAAAAAACACGATTCTTTCTTAAGTTGCCTTTATAACTGTTAATTTAGTAGATATTATATATTTCAGACTATAAATACCTATTCTATCTATTCTAAACAAATAGATTTATATACGTGAAACCATAAAGGAATGGAATTAGTACTATTACTACCCGATTAAATCAGCTAAATATTGCTATTTCACTCTAATGGAGAGTTTTATTATGGATGTTTAGTTCAAACTAATATTTTCCAAATTTATTCCAATGGATACTGCCTCTCTTTTGCTCATAAACATATTCTATGTTTATAATTCTATTCAATAAAATTTACATGAAATAGTGAGATCTTATGTGCGTTGTAATTTAATTAAAATTCTTATTTAAAATAAATAAATATCTGTTGGCACTTTGTAGTAGAGTGCCATAAGCATAGATATTTTTTTCAGAAATTTGCGTTCAAAGTTAGAGTTAAAAAAATGTAGGTAAGCAAAATACTGTAATAAACATGGCTGGATTGACAGTTCTATTCGCAATAGTGGATATATACATATTCCTTTAGTTAGGTATGTGCATGAAATTACTTTTTTTCTAATTTATTTTCTTTATATATTCCACGATCGACAACAACAGTTTTTTTTTTATGTAGAGCGCCCCAAAAGTTTGGCCAATAACAAATACGTAAAATATTATTATTATTTTAAAGCTCTTGCTAACCATTATGGATCATCAAAATAATGAATACGGCACCTCTATTTTATTTATGTCATAGGCATCAAGCACTCAGACACCTATATTTTGTTGTAATTATGATCCTATAGGCACATTTCCCAATTTGCTTATTAATAACAGATAAAAACTAAATATATATTACAACAAACTACCCGTTGTTAAGTTTCTTTAAGTTACGTCTGAAATCATTGTTTCATATAACCACGATTCATTCAATGTAATATTCTTCGCACTGATATTCTACCTTTATTTCGATCAACCACGCGCAATAAAGGTACACTCCACCTACATTAAGAAGTGCTACATAAGTAAGGATAACGTTACGTGAGATTGGGTTTTAAAAACCAAGTATTTTGCTATTCACTGACAGAATACAAGTCCACTTTTTTTGTTAATCCGGCTATTCATATCTCTACGTATTAACATCTGGAAGGATTACGAATTCCTTTCATGCCTTTTTCTATAATATCTTATTTATTTTCGAATTGTTTGTTAATGTTAGACATAGACTTGTTATTACTAGTTTTCATAAAAAACAACGAAATTAATAATTAAATCTAATGCAATTAATAATATATTGTAGTTACTACTCATATGATGTATTATTCATGTTAAATACTGACAGTAACATGACAAATTTCCTTTATGTTAGGTATTAAAAAAAAACCAGGGAATGAGTTCTAACACCTAACATCAAAATCCACCAATTCAGAACTTACAATAATCTCCTTTATGTTTGGTTTTTCAATTTTACAGCTAAAACTAATAAAATGTTTACGAAATTTATAAATTGGAAAAATTTCCCGTCCGATAGAATGTTAAGATTTGAATTCTATTATTTGCATTAGATACTGCAAATTTAGAGAAAAAAAAAAACGCAAGATTTCTCTACAATAGCGAGAAAGTAGTTATGATTGCATAACCTCTACTACGCGTCTCCTGGAAAACTCCCGCATAAATAAAGAGATCAAACATTACACATTGAGACACGCATCACCTAATATGTATGTGAATTGTGGCCCATCACTAGCAACTGTCGTTGGGCATTTAATTGCTATGAAAATCGCTCGGTTTTCGCTAGGAGCAGCTATGCTGAAATTTAGGAGAAAAAGAACGTTAATTTGTCTATGCATTACTAAATCGTGGGAAGTTTAGTTATGATTGCACCTATGTATGCTTGTTTTTTACTAAGCTTCTGTTCTAAGTTCTATTAATAGAGACTTCAAAGCTATGCATTCATTTTCTACGTCCTTTAAGGTTTCTATTTTTACAAGAGTTAGTTTGAAACATAGTAAGCGCTAAAGAAACTGGCATAAAGGAACCCCTTCCTATCTATTCCCTCAAACAACCCGACGATGATGGGACATCGGCTCTCATAAAAAAGAAGGGTAAAAGCGGTTCTCCTCCACCGTCTCCCTCCATCCGTCGGGTGGTTAAACTTGCACCACCAATTTGCATAAAGACGGTCCACGGGACGTCGCCGCCGTAACTGAGACATACATGCAGGTTTTAATCTAGTGATCTGAGGTCGTGAGGCATGGGCGTGGTTCCTCGGTAACGCCCGACGCTCCGCCTATCCAAAGCACGCCGCAACGTTCGGAGATACCACGGCACCCTGTGATTAGCCTAATAAATAGACACTTAGGTGTATACCGGCGCCGACCGTCTTGACCGCCTAATCACAGGTCAATCGTTTCAAATTATACACACTTCGGCTGACCTAGCGAGGGTGGTCACGGACCCGTTGTTGATCATTGCGACCGAGCGGACGTCAAAAATGTTCTCCGTCCTCGTCCAGCACGCACCGGGACTACCCATGATGCATCGTTCGCGCGCACTTCGATTCGTATCTAACCTCAAAAACGGTCCACATAAAATCCATAACGTGTTATTAACGGAGTTCGTTTCGACGTTACTAGTGTGTGTTTAAGGTATTTCCCCCTTTTATCTTTCCTTCCCTGTTTTGTATTTTTTTTTTCTTCTCTCGTTGCCGCTTTAGTGGGAGTTTAATGTTATTTTTCATTGTAAATGATTTTAAAAGCGCGTTGATAGGTTATTATTAAAGAGAGAAATAATGCGTACGTGTGGCTCCATGGTGTTTCGTTTTTTCGGTGTTCGCTTCACATAAAAGGCGAGCTATAGGCAAAGAGTTGTGAAGAGGACACTCCAAAGTGATTTATTTTATTCATACGTTCTCTACATGTGGTGATTAGTGTGTAAATGGCAGTTGTTTGGATGTGGTGATTTTTTTTTTATTATAAACTAGGGAATTAGAAGTATGTTCTTTATAATTGTCGTTACTTAGGTGTTCAAGAGTAGATGGTTGGTATTTCTACAAAAGTTTTAAGTGTTTTTTGTTTTTGAAATTAAAATTTTCAAAATTAGGTAACTATATTGTAGATTTAACCAATTTATTGATTAGTGCTAAACCTTTGATATCACAATTATCACTTCTTATTCATAAAAAAGCATATTCAATTTTAGTGAGTTGCCTCCATAACTAGGTACTCCATTTATTACAACCAAACTAATTGTGAGAGAAAAAATGGTTTAGTTAACTGATGTTTCTTATGTCAGTGGGACTGAACACTGTTTTCGTTTTAAATGCGTTATTTAAAACGCCCTAAAAGCTAAATTAACATTAAGAAAGTTGAAATAAGTACCTCCTAATTATTTTGATATTGTAATTTATTTACTACATTTTAAATTATCTTTTCTAAACGTAGTAAATAAATTACAATATCAAAATAATTAGGAAGTACTTATTTCAACCTAATTATCGACGAAAGATTAACATATTAAAAAAGTTGTTAACATTTTACTATTGGTTGAACGACACAAAAATATTTAATATAATTTCATGCACTCATGCGTAATGTACCATCTGGTACACAAGTACCTATACAGTGAAATTGATATGTCTGGAGACATTTAAAAAAGTAATGTACCTAACCTTGAATATCTAAGTAATGTAAATATTTTCCACTATACCCAAAATTGCCACGTATTTTCATTGATCAAAAATAATTGCAGAAAACAACCCAGTAAACCAAATTCAAATTTCCCGCAATTATTTTTAGTAACTTCAACATTAAAGCATGAAATTACCTACGATTTTGTATTACATTAATAGTTATTTGAATACCTTTAGGTTGAAGTTACTAAAAATAATTGCGGGAAATTTGAATTTGGTTTACTGGGAAGGTATAAACTTACTTCCCAATTTGCGATAAAAACATAAAATGAAAAGAATAAAAATATCAAGAACTATTAACTATATATTTTATGTTATGACGTTTTTGTTTCTAATTCATAAACTACTTACTTTATTTTCCAATCATTACAATAAAAATATGTTCAATGTACATAACTATAACTACTACACCACTGTATTCTCACCCAAGTTGTAAACTGTTATAAATAGATCTCTGTTATTAGCTGTGGAGCTTTGCTAAATACGTTAACCACAATTGAATCTAGCTACCAAATAGGTTTTATTTCTTATCTCTAAACTATAATTATGTAGCTTTACTGCAGTCTATTAGCAGATATCTGATTTCAACTCAGTTCTATAGTAAAAAAAAGTAGTGGAAGTTTTTATTTTGATATATCGAATAAGATATGTCGGAGATAAATTATCTTTAGCTAAACTGGCTAAAAAATGCAGTTTAAAACATTAATATTTGCAAGAATTTAACATTATGATATTGGGTTTCATATATGCTTTTAGTTTAGAAATAAATACAGGTGTCTGACGAAGGACCGCATCGATCGACATATGAAAGAGTATACCTACATTGGAAAATTCTGAAATTTTCGCCGACACTATTGAACTAAATTATTTTTAATAACCTGACGCATCCGGTTGTACCGGAAGTGGGTGTCAACTTTGTAATTTTGCATAGAACACCTATATATTATTACATTTTTTAATTCCTCGTTCAATTTTAAGGTAAATTTCTTAAAACAGCTATGTTGTTATTTTCAACTTGTTTGACCGATCGGAAGTTTTTAAACTTCTGTATTATTCACTGCGTAGGCTTTCACGGCCGGTGTAACTATAACTAACAGCTTCTTGCGGGTTTCACCGTGTGTCAAAACTTTCGCTCGACGTTTCGCTGTTCATACTGACAGCTTCTTAAGGATAACTGAACTGTTCAGTTATTATTCGTTTAACTGTGTTTGGTGACGGCTTCTGCTTTCATTAGCACAATATATATAATACATTCAATGGCCGATCTTCGATGGCCGTCTGACTCGCGTGCTTGCTTTTTTGCCGAAACAATTAATTAGACTTTCTGAGTAATATTAATTTCAGCCATGACTTGCTTGATAACTGCTTTATACGGCTTGTCGAATCATGAGTTGCACGTGTCACTGCTGGCGCCACCACTTACCGGACTTTTTTTGGAAAATTGTTACCCTTCGGTTGCAGGATTGTGACAGCAAGATGTCAATCTAATTTATCTAATTTAAATGAATGTCATATTGACAAGTACCAAAGTTAAAATTTCTCAAAATTGTTCTAAATAACTTGTTTGCTTCGTTAAAAACTGAACAATGAAAGCTTTTAAAGTTGTATTTCACGTCTTATTAGTTATTTCAGTTGTATAATTATTTAGTTAATAGTTTTATACTAGGAGTATTTAGTTTTAATATAAATCAGGTCGTCATCAGCTGTGGCCTGCATTACTTTCATTTTGACGTGCCAATAAAGTAGTTCTCATGTTCTTAAACGTCATACAGATGCCGCTAGTTACCGAAATCTGGGGTAACATTCAGTTGAATGTAAATTTGAATGATTCGAACAGCCGTATAAAGCAAACTGTGTGTCTTATCAAGCAGGTTGTGATTTCAGCACTTGTCAATATGAATGTCAATTCAAACTGACATTTTGTTGTCACAACCTTGCCAACCAAACAATATACATGTTTTCCCAAAAAGGTCCGGTAAGTGGCTAGCGTTGAACCAGAGTACATCGAGTAAAGACAAGAGAGGAGTTATAGAGGTCCAGATTTCTAAACCTAACTTCACACAAATAACAGCTTCCCAAAATGCAGTTTGTTTACGTTCGTATCTACACAAATTAGTTTACTACTCCGTTTAATCTATATGATTTACTTGTTTTATTTATTTATTTTACATATTTTATTAGTTTTGAATTACCCCTGCAGTTTTAAAAACATTTAATGAACTATGATATTCTTGTGTGAAAGGTAAGATCGGTGGCCAGTGGCCATAACATTTGCATACTTTCTTATATATTATATTGTTAGGTTTAAGTGAAATAACTCAAATTATCGTGAAAGAAGACACCAATGGGTATCATGTTGCAGTGCCAGTCACTCTCGCAGGATAAATTTTGATGCTAACGATGGTCGCAGTTTCTTGGGATTTCCGAATGAATCTAATATATATGACATGACAAGAATTAAGAAAGTACAAGAATAAGAAGAACTATTATCGTTGTGCAGAGATTCCTAGGTCACATTAAATCAATTTATTTGTTAGATACACATTTTAAGCTAGATTGCTATTTATCGCAGTGACTAACCTAATTCATTTTATGTTCACTTTTTAAAATAATGTGATTTTAGTTTGAACTGCATTATACTGGTATAAATTTTAATCGCATTTATTCATATTATAGACAATTCGATATTATATAGTCTACGTCTGAACTCTATCCACTTATGCGCCGCCGGACATTATTGTTGACAAACCAGTGCAGGGTTGGATGTTAGATATGAAGTAGTCGAATAGAAAGGAACAATCTTTGTATCGCACAGAACGATATAGTCATAACTCTTGAACCCTAATTAAAAGTTATTGTGTATTCGTGTCAGTCCCTTCCACCAATGCTGTTGCATTTTTATTAATTTATTTGAGAAAGAACCACAACATATTTATTCCTGGAATAATCTTTTACACTATAAAAATATAAACAAAGATTTATTTCACAAAAAGGAAAGAATATGAACATAATTATCGTAAAACACTTGCAAATATATGTATCACTTAATCAAACATTATTTTACTGGAATCGTGTTTTTTATTATTATAAACTGTTCATAAATATTTGCAACAAAATCAGAATAAAAAACGCATAAATTTGTGTATTTTTTTAATCTATTTTTCTACTTCCTTTAAAATATAAATTATTCTACACGTTTGAAAATTCCCGGCAACAGCATTACAAAATGGTAGCCGGGCTTGAAGGTCATTCAAAACGGACCACTCAAGAACAATGGATTTTTACGAACATGTCCCAACTGTAATATACTATGGTTGAACGGTTGAACACGTGCAACTCATGATTTGACAGTCTTCAAGCAGGTCGTGATAAATACGAAGCGCGTTTTGTCGCATCAAATTATGAGAATCACAACGTTCATTCTGTATTTAAGTGTGTGTTTTACAGAAAATAAAAGCTTTTTAATGATTAATTTGTGATTTTCCATGGTGGGGCCATAGCTCTTTAAGAGGATCCGCCACTGATAATACATTTATGGAGGAATACTTAAAATTCGATAACGTATTATTCATTCTACGATGAAATCTAATAAAAAGATATAATATAGGCACAAATATGAACAGCTCCAGTATTGTGAAAGGAACAAAAATACCAGATAGAAATCCATCAACTGAAGAAGAATTAAGTTGGATGGATTTTTCCCTTTTCGCTTGCTTTAGATACGGGAATACTTTTTATCGATTCATCAATAGAAAGAATTTGTGCTATCAGCGATTTGCCGCAATTCTTTTACCACTTGAAACCGCAAAAAAAAATGTCTGTTCCGCAAAAAGCATCATCCACTAAAACGTACGTCGAGTTGCGAGAAAATCCTGACAGCGACAAACGTGCCATTTCGACAATAAAAGGGAATGGAAAAACGGGGAGCGGGCAATGCCGTGGAAAACGGGAGAATTATTATATGAATGTGTCGACCATTTTGTGGCTGAAAGCGTGTGCGTGTATGCAATCGCATTTACGGACGGCTTTTGTGTGTGTGTGCGAGATGCCCACGGGCACCGATCGATGCGGTGTCGCATCAGCAGGGGTCGCCACTGTCGCAGCGGGACTTCACCACGGGGTTTTCAACTCCCACTGGGAGCGGCGGCTACCTCACTTCCACCGAGACACCAGGCACATGCACGGGAATCTGCGCGACCTCTGTCTCAAATCGTCGGAAGGAATTTCGACGGATGATTGATCGACCGGAGTCTCGTTTCGGATGCATCTCTAATTACGTGGGATACTGGCGCTTGTGGTTTTTTCTTGTTAACACTGCGCGTTCGCCTGGTAGGGCCGACGGTAATCAATATACACGTTCGACCGACGATTGGAAAAATTACCCGGTATATTAATGATTTCTTCATGTACGTCGGCATCTAAGCGTAATTAGAAAACGTTAAGGATGATGAGGGGACTGCCGCTGAGCTAACACGGAATTGACTGGCTGCTGAGTAGAAATTATTCCCGGCTTTATTTGGGGAATTGGAAAAGGTACAATAGGGCAACAAACCGTGATGGGTTTCTAAAAGTGAGAATTACATAGGTGTATTAACAGATAAAATGTAAAACGTCAGTAGGATAATAACTAAACGGAAAATTCCAACATGATTAACTGCATCCAATTATTACTGTAACGTTGATGGAATGGAAATATCAAAGTCTGATTTACTATTACACACACACATACACAATATTGCCGTAGTAGAAAAGTATTTTGTTGAGGCACTCAATTTAGCTAATATTTTGTTATTTGCTTGCTTACTATTCATTTATTGTTGTAATTATTAGTGAGCGATTCGAATGAATAAGAATTCGATAAGGCTAAACGAATACGTAATCGATTTTTATAGGTAAATCGAGTTCTTTTTTCTTAATGAATTCAAAATCATTTTAAGACATAAATCGCAAATGTACATTTAAATTGTTATTTAAAAAAAATCATTTTATGCAATTTTTTGAGCGAGAGCGATCCTTTCGGCCATTGCAAATTAAGCTAGCCTTCGAAAAAATTCTCTCTGCTGGCATAGATGTTTTTTTCTTTTTAACAAAATGGTCAGTTACTTAACATACGCATCATGATTAAAATCTATATCTCAATTCTCATATCAAATCATAATTGAAGATACGAGTGGATGAAGGTGCTATGTCGCATTTTACAAACTTTCCTTTTTGCATGAATCAAGGTATTTTGTACCCATCTTTCACATAGCACCATCGAAAATTCTAGAAATTCAAGAACACTCGAGTCTTGTGAATGTATGAAGGGGTTATGTTACATTACTTTTGAGAAAAATTACATAAAAACACTTAATTCCTGAAAAAGTTTGAATTTGTAACATACCTTCATCCACTCGTGTCTTCAATTATTTCTTAAAAATGCATCAATAATCAATTTATCATGCATTGTACAATGACGTTGACTTGTGTGGATAAATTACAAAAGGAATAACGTAAATATCCCTATTTCTGACACATTAAGGAAAATTTTAAAGTTTTTACTGAATATCATGTCACACATTCATCAATATTCCTTATTTGGTTGTTTTTTCCACTTATCAATTCTTCTACACTTGAAACGCTACCAATTTTTGACACAATAGGTGTTTTTGTAAATATAAATCGCGATTGTGATTATGATTCTAAGATTAATCGTTATGTCAAAGCGATTAATCCACGATTTGTAATCGTTTTCCAACGCACTGATTTGTTTACACGATTTATTTACTTCTATCCACAATGGTCGAAAGCATCGGATTCATTTTTGCGGGATATACATTGTTTTTTACGGATTCGTCAGATGATGAAATAATAAATTATCTGCGTAAAGCGAAAAAAACCCAAAAAATTCAAATCATAATAAATACTGTTAATACATAGCCTCACATTGTCAGCCATATTGCTGTTTGAATGTAAACAAATCACTAGTAATCGCCCCATAAGTACGATTATTGCGATTTATAATCGCTTGAATTGCGATTTGATTTTTCAAACGTGATTATTTTCGAGCACGATTTAGATTCATACTTTTCCAACGATGTGATTTATAATCGCACACATAATCATAATCGCGATTTATATTTACAAAAACACCTAATAACGCCCCCATTTGCGATACACAGTATTCAAGTTATTTATAGGTATGTGAGTTTCATTTTTGAATTTAATAAAATTCTAATAAAAATCTTCATTTTCTAAATTTACAAAAAAAACACACAAAGACGTATTCGTAATGTCTAATAATTAAAAAAAAAAAAAAAACTTGTATTTCTGAATTTCTGGAACGAAAAATCTTGCAACTTATGCCTAAATCTCATTTTTTACCGATGGCCACTTCCAATTGTTAACTTCATTTCGGACCATGACACTTATAGAAGCTCTGCCAGCTTTTACTGCAGTTACAAAATCGGGGCATTTTTAGTTGTCTTAATTAAGAATTAATAACAAAGTCACTTATGGTTGATTTAGACCTATAGAATTTTCTTCATGGTATTTCTCTCTCATCCTTTTCGTGGAAACTTTCTTTCACTCTTTTTGTTGGTGTCTTATTATTAGTTCTCACTTTTCTCTGACCTTGTGTGCTTTATTTTCTTCACGTTTGCATTTTTTCCTTCAGTTAATTAACGCACAATTTTAACCTTAACACCATAGCACCACTTTAAGCACTCAAGCTATAAGAGAAGTGGTGCGTAACCTGGCAACGGAGCACTTGCTGTGGTATTTTTATAAATTGGCGAGAACATGTCCCTCTATGCAAAAACTATTTTAGCTAAACTTTAAAGTAATACGTATAGATGTCGCGATATATCTTAAACTGAATTTATACACGCCATAATATACATAATATACATAATTCTTATTTTTTTACGAAGTAGGGGCAAGTGTCAAAATTTGGTACAGTGTCACAATTTCGTACATTTACCTCAGTTGTATGTTACAATGATTAAAATACATGGGACATTAAAAGTTCGCATTTCCCCTATACCACGCGTTTTACTGATTTTTGTTCTCGTTATGTTTTCATCTGAAAAATAAAAGCAAAAAAAGGAAAATATTTATAACTTATTTATAACTTATTTATAACTTTATTTTTTTTACGAAGTGTCAAAATTTGGTACAGTGTCACAATTTCGTACATTTACCTCAGTTGTATGTTACAATGATTAAAATACATGGGAAATTAGAAGTTAGTATTTTCCCTACACCACGTGTTTTACTGATATTTGCTCTCGTTATGTTTTCATATGAAAAATAAAAGCAGAAGCACGTGAAATTTGTGTCTTAATTATGAAATTAAGCAAAAAATAATTAGTAATGAAATGTCAAACGTCAAACCACTAGTATAATTGGTTGCCTACTCGCCAGTCACCAACGCATTTTTTTTTCGAACTACACGCAGGAAAAATTAAAGTCAAGTTAAAAAGTAAAACTGATGGATGTTTCAAAACAATTTGTTTTGGTTAAATCTTTGGTAAAAACACACATTTAATGTTGACTTTACAACCGATTTTTTTTTTGAAATTAGTGAATATGTATTTGGTTCAACTAAAATAAAATAACAAAAAAACCAATTTGTTAAACCAATGCACGTATTTTTCTGAGTGTGCCCAAGAGAAATCCTTCTATGTATTTCATGTATACTGGTTTAAAACACCTGTGATTATTTTCCACCTATGTGCAACCAGTTTTGGTTTTGAATCCCTACAGTGGGATTATGTAACTTTATAGAAATAGAAATAATATATTTCTTATCTACGACTAAACGATGCTATGTAATAAATTTCTATAATGCTCGACACTTGATCGTAACTATTCGTCAAGTGTCAGTTTAGAAACTTTTGGAAACATTCTTATATTTAGAAAAACATGCAGTGCACTGTCAAATTTATAAGGAATTTTAGCATTTAATCTAAATGTTCTTCTATGATCGTTGTCTTCCTCCAGTTCCACAAAATAATTATATACTGGCAGCATCTTCAATGCTTTTACTTTTTATAAAAATGAAATCAAATGTGTCTTGTTGTACTTATGTACAATTTGGGAGGTTATTTAGAGTAATAGAGGAGTTGCTTCAAATTCTAGTCGATGAATTTACACCCTTTATGGCAATAGGCATTTGTAGTGTTATCTCCATCTCTGATTTCAAATTTATTGTTTATTAATTTGGGATGTTGTTCTACAAAATCTATAATAACTGCCCAATGCCAGCGTTAGCTTTAAAATCACGTTTTCTGTATATAAATGTTTTAGAATTATTGTCAAATAACTGCGTTATTATACATAAATTATTGATGTACCTGTGTAACCAGTGTATAACTTAAATGTCACATTTACCCTAAACAAATTGAAAAAAAACAGACCCATACATTTATTGTTACTGTGAGAGAGAGAGAGATAAATGCGTTAGAAAGACCTACAAACCTTAGGTTTGTCAAAGGAGAGTTTGGGAATCATTATATCAACACCGACTTTGAAAACAAAATGGTTATTTTTTTGTTATTAACTTTTTTAACGTTCATTTTCAAACGACCTCTATGATAACGTCCTTTTCGAGTATTTTTTTTTGTTACTTTCCATTTACTAACCCCCATATTCATAGTTCAAGGAAAATCTTAAGGAAAAGTATGACTTACGCAAGGAGACCTTACGCCTTAAACAACTTTCTATTTCATAGTCACAATATCGAATCACTTCGGCTATTCTCGGGCAAGGATGCTTCCTTTAGAATTGATGAATAAAGTTCTATTTAAAGACATTGCTATAAAACGGCCGTTTGCACCGTTCGTGATTAAGTTATAATTAAAATTTAATCATAAAGTTTAAATTCCCTTGCACCAACTGCTTAACTAACAATTAAATCCTTAATTCGTGATTATCTTCAATGTCTCTCGTGTTTATAGGCGATTACAGGTTATGTTATGCGGTTTTTGGTTATAATACAAATATCTGTGACTGTAAATGGAAATACCTAGCTAATTAAAATGTTCACTTTGAAGATTAGGATAAGGAATGCCGGCGTGCAAGAAGTGTATATTTGGCAGGGTTTTAGAAAGTCCAAGGTAAATCAAAAATTAATGCCAGAAATAAAAACTAACAATAAATGTATTTGAGGATTACTTGTGGTTTCAGGTGGGAATGATTCGGAGGTATTTCGTAATAGGAAAAGATATCTTTCTATAAATTCACAATTTTTATATTATGCTAATTTAAAAATGATAGATATAGCCAGGGCATACACACTTTAACGATCCATTCTTTTTCATAAACGACAATCGATATGCCTCAAAAACATATTTATTAACCCCACTGTTAAATTCTGAAAGAGTTGTGAGAAATCGTTATAATGAAAGCCATATTACAACACGGAATGTCACTGAAAACATGTTTCTAAGAATGTTTTCCAATACTGGCATATGGTTGTCGCTTAAAGCTGGATACCTTTACCGCAGTAATAGTTGGTACCTCAGTAATGCACAATATAGTCACAAATGTGGGTGAAGAGGAAATCAATGAAGAAAAATTTAATCAAGAAATTTTAAATGGATAACTTCATGAGATTAATTATGACACTGTTGATGATGTACCTGCTGCGACACAGGCATTACTAATTAATGATTATATCAACAATTTGTAATTCATTGCTATATAGAAATTAACTTTTGAACATTTCTTTTTGTATTTGTTTTCTTTGGCTTTTGTATAAACGAAATATATTTTATTTACTCTAAATGCATTATCACTTTCATTTTTTAAAAGAAATATTGTGTATGTAATTAACCTTTTATTTATTCAATAAAAGGAACAAAATATATAAGGAAATGATGGTAATAATAAAATAATTCTAACAAGTAATAGCAGAGGTCAAATAAAGTATCAAAAATTGGAGCATTTGCAGAACAAGCAAATAAAAGAATTGCATAATGAAAAAAACCTGCATTCACATATTAATTTCCATTTCTACTAAACTTTTTTTATTTCAATATCTAATTCTGGCAATTTTCTTCAACTTAAATTCCAATAACTTTCAAATACCGCTTAAAATCATCAGGATTTTCTATGCGTGGTAATCGTCCGATAACAAGCGGCAATCAAATATATGGAATATTTTCTTTAGAAAAACAATACCTCCTTCTAAATTTTGCATTTCCCGGGATTTTTGTGTGTTCCTGATCTACCGTTTCGGTTGTCTATTAGTATCATATTTTATTTTTATATAATCCAAAAAATCCTCTATATCTGCCATTGCATCCCATTAATTAATTAATAAATGACTAATGACATCCAAAATGACAACACGTGTCAAATTTATATCAAGTATTTTTTCCTAAGGTATCCTTAAGGTACCTACGGAGCTACCTTAAGATTTTCCTTATGTAAGGTAACCTTAAGGAAAGAATGTGGTCTATGAAACAGAAATTTGTATGTCAAGGAGAACCTTAAGAAAAACTATACCTTAAGGAAGTACTATGAATAGGGCGGTAAAAGTTTCCACAAAATGTATCACCGAACACAGACAGAACAGAACATGGGTCTCTTGAATTTCCACCAGACCAACATTGAGAGGATTTATTCGATATTGAAGTACTTATACTTGTTTCTGTTCTTATTTATTTTTTGTAGCAAAAGCCTCCGATCACATTATATATCAAAATTACCAAACTCCCATGTAATTCTTTGATGGGGCCCGAAAATGCGGACGGTCCTCGGTTATTCGTATAATTTGATGCATGCCTCACGATCCGCCATCAGCGGTGTGCGCCCTTGTCTTTCCACGACTTATTAAAATGTATCCCGAACTGGAGCTCATTCAAGAAGATCACGTGTATAATTAGTTATGGTAATGCTTGGCGGGCGGCGAGGGCGAACTATTGAAGGGTTTAGGTCTGCGCCGCCGGCCAAAATACACACACGCGATCGCCGCGTTCCGTACGGAACGTTTATGGGCATGGATGGAGAGAGGTCGAATGTAGTAGTGCGGCTCTCCTATAACTATACGTCCTTTATATCGGCACAAGTGCGGACAAAAAGCAAGAGGTCTGTGGTAATCGGAATTTATGTTTGGACGTAGATTTAGAGGTGGATGGTTTATTGCTTGAAGTATTATAAAAAAAAACAAATGATAGATATAATATTTTAGGTTACATATTGCTCTGCTTTCTCCAGCACTGTGCACTGCAATAGAATCTATATTTTTATTAATTAAAGTAATTATTTTATTTTTCAATGGAAAATACTGGCGAGCAAAATATGGAGGTCAGATTGATAGTTTGGAATTTTCTGTTATAATCTTATATTTGCAAATTGTAAATCATAATAGGCACTTAATATTTTTTCGGGTCTTTATCCAGTAACATTTTACATTACTTCAAGGCGGTTGGAAAACTACCGTTTTCGACCTAGATCGTCAAAAATATCACTAAAGGTTGGCACACTACATTCGACATCACACTTGTGTAATAAACTGTCATTAAACTGCTGTGCAACCTTACTAACATAAACTGGTATCTTCATTGCACCTATTATTGATAAATAGGGATCAAAATACAAAAAAAGAAACATACTCCGCATAAAATACAAGACAAAAAATTTTGTGATGAAATTACATGTAAATTCGATGGTTGCCTACGAAGGTAAAACTTGCAAGAGCCAGTAAATTCCATTCGCTGATGTATTTTTTAAACATTGTCCTGGAAAACCTATACCGTAGTCTGTGAATTAAATTATAGTTTTTAGCATGGTTGGAGCATATAGATAAACAGTTACGGCCGTTTGCACCGTTCGTGATTAAGTTATAATTAACATTTAATCATAATTAAACTTTAAATTCCTTTGCACCGACTGCTTAACTAATAATTAAATCCTTAATTCGTGATTATCTTTAATCAGTACCCAAGGTACGAATTAAGTCATAATTAAAGTTGGCACAAGCGTAGTTTCTTTGTTTACAATCGTGTTTATAGGCGATTATAGGTTATGTTATGGGGTTTTGGTTATAATACAAATATCTCTGACTAAATTGAAATAGCTAGCTAATTAAAGTGTTCACTTTGAAGATTAGAACAAGGAATAGCGGTGTGCAAGAAGTGTATATTTGACAGGGTTTTAGAAAGTCCAAGGTAAATCAAAAATTAATTCCCGAAATAAAAACTGACAATAAATGTATTTGAGGATTACTCATGATTTCAGGTGGGAATGACCCGGAGGTATTTCGTAATAGGAAAGGATATCTTTCTATAAATTCACAATTTTTATATGATGCTAATTTAAAAATAATGGATATCGTAGTACGATGGCCAGGGAATACACACTTTAACGATCCATTCTTTTCCCTAAGCGACAGTGGATATGCTTCAGGAACATATTTATCAACCCCACTGTTAAAGTCTGAAACAGTTGTGAAAAATCATTATAATGAAAGCAATATTACAACTCGGAATGTCATTGACGGCATGTTTCTAAGAAGAATGTTTTCCAATACTGGCATATGGTTGTCGCTTAAAGCTCGATACCTTTATGGCAGTAATAGTTGGTACCTCAGTATTGCACAATATAGCCATAAATGTTGGTAAAGAGGAAATCAATGAAGAAAAATTAAATGAAAGAAATTTTAAATGGACAACTTCATGAGATTAATTATGACGCTGTTGATGATGTACCTGCTGCGACACAGGCATTACTAATTAATGATTATTTCAACAATTTGTTATTCATTGCTATATAGAAATTAACTTTTGAACATTTTTTTTGTATTTGTTTTCTTTGGCTTTTGTATAAACGAAATATATTTTATTTACTCTAAATGCATTATCAGTTTGATTTTTTTAAAAGAAATATTGTGTATGTAATTAACCATTTACTTATTAAATAAAAGGAACAAAATATATAAGGAAATGTTGGTAATAATAAAATAATTCTAACAAGTAATAGCAGAGGTCAAATAAAGTATCAAAAATTGGAGCATTTGCAGAACAAACAAATAAAAGAATAATAAATAATGAAAAAAAACCTGCATTCACATATTAATTTCTATTTTAAAACTACTACTCAACTTTTTTTATTTCAATATCTAATTCTGTAGCAATTTTCTTCAATTAGTAAATTCCAATAATTTTCAAATGCCGCTTAAAATCGCGCATTCGCATAGCGGCAATTTTCATTATGATGGAACAGTGTTCCCAATATAAATACGATTTTTGACTAAAAACTAAACTTAGCGCACTACCAACCTATATTTCTGTCGCAAACTTTTTAATTAACTAATCATTAATTAAAACTTGTTCGGTGCAATCCTATTCATATGTAATTCGTAATTAAATTTAATCTTTAATTAGTTAATTAAAATGTTAATCACAGACGGTGCAAACGGCCGTTAAAGTATAAATCTTTAATTTAATTAGTATTGGTTAGAATAATTAGGATTAAGCTATTGTCAGCAAGAGGGCTAAAGCTTACAATGGTACACTGGCTGCACACGAAAGTTATAGTATCCTCTATAACTTACGCCTCGCTAGTCTGGTGCCATAAAGCAAATCTAGGTTATGTTATAAGTGCGTTTAGCAAAGTCCAAAGGATTGTCTATTTAGGCATTACGGGAATTATGTTCTTAACGCCGGCGGCTGCAATGGAGACAATTTTTAGGCTTCCCCCGCTGCAGTTGGTGTTGTGGTCTGAAGCAACCCTAGAGGCTTACAGAGCAAAATGTAGTGGATGCAAGGGCTTTTCCGGCAAAGTCGGAGACCACACCAGCATCTTCAACTACATCGAACAGACAGTACCACCGTCCGTAAAGGCGGATAAGATCTCGGCCCCAGCTTCTCTGGGGAATATAGCGTAGATACATCCAGCAGGGAAACTGCAATAGCGTACATCCGCAAACTAAATCGGGGTACATCCCGCTGCGCTGATTTGTTGATGCCTCGAAAACGCGTAATGGCATGGGCCTTGTAATCTGGAGGGATGGAGAGCGGGACGGTGAAGCATTTAGCCTATGGGGCTCTCACGCCATTTTCCAGGCCGAAATCATTGTCATCCAGACTTGTGCTGACGGCATCTCAAACTGTCTGCGCAAGAATGGAAGGGTAGAAATCATCTCCGACAGCCAGGCTGCCCTCAAAGTTTTGTGGGCTGTCAGATTTGACTCTGAGATACTGCTGGGGTGCCACAGAAAACTTAAACAGCTGGCAGAACATCTAAATATTACATTGAGATGAGTTCCAGGTCACTCTGAGATCAAAGGCAATGAAATAGCTGATACGTTAGCAAGAGACGTCCAGCGAGCTGCCGTTTTTAGGTCCAGAACCGACGTGGCAGCACCAAAACGTTTGTCAGACTCCAACCTTGCTGCTAGGCACTGCTCCTTTTGGTATGGACTCGCCGGCGCAAGATACTGTAAATCTCTAGGACTTCATCCGAATGAGTAAAGACTCCGTAAAGCAATCTTTATGAGCAGGCACAGATTGAGATTACTCACAGGAATCTTGACTGGGTACTGCACACTAAATAAACACAGGTACCGCATGGAGCTAGTGAACTCTCCCCTCTGCAGAAAGTGTGGGACTGCAGAGGAAACTCCTGCTCACCTTCTGGCCAACTGCGCGGCAGTGGATGGAGGAGTGGCAGACGTACTTTGTACTGTTGTACGTCGATCGTTTGGACAAACCCAAAGTCGGTAAATTAACTCTCAGCCAGATTGCGAACTTTGTTGATAGGCTGCAACCTGACTGAGAGGGCTAAAATTGACATGGAGGCACAATAGGTTTTTCTGGCCGAGTTGCCTTCTTCGGTTTACACCCGCCCATGGGGAAAAATTGTTACGTATTAGAATAAGTACTGCTATTGTTTTTTTTTTTTAGATTCTTACTTCTATCCTGTTTTGACTTCAACTTAAATTTACGTTGCATGATAAAACTTCTTCGTAGATGTGGTCTCATATTACGACTTGATTATTCATTACAGCATACGATATCTTAAAATAAATTGCTTTAGTGGCCATCAATTGGAACATTTGTTTTAGATAGTAACTTCACATTACATCCAAGAATCGAATGTAAAATCTTAATCATTCCGATTAATTGGACTTAAACTGAACGTTAATATTTATTTAGACTTAATTTTGACAAATGGAACCTATTATTTGCATTTATCAACACACTTTTCAATCAAATCTCTGTCACACAAACACATAATAAACAACATCATTTATATCTAGAGCGTATTAACATCTCCTTGGGTGTATTATTTGCACAAGGAGGGGATAAAAATATCCAGATTCACATGTGAATAGGTAACACAGCTATTAATACAGTCATTTGTAATTGAAACAGGGCCTTTGTAAGGGCGCAACCCATTATAACTTGATCCCATTCACATCGTATCCTATCTACAGCGCGTAGCCGTATTTTAAAAAATACCCGTCCGCACCCCAAAGTGTAATTACCGCCCCGACAACCCTTCGGTAATCATATATTGAATTGTCGTCGTCCGGACGGCGCGGCGAGGGCGAAACAAACCAAACAATTTTCTGGCCTCTCTCTTTTAAAATAATTTAAATTACAATATCAAAAGGTTTTGCGGATACCACGGGCTTTAGCGTTTGATGTAATGGGTTCCATAAAGGGAATTAAAACTTATTTCTTGCCCTCTCTATTCTCCCGTCTCATTTCGTTATTATTATTTTTTTTTTGTCTGGTGTGTTTGTTGTTTCGTATTTTTAGCGTTGAACTCAAACTCGCATTCGAAGTTCCTATTTCGAAACGAAAAAAAAAAAAAAGATAATGGAATCGAGGGAACGAGAAGGTTTACTTTGTTATTTTCCTTCACATTTTTATTAGAGGTAATTTAGTTATATATTGAATTTTTGAAGCCGAATAGCAATTATTTATCTTATTTTGTAGTAATAAGTATAAAGACAATACAGGGTGCCGCTAAAGTGATATACAATATTCACCTTTATCATAAGCGATTTTTTTTGAAAGGCGCCGATACACACTGGGAAAAAAAATTCATGTCATAATTACTGGAAACTGGATTACCAAGAATTGGGACCTAAAATTCCATGATTCCTAAAAAATTCAGACAGGGTCTAAAGTTATTCTTTTGAATAAATGAATATGAATGAAATTTTGAATTAATTAATTCAATAGGAAATTTTACTAACAATTTTCAATTGTAAAATCTTTCGTAATAAATTTCAGAAGTAATTTTCAGTAGTATGTTTCAGTAGTGGTTTTCCATGGTAATTTTCAGTTGTAAAAATCAGCATGAATTTCTAAAACTTTCAATAATAGTGTAAACTTCTCCTAAACCCCTCACCACAAACTGCACTAAACTGGACGCACGTTTCGATAGCAAAACTATCATCATCAGCAGAAACACAGAACTACACAACTACACTAAAACTACCCTAATTTATACCTAAAAAAGATCATGGTACAATGATCACGGTCATGGCTGACTGTCGTCATACTTAACTAATCACTAATCCTAACTCCGCCTAATTTACTACTTAATAAACCGTAAAGACAAGAATTTAATGGTCCTAAATCTGAATTCATTAAAATATGTTTGTTTTTATATATTTCCATATCCTCATAACAATTTAATTGCACATAGTTATTTACGTTTATAACTAACTTTATATTGTCAACTTTATGGTTTTGTTCAAGCATATGTAGGGCTACACTAGATTTGTCAAACCTTCTAAATTTAAGATATTTTATAAATACCTGATTTGTCCAAATTATCTACTTGATCTTTAGGGTCACCTAATAAAGACTATTATTTGAAATAGTAACCATGTCAAGATTGAATTTAGAGACAATTTTTTGTAGACCTTTCGTGTAACTTGGATAAAATGGTAATTTAACATATTTCTTATTCTTCTTGTCACTAATTTCTAAAGTACTCGCATTTTTAATTCTTATTTTGTTTTTATGTTTTCTAATGGTGTTGTATACAACGTCTTCTGAGAACCCATTAAATGCGGCGATTTTAATAATAGTTTTCATTATTTCAATAATAGTTTTCGGTAGTAGTTTTCAGGTGCAAATATCAGTATTAATTTTTACATATTTCAGTTGTATTTTTCTAGGGTAGTACTTAGTGGTGACTGTGTTTCTGTAATTTAACGGCACACAAATATACAGTTATACTAGACTAAAAGTTACAATTGAAGGATCACTGATTTTAGATTTTAGATAATTTATTTTCTCTTGAAATGTTATATATTTGGTTAATGTTATTAGGTAATTCGGTCTGTGGTTAAAATCAAGCAAGATCATTCATATGAAACCTCAATATTTCGTCAATATATTGTTGACTTCTACCTCCTGATGAAGTGAACAGTATACATTGACGAAATATTGAGGTAGTAAACATGAAGTAATTTCTTTCCGCCTCCAAACAAATGAACTCAGCATTTCTTTATCTGGAATATTTTGTGAAAGAAGTATATCTTAAATTGAATTTTAGTATCTAATATGTGACTTGGATATTAAATAAAATGCATTTGCCTTTAATATATTCCAATTTATTAAAAAACAAGAAACGAAAATGAGTTACTTTGAATAAAGTATAAATATGGATGAAATCCAATATATCGTGATTCTAACATGTCTGGCAAATTGCAATTTTTTTATTTTAATATTTAAATGAAGATAAATTTTTCATTAGGGTTATCACTTTCCCGTTGGACAGTTTAAAAGCTTGACTTTTATTCCCTCGGTCCGGATGGATTTTGACGATGTACCTTTGTACAAATTCCCACGTAGCGGAAGCCCCCTTCGGATATTGCATTCCAAAGATGAAGAAAGAAGCAAAGCATACCTTCACCGGATCTAGAAAAGTATTTCCTTCTGTCAACATCCGTGTCTTTAGTTTATGAAATGGTGAGATCATAAGGCCGATACCCTGAAGGACTTTTGAATGGACTAAAACACATTTTTTTCTATAATTGCAAGTTTCTAAAGTGCTTCAAATGCATTGAGCTTAGCTCCTAGTGAAAAAAGTCAAGTAAGTTCTTAAGACTTCTAAGAGGACTTGAATCAACTATCAATATGTTATCAATATGTTTCACTTAAAAGAATAAAATGCTTGCACAAAAAAAAAATTAATTTCGAAGAAACGCGTAGGTTTAATATTATATTGTTTTGAAACGTAACATCAAATCATGTTGGCCATATAGAAAACGCAAAAACTTTTGTTTCAATGCAATTCCTTTTGAAGAAAAAGGATATTTCTCTCAGTGTATCTTAAAGACACCACAACTGTTTTGGCCAAGAAAAGACTAGCGATTTTTGCGTTCTTCGACTGGAAAGTATTTCCGTCGGCTCTCTCAATTAATCAACGATTCAATTAATGGCAACTTCTTTTTTGTATAATTCTAATATCTAGTAGGTATATTATACATATTATAAGCGAGAAAATGCATTTCATACGAGTGGGACACTTCTCAAACGTTTCATAATGATAATTCGCTCATATATGACGTTTTATCTTACCTATTAAGGTGCAATTATTATAAGAAATCCAACAATTTGGACCTGGAATATCCGAAACAACTTGCGTGCACGTTGAAATTAATTCAGCATTATTTGTTAGAAATCAACCATACACTAAAAAATTTAGGTAATCTTTCTTAGTAAAAATCACTTTTCTGGAAAAATCTAATAACAAATATAAATATAAATAAATAATATTACTAAGAAAAATATCAATATCTCTCAGGAAAAACTTAACATTTCTTAAAGTTTGGAAAATTACAGTTAAAAATAATATTTTTATTCAAATAAATTACCTCAACAGCAAGAATATATGATATCAAGTACTTACGATTTTCTTAAAGAAACTATTTACTTTACACAAAGTCGGTACAGTTACAGATAAACTAGCAGTAAATTTATATCAAAATTGTATTAAAAAACTGTAAATCATCACGTCATGATGTTCTAAACATAGAATACTAAAGTTTTCTGGCCTGAAGTAGCAAATACGTTAAACATATTCTACAAGTACAGAAATCGCCATGAAGATGGCGGTTCTCTTATTTCACTACACTAACTCTCTATATTAGATATAAGTTTTCTACAAGCCAGACATATGTAGCTATCAAATATTTATCTATTACCGTATATCCGTACTCGATATAAGTTTTCTATTTGGCAGACAAAGTTATTAAGTTGATTTTTGCGAAATAATCGTCAATATGGAGAGGCAGCGGGTAACTGACGTGCAGTGGTTTTGGGTAAGTATTAGAAATTTCATATTTTGTGTGTCTATTACGCATTAAATTCTAATCAAGTACACTAAAAAAATCAAAAATACTGAATTTTTCCTGAATCTTACTTTTAAACGAATAAAACATCTATGAAAATTATCACTACCTTAGAGATTTTACTTGTGAGTATTCCAGACTATATGAAAAAATCTTGGAAAAGCTACCCTCATTTCGAAATTTTGCTATGAATATTATAATCTTCCAAAATTACGTATGATTAGAAATATTACTTCTAATAGTGAAATACCTGTACGGTTTTAGGGACACAAAATTGCCCCAGAACCGTACAGGGACTTTATCAAAACTTTTTTTAGTATATAATGAATCAATTCAACTCAGTTTATTGCCGAATCAAATCAAGTTCATTGCGCTTCACCCTAAGTAAAGGATTATTCACAAATCAAGTGGATTGTTGTAACTATTTGGTTGGTGTCAATTTTTGAATACCTATTTGGAATTTCAGCGTGTAATACACGAATTGATTATTTTAGGAATTTTTATGAATATTTATGTTGAATATTATTAGTCGATAAAGAACAACGAGATAAGTAATGTTATTCCTCATTTTGGTGCATTTTAACCCCTTTATTTTCACAATTTAATGCTCTAAAAAGCACTTTTAATGTTCAATTAGAAGAAATTGACATGTTATTTTTTTCCATTTTATTATATTCTATTGAAATTGTTTCTATTCATTATTATTTTATTCTATTTATAATATTAGTAATGGAATATTTTATGTTTTATATTTTATCATAGATTAGAACATTATTATAATGTATATTATCTGCTATTGTACCATATATAACCAATAAATCTCTATTATTATTATTGTTATTATTTCAAATCTATTAAAAAAATACACCTTATATCTTATTTTTTATTGAAAAATGGGAGTATAATTTAATGAATAAAAAATGATGGCATCATAGCTATGAAACAGGAAATAAAAAAAAACTAATTTTTCACAAACTAGTACTTTTTATAAAAATAAAATACCTTGCAACACGTCATTTGCGAAGTTTTCAAAATATAAAATCGCATAATAAAAGCACATGAATTATGTGCTTTATTTTATCGACACACTATATAATATTTATAATTAATAATAATAAAAGGCGACAGGTGTGTCCTTTTCTACTCTCTGTCGCACACCATAGGCGTCGCCCTATCTATAGCGTGTAAATTTGGCGTGAAAAAGTTTCTTAACTAAGGCCTTCAGACGGCGGTGCGATTAAAAAGGAAATAATAGACAGGCGAACGGGTAACGAGGGATGGCACGTGGAATAGGCGTATCGAATTAATAGTTAAAAGTAGAAAAAAGGAGAAAATTCGCCGAAAATTGATCGTAGTAGGCGGTGGGAAGCGAACGCCGCTGTAGACCGAGAAATGTCATCGAAGCGGATTTCGATGGATTTGGAACGTCAAAGTTGGGCTATTTCGTACGATCGCTGCTACGCTATGGTGGCACTTGAAAGTGGGCTCGACGTCGAAAACAGTTCTTACATGTTTCCTCTTACGGTTCGAACCCCTAAAATAGGTCGAAACGCCGATATTTTTCTCAAAATGAGTCGATTTAATAGTGGTGTGTTTTTCACTACAAGATTATAACGACTGTACAAATATCGTCACATAGGAGCATAGATGGCGCCACATATATCATTATTATTATATATTAAAATCGATTTGCGACGTAGGGTCGTTTTGTTTAATGCGAAAGGTAAGTTTAGAAAATCCGGACGGGGTTACGGAACATATTTTAAAAGCGTTAAGGTGTTTTCACGATTCAATTTTCTAGAAAAACCACGAAAACACTTCGTTACGATTGTAGAAATAAACACGAGCGCTACTAGATGGCGACAAGATAGATAAAATAAATTTCAACTTAAAACGGGCTTTTTCAAAGCCAAGCTGCATTTGAATTAACATTAATTGGTAGTTGTGAATAATTTGTATTTTAATATTTATTATATTCGGAAACATTTTAAAATATAAACAAATTCTGATTTGATTGCGTTCGTACTCAATTCTTATACAATGGAATACATGTACATGCGCGTAAACATACAAAAATTGTAAAGATATCACAGTAAAAATCTATAGATGGCGATGTCTATTATTACTATATAAAAACGTTTAACAGAATCAAACTACCATTAACATTCGTTTACTTGCTTCAAGTACGTAAACATAATAATATTGTTTGTGCTATTACATAAAAATTAATAATAAGTGGTTCTTTTTATTTCTGAGAACGCTTTGTTTGACGGAATTCGTACGATGGCGTCGTATTTATCGCCCGGCAAAACGTTCGGAATTTCGTGGCACGATTTCGATTTTAAGCCAGATGTAAAAAATCAAAACATGGTTCGACAAATGCTATAAAGCGATACAGTAACGAACGCAGATGGAAAATCGCAAAATATTGCCATTCGTGATGGAGTTAAGTTCATAACCTAACATGTTATTCGAATAACAACAACAGCGATGTGAAGTAATTGAATTATATTGCTTATGGATCCATACGTTGCTTAAAAGGTAAAATCAGATACACGTAATACACGGTCAAGTATGTTTGTGATTATAAATTATACAATTTTTAGAGAAATCGTTGAGCAAGTTTCGAGAGAGATGTCAAATCATAACGCCAATTTTTTTCTACTTTAGAGATCGAAAGAATATAGTATCACAGCATCACAGAGTGTACTTCAACAGGAGAGCTTCAGATGTGCTAAAAGTTCATCGTAAAACTTCTCCCAATAAGTGTCGAGCCATTACGTTCTCCCTCCGAGGAAATTTGTGCCAACGCTGTGATAATTATATTATAGAAGAATAATCTTTGTTACAATTAAAGGTATACTTCGGTTTTTTTTTATGGTGATCATGCCTCCGATGCCATTTAAATGGGAATTTTACATCTGAGAAACGAAGTAATTTAAAAAGGACACAGCGATCATCGATTTCCATTACGTTAAGGAAAGTTATAATTATTACTATTTGGAACACACGGTATGTACTTTTTTATTAACATTTATTCTTCGAATAAAAAAATATCAAATACTTAGAACTTTATTTACCTACCTTCCCTGCAAAATAGTACATTACTTTATCTAAATTATTAACGATTTTACTAGCGAAGCCTTTCATTAATTATATTTAAAAGAGTTTAAGCCATCAAGATATAATTCTTCTGCGAATATCAAGAAGATACACTAATTTTAATAAGTCTTATTATTTTTATTAAAATCTGTACATCAAATGTGATGACACAATTGTATATATTTCACCATAGAGCAGTGTGTTCTAATGCTTTAAACAATGTATTGAGATTGGCTAACAGATGGTACTATTTTCCAATAAATTGTACTATTTACTTTTTGACAATGTACTTGAATTGTAGTTGTCAATAAATTCTAATTATTATTATTATTTTGTTTAAAACAGGTTTCTGTAATTTGATATGATCTGCCATCATCACACAATCAGATTTCTTTGTTACCGCCACCCATTCCCTTACATTGAAAGTATTTTTTTCTGAATAATTACAAGGAATTAATTAATTGAAAATATTGTACTAAATTCCTCAATGAGGTACTATTGTACTACGTTTTATTCAATTGTACTAAAATAGTACAATAGTACGCTTCGGAAAACACTGCCATAGAGTAACCATGGTACAAAATAATACGGTATGCTTACGCGCATACGAAAGTTACGTCAGAAAGAGGACTTACTCAGTTGTGACGTAGTGAGCTAAGATCTCTTTGTTGACTCAGTTAATAAACTGTTGTTACTTCGCATTGACAGTCTCGCTTAACCAAATACAATATAAATATAAAAAATATATAATATATATATGGGCAAAGAATAGTTCCGCTGGCGTACTATAGATGTCCCAGCTAGGCTGATTTTAGAAAAGTACACGAGCAAACAATATTAAAACGTGATCTGACGTGATTAAACGTAAGTGGAATTTTCCGTTGCACAAACGCGTAAAAATATAAGATAACCGAAGAGTCGGTACGATACGAATGAAAGTGGTTTAACTGCGCGCGCAGCGAAGAGGTAGAGCATTCATAAATGAATTGTCAATTCGGAAAATTATTATGAATGAATATTAAAGGAGTCAAAGCAAGTAACAGTTCAGTAATAAAATAAAAACCAAAATATACATATTGGCTCAATGGATTAATATTCGTTTTATAATGAAATTAAAACATATTTTTATGTTAAAGCGAAGCAACACACGGAATATTTTACTTTATTTATTTCGTCAAATGCCTATTAACTTTCGCATAGCACATATTATATCTTATTTTGAATGCATGAAATCTACAGCGTTTTCGATTTATTACACTACGCGTGGAGAATGTATGTAACTTATCGCTTTTATTAATAGTGTATATTAAAATAAAAACATAATTAGTGGCATAAAAATGCGGGTAAGTCGAAAATGTTATAAAATATTGTCACAACAACAGCGGGAAATTCAATTTTTAAAACTTCGAATTATTGGAATTCGATGGGCATAACTTAAAAAATATTTTGACTATATAGACTGTCCAACCGAAGACTTGGTCTTTGATTACAGTTCTATTTTTGATTTTAGGAAAAATTACTTTCTATATATTATTATTCCATTTTAGTTTTTATTTTTACGTAGAAAAATAAAAATATCAGACATAATATCGGGGGATTTTTACGCGATTTTTTGGGTCACTATTTGCGAATATAGAATCAAAAACAAGATGGCGCGACTAAAAATGGAGGAATATTATTAAAAAAATGACATTTTGCAACAGACATTTGTGGGTGTTTGGATCGTTGCATTTGATGCTGATAATATTTTTTGGAAAAATAAATGGCGAATAAAGTGGGAAGAAAATTGAAATATAAGGGAAAATCGCCAACTATTTTTTTAAAGCTGTAACTTTATGGATGTTATAAATGGAAAGGGAATGGGAAAGGGAATAGGAAAGGAATGGGAAAGGGATGGGAAGGGAATGGGAATGGGAATGGGAATGGGAAAGGGAATGGGAAGGGAATGGGAATGAGG